>ML789198.1:150101-161872 GCA_009831015.1 Picea engelmannii
GGTGGTTTTGTGTGGACCCCTTTAAACCTCTTGCCACTTACTCTTTAACTTACCACTTTCAACTCTTGCCAACATGTGTCCTCCACTCCACCTCTCTCCTGCCCCTGTCACATATCCACTCCCCTCCTACCTTTCACCACTGCACACCTATCCTTCGCTCTCCTAGGTGTCATGTCCCCTTTCCATTCATCCCTCTTATCTTTCGACACCTGTACCCTACGCTCCACACCACTTCCACCTGTGCCCTACCCATACCCCGTGAAATTTCTTGTCTGGTGTCACAACACCACCTCATCTTTCTCTTGGTGCCTCCACCTTAACATCCATGAGTGTTTCCACTCATCCACCATGTCACCCTCCATCTATTTCTCCAGTCCACATGGGTGCTCCATGTCTCACCTTCACAATTGTCGACACCATCGCCCTCCCCGATAGATCCTCGTCCATGTTCACAGGCCGAACCCTCCTTGTAGCATTCCAACAAAGAAGTAATAGTCAAGGGAAGGCCGCCACATTGTCCAGGTCTAGAGTTGACCCAAGCCTTACCTGATCCCAAGGAAATAGTTATTAAGGTTGGTGGTGGCGATTGAACATTGGTTCCACCATGAATGGAAGGTTAGAAAGGGACAAAGAGTAGAAGGAGACTGTCAGTCCAGTCTGAAAAATATTGCGTTAGACAAGCGCCTGCATGGGAAATATACCCAATGTCTTCATGCACAGTCTGACCGAAGTGACCTGAATGTCATGCCATGAAAACCCAAGCAAGTTCCTGCTACGAAGGTTTTGAGTATATGTAGGCATTTTTTCCATTTTGTAAAGAATTGATGGTTGATCTATGCTCCCGAATTGTAAATCTTAATGAAGCATCGACTTTCCCTGGTTATGTTTGTGCATGTGAGATTTCCTGTTTAATGAAAGTTAGATTTTCCTTGCCTCTTTGTAGATTGTTGTGTTAGAGTACTCAGAATTGGAGGATTTAGTTGAGGATCATGATGACACTATGATGGCTTGATTGTAGTGGTATCATGATTAGTTCTAATCAATTTCCTATGTATTTTCTCCCTCTTACTCTAAGTAGCTCATTGGAAGATCCAATCGAGTGGTTACAGTAGCCACCGTGATGCAAGGTTCAATCCCGACATTGTTGTAACTATTTCATCTAGACATATCTTAGCATATTATTCTTTCTTCTCCAGGATGTTGGAAGCTTGATGCCTACACCTACAACAGACCTTTGTAGTCTCTCTCACCAAGTCTTCCTTCTGTTCATTTTAAACTCAAGTTACTGATTGAAGTTAGATTAAGACGTCATCTATTGATGCATAGCCTAGTCCAGAGTTCTGAGTTAAAGCGATGTTGTTCCGAGTTCGTTCTCTATTGATCACCCCTTTTACAAACAGTGACATTAACTGATGGGTAGAAGGATTACTCTTGCTGCAATCCAGGAGTGACTTCTGGTGCTAAGAGTGTAGATGAACATCATAAGGACTAAATAATAATATGTATTGTATATTTTCCATAATTGTTCTTACTGTGACATGTAGGGTAGAAAGATATGGAATACGAAATAGGGTGTCAGGGAATACTGAGGAAACATGAGGACCCGAGGGTCTAATTGTATGCCTCATAGTTTTTGATTGGAAAAATGTGTAGCAATAAATATGGCATGATTGCAAGGCACGATGGCCAATCTGTATATCATGAGAGCTCAAAATCCATAGGCGCAATCCTGAACCAACCAGTCTGGCACTCGTAATTGAAAAAGTGGGAATGTATGGAATAAGGTAGAAGCATGAACATAAATGTGAATCTGTGAACCCACCAACCCGTGCACCAAGGAATTTTTGGAAAGACAACTAAGCAGATCAATTAGAAAGAAAAAGGGATAATAGAAAATGGAAAAAGTAGAAATGGGGAGGACACAAAGGCCCATTGTTTCCAAATCATGGTTTTCTAGTCCAATATTATATGCCCCCACCCACTTTGTATAATTAATTTACTAGCACAGTTGGTATACCTTTTCAAATATTGCACCACAAACCCCTCTGGTGTTGCATACAAGAATTCATCTGCCTATTCAACCAATTTTCTTCTTCCAAGGTAGCAACACCGAATATACAATGGACATGAAGGCAATTAGTATGTAAAATACATGTAAACGAAATAAATACAGTTCTATTTGTTTCAATATAACAACAAAGATAATATGATTCACATGAGAATAAGAAGAAAGATATGTAGTATATACATACATTAAAAAATGTGTAAAGAAGTAGAATAATTAGAATAAATACATAGACAATAAATGAAATACTCAATACTGGAATATGAAATAAGAGTACAAGCATGCACCTATGTAACTCCTCGTCTACATTCGCACCAAAGATTCTGTTGGCATTCAGAAGTCACTCCTGGATTGCTAGCAGGAGCAGAGCCCGAAGCCCATCAGTTCAATGTCACGATTTGTTTTAAAAGGTTATCAAATGGAGGGAAACTCAAAACAGCATCGTATCAACTCGGAAACCAGACCAGGCATGCATGAAAGAATGAGGTCTTGATAAAATCCAAACACTGAGTCGTAGTAAAGGTGGGTAGGTGGAAGATTTACGCAAGAAGGGTGCAATGATCTATTACAGACATCCGGTATGCAACAGATGGAAGAAGAAATGCATTCGAACGGAAAATCCTTTTACATTCAAATACAGAACACCAGAGGGCACGACAACGCCACAACAAATCCTTTATTGCAACAAGCTGCACTACTGTGAATCCTCAGGCATAAGATGGAACATAGATGGAATAGAAAGAGAACTGTTTGTTATAAACCAAGAAATCTCAAACACAGAGACATAACCAGGGAGCCAGAGTATTTGCTGAAAATTTACAGTCGGGAGCTTAGCTCTACCATCGATAGATAAAAAAATGGCAAAAATGCCTACATATACTCAAAACAACAACAACAACAAGATCGAGAAAATGCATTGAAGGTTTTGCATCTGCATGGCTCCTGACACTCTGCAGCCGCAATCTTTGGATAACCGTGCAACTTATGGCAGACGCGATCGATCTTCTGACAGTTACATCGGCGAATCGACGTGCTTTTAATTCATCGTAGGACGTCCCCATTATGGCGGAGACGATGTCTAACCACCCTCAACTGCCTCAATAACTACTTCTTGGGATTGATAATGGTCCGGCCAACTCAGCACTTCGGGATCCGGATGACTTCTCGCGCTGCCACCTGGAATAACTGGATATCTCGAGAGACGAACATTGGAGCCAGCGCGGAGGACATGGTGCATGGAGGTGTGGTGGCATCGGAGAGGGTGTGGAAAGAGTGGCAAGGAGTGAGAGTGATGACAGAGAGGGGGTGACAGAGAGCGAACCATGGCGGAGGGCGCCCAGGAAGATGGGAAGAAGGCGAGGGGGAACGAACTCGCCTTTGGATGAGAAGTGGATGTGGAAAGGAAAGGGGACGCGTGGTAGGTGACGAGCGAGTGATGAGACTAAGGGAAGGCCACGCGAGCCAGGGAAGAGGAATGAAAAGGTGACATATGTCAGCCGCGGAAAGGTGGTTGGAAAATGATGTGATGGGAGGAAGGGCCCACGTGCGCTTGATCACAGAGCAGCTGAGGATGATGTGGGTCGCGCGATCGCCGATGATCTGAGAGCTCTGATCGCAGCCGTTGGAAGTTGCACCCACAATTCCGGACCCCCCCCGTCGGCTTAAAGGTAGAAAGGTGAGGGGGGTCTGAAATGGTCTTTATCGCCGTTGATTCGGGCATGCTCATCCGGACCGTCGGAGAGATGCGTCCCCGATTCCGGACCCCCCCCCCCTTGCTTAAAGGTCGAAAGGCAAGGAGGGTCCAGAATTTGTTGTACGTCGTCGATCTGGGCGTGCAAATCTGGACCGCCTGGTCTTGCATGCTTCTTACCACGGGCGCATTATCGCCCAAAACTTCGGACAGGTGGGTTTAAACCCATTCATCTGATATCTAATCCCCTTAACAAGAAATATCGCTAACATTTGGCTCCATGGGGGATGGAGTCGTCCCTGTGATGCTCTAAGAAACTTTTGCAGACTTAGTGCCTTTGCTGTTGGGCTACGGAGTCACTTATTAGTCCAGAAAACGAAAAACAAAAACACAAAACAATATTTACAAAACTAACAAAAACGAGCCGACTGCGGCTCACATAAAACATTTCTTTAAAAAGTGCCCATTAACTAGGCCATTGAAGACTTCATTGCCTTCCAGATCCTGCAACCTGTAAGTGTTATTGGAAAATGCTTCAAGGATCTTGAAAGGCCCAAACTAGAGGGCATCAAATTTACTGTGTTTTCCCTTCTCTTGCCTGGGTGCATCCCACTTGAGCACTAGATCATCCGGTTCAAATTCTTTCTTTCTGTTTTTTCTGTCGAAAGCCTGCTTGATCTTCTGCTGCCAATTGTAAGCTCTGTCCAGGACCTGTTCTCTGGTCTGCTGCATCTCCACCATCTGATGAATTCTTCTAAGCATAAGATTAGGTTCCCCTTCATAATCATGAAGGAGATTCGCCACAGGCAAAGCGAGCTGAGTGGGGAAAACTGCCTCAATCCCATAAACAAGCTGGAAGGGAGAGAGGCCCAGGGATTTCTTCATTGTCACTCAATCGGCCCAAAGTGCAAATTTGAGTTTTGAGTCCCAGGCCCTTTTATTATCCTCCAATAGATTTTTGATAAGCTTGATTAGGATTTTATTAGAGGACTCTGCCAGTCCATTTCCCTGAGGATAGTAGGGAGTGGAGTGGATCAGTGAAATTCCAAACTGTTCACAAAATTTGATCAGGGGCTCTGACCGAAATGGGGAAGCGTTGTCAGTGACGATTTTGCTAGGGCAGCCAAACCTAGCAATGATGTCCTCCAAGAAGCTGATGATTACTTTGTGAGAAACGCTTCTGGTAGGAACAACTTCTATCCATTTAGTGAAGTAATCGGTTGCTGTCAAAATCCATCGGTGCTGACCACTTGAGGGAGGATGAATATCCCCAATGAAATCCAGCCCCCATTGCTGAAAGGGAGCTGAGACCACCACAGGCTTCAATGGAAGGGATTTGAGCTGCTGCTTTCCTGAAAATTTCTGACATTTAATGCAAGCTCTGATTTCCCTGGAAACATCGTGGAACAAGGTGGGCCAGTAGTACCCAGCCCGGAGGATCTTGTGAGCAGGGGTTTTCCAAAAATAATGGCCCCCACAAAGACCACTATGAAAATCATTCGTAACCTTCTGGGCCTGCTGTGGGTCCAGACACATCAATAATATCCCCTGAGGGTCTCTCCAATAGAGGGATTGGCCAAATAGACAGTACTTGATCGCTTTGAGCTTTAAATCCCTCGCCTTGCCCCTTTCCATCTCATCAGGAGGCCTCAACTCCTGCAGGAAATATAAGATATCTTTGTACTAGGGGCATGCTGCTAGTGGCACAGTGCCTTGGGAATCTCTGTCGGATGATTCAGCTTGTTCATGGATCAAATTGATTTCCAAGGCTTTATAATTGGATTCAGCCAGGAGCTTGGCCAACCCTTGCCCCTTTATCAGCTTAGTGGGCTTGATATCCAGGTCAAATTCTAGGATCTTGGCGATCCATTTACTTCTCTTCCCATCTATGTCAGGTTGTATAAGGATGTCGTTCACAGAGGTTGAAGGAACATATGCAACAATCTTTGAGTGCAAGACATAGACCCTGAAGGCTTCGAGATCTTTCACTAAGGCATAAGCCTGCTTCTCCATGATCTCATATCGGAGCTCTGCATCTCTCAACGCCTTGCTAAAGAAGGCAATGGGCTGCTCTTTCCCTTGATCATTTTTTTGCAACAGAACCGCTGCTACTGTGTCAAAGGAAGCAAAAGAAAATATCATGAAATCTTTAGAATAATCTGGGCTGACTAGCACCGGAGCTTCAGTCAATGCTTTCTTAACTTGGTCGAAAGACTTCCTGGGTTCAGCAGTCCATTTTATTTCATGGCCCTTCCTGAGCATGGCAGTGATATGTTTTACCAGTTCAGCAAAATTCGAGACAAACCTCCTCAGGAAATTAATTCTTCCCAAAAATGCTTGGACCTCTTTTTTAGATCTGGGGAGGGGCAAGGCCTGAATTGCTTCAACCCTGTCAGGATCAATCCTCACTCCCTCTGCTGAGACAATATGGCCTAATAGTTTCCCCTCCTGCATAGCGAACAATGATTTTTTGGGATTCAGAGAAAGGCCGAACCTGCGACATTTCTGGAAAATCCGCTTCAAGTGGCAATGGTGCTCTATGTCAGTCTTGGAGAAGACTGTTATCTCATCTAGGTATATCACCACAAACTTATCCTTTTCCCCGATGAACGCTATGTCCATGGCCCGCTGGAACGTTGCTCCTACATTCATCAGCCCGAAGGGCATCTTAGCATACATGAATGTGCCCCAGGGAGTGGTGAAGGCTATCTTTTCTCTATCTTCAGGCATGACTGATATCTGATTATAGCCAGAAAAGCCATCAATCATAGATATCCTTGATGCACCAGTGACCCTCTGCAATATGTGTTCCATGTTGGGCAAGGGGTAGTTGTCCTTCCTTGAACTCCTGTTCAGGTTCCTGAAATCGACACAGAGTCTGATTTCTCCGCTCTTCTTCCTTACTGGGACCAAATTGGCTACCCAACTGGAGTACCTCAAGGGGACTATGATTTGGGCATCCAACAGCTTTTTCACCTCTCTCTCCATGACCGGTAGTAGTGTAGGATTTATCTGTCTCATCTTCTGCATGAAAGGCCTAGCCTCCTCCTTTAGCAGGATCTTTTGCTCAATGACTGACGTGTCGTATGTCTTAAGGTCTTCGTAGGTCCACGCAAACACGTCAGCAAATTCCCTCAGCAACTTCGTATATCCGAACCTCTGCTCCTCGGTCAAATTCCTCGACAGCTTGACTAGCTTGGGCTCCTCTGATGTGCCTATGTTGCACTCATTCGTATCAGCATCATCACTTGAAATTCTGCCCTTTACAGACACATCGTTCCCATCGAACAATATTTCTAGTGGGATAAGTCCTCGTGGTATATGATTGCTCGGCAGCTGAATGATCTGATGGTCAACAACTTTATTAAACAACTCCTCAGGGTGGTGATCGGGCTCCTCGTCTGGGTCCTGGTCCTCATCTATTCGCGATGCAGAGAAGTCATCGATGGATAGGAGGAATTTCTCAATCTCCTGATCGTCTTCAAATACCCTCCAATGTTTGACATTGTCTGGTACAGAGGGTCTGTATCTTACTTCCACTTGTGATCTATCGGTGGGCAGCGCAGGAGCTTCGAACAGACTAGCTAAGAAGGCTTTAAAGTCGGCTGGAGCATTTTCTTCCCGTGGAATGAAAGAGATGTTGAAAGCTAGGAAGAAATTATCAATTAAATCCCATGCCTCGTTTCTGTAATTTTTGAGGCGAGGGTGCCTGGTCTGATAAATGTTTTTGACCTGCTGGACGACTAGCTCTGCATCCCCGAACACAGCTATCTCCTTGATTCCCATTTGCTTTGCAGTCCTCAATCCTAGAACCAGAGCCTCATATTCTGCCACATTGTTGGTGACTTCAAACTCCAGCTTGTACGACAGTGATATGATTTCCTGAGACGGAGACTTTAAAACCACTCCGGTACCTGCACCTATACTGGAAGAGGCTCCATCAAAGAACATCTTCCAAACATAGGTGGTCAGCAGGGACATCCCCTGATCAAAACTGAGCTTCTTTCTGATATGCAAAGGGGTCTCAGGTTCATCAGTGAACTGCAGCAGGCTAGATCCTAGGTCAGTGTCCAAGGCATAGATGGGATGATTAGTGGGGTTTGCTTCATCACTGACAATGTAGGCTAGCTGGGCCTCTCTGTACAATATCCTATGTTCCCCTCCAAAGACTGGAATAGTGGCATATGTGAGGTCCATATGCAGCATCCCTCCAAGTCTCTTAATCCAAGATCTTGACAACAGCATGCCAAACTTGGGGGGAACGTCAGCTACCACTACATCCATGACCATGCTTTTCATGGGTAGCTGAAACAGGGAAACCACCAGGTCCTTGATGACTCCCAAACACTGTACCCTCCTGGAGTCAAAGGAATAGAGGTCATGATAGGGTCTAGTGACTTCTAATCCTAATCCTTCCATGACGGCTTTAGGCATGAGGTTATGGGAGGCCCCTGAATCCATTAAACAATTATGTAGCACCTTGTCGTGTATATTCAGGGAGGTGTAGAAGGGAGGGGATGAATCATCTCTGTCCTCTACCATGGGACCTAGGATCACTGCAGGCCTTTCATCTTGGAGGTTTATGCAGTCTGTGGAAGGGCCAGAGGCTTCAGATTTCATCAGGTCGGAGAAGCGTTTTTTGAATTCCCCATGTTTGATTAGCTCAGTGAGGGGCACGGGAATTCTGATCTTTTGGATTTCATGCTCAAAATTAAAGGAAGATGGGAGCTTTGGAATTTCTCTAATCTCAGGAGCATGAATTTGAATGATGGGGGAGAGAGGTTGGGCCTTCTTACCTTTATTTCTGTCTGGTACTTCGTTAGCAGGCTTCTGAGCTCTAGCGGATGACTCAGGGATATCTGGTGCTGCTTTCTTCTTATCTGACCTCAGGTTATACCTGCCTCGTCCACCGCCAGCTTTGTCTGCTTTGCTGAGCTCGTTGAACTGACCGTCCATAAGAGATTCTTCATATGCTGATTTGGTCAGATGAGGGAAGGGGGAAGTGACTCCTAAACTGTGAATTTTTGGTTTAGGTTCGCCTACTTCTCCTTGTTCTTCATCGGCCATGAAATTATTCTGGAAGGGAGCCTGAATTCTCTGGTCATCTCTGTCTCGTTCCTTCTCTTTGTGCACAGTTGGAGGGGAAAAATTGTTTGGCCTTCTGAAACCTCCTTTATTTTCTGTGTTCTGAGGGCCCTTATACATCTGCCTTCTTTCCACCTTTATCCTTTCCATCTCTTCTTTCAGCACATTCAATAGCTGGGTCAGCTCGTTCGCTTGATGGTGGGAAGATGATAAGCTGGAGATGTTAGAGTCAGAAGTGGAGGCTTCTGATCTTTCCTTCTTTCTATCTGTGTTAGCCTTATTTCTCAGTCTATCTGCAGCTAGTATATTGGATTCCACCTCTATAGATGCATCTTGCATTTGAGCTAAAGAGGTGGCTCTCCTTTCTCTTAATACGAGACAAAAATCAGGGTCAAATGCACTAGCATATGAAATTTGAGCAGAGGCTTCGGAAGGCTTTATTTCTGCAGGAATCTTATTATACATTTTATTGAATCTTTTGGACAAGTCAGAGACTGACTCTCCTTCCTGCTTCTTCAAAGACCCAAACTCATTCATGTAATATATATAATCTTTTATATCTCCCGACTGTCTCAGGAAAACATTATCCAGAGCCTCAGTCCCAGTGATAGATCCAGGAGCCAACCCCCTGAACCACTTCCTAACTTCACCCTCCAGGCTCTGGACGAAGACCCTCATCTAGACATCTTCATTCTCGATATTCAGGTTATCTGCATAGCTGTAGAAGACGGCCAGGTGCTCTTCAGCAGTCATATCTCCCTCACCACTGAACTTAGGCATGTATTTCAGATAGTCTCCAGCAGGGAGAGGGTTCAAAGGCTGAGGAAGGATCAAAGGAGCGTATCTAGCTGCAACTATGGCATCTATTCTATTCGGAGGGGGATTAACACCGGCCATAGGGATGTTGAGTGGAGGCGGACTCGGAGGAGATGGAGTATGAACAGGTGAGGAAGGAAAAAGGGTCCTCGCAGGAGATGATGGGGAAAACGGAGAGAAGTCTAAGGGACCTGAATGTGCAGGTGGTTCTCTCTGTGGAGCAGTAGTAATCAAAGGAGGAGTGGTAAAGCCTCCTGAGAGGGGAGTGACAAGGTTTTCTCCTTCTGACACTAGACCAAGAGGGAAAACTCAGCAGGAACACTCCCAAAGTTTAGGAAACGGGAAACTTCAGAGGAAGGGTGACTAGGAAACTGAGAATCTGAAAATGGAGTTCTTACAGAAGGGGAGGGCGTATTACCTTTTTCATCGACAGAAACTTCTTTTGCTGCTCTCTTTCCCTTTCTGCGTACAGCTCCCAAGTCTGCTTCCGGAGTGGCCAAAGGAAAATGTGGGTTCGACCTCGTATGTCTGCCTCTCGAAGCCACAGCTGATAGAACAGGTTCTCCCCAGCATAGTCGTCACAGTGGAGTCACCAGGTGCACAGCAACAATCTTCAAGTTCTGATGTCTGATGCACCTTCAGAAATCAGTTAGTCGTTGTCATTCTGCCCAGGGAAAATCTTCAACTTCGTCCCCGGCAACGACGCCAGAAATGTTGGCATTCGGAAGTCACTCCTAGATTGCTAGCAGGAGCAGAGCCCGAAGCCCATCAGTTCAATGTCACGATTTGTTTTAAAAGGTGATCAAATGGAGGGAAACTCAAAACAACATCGTATCAACTCGGAAACCAGACCAGGCATGCATGAAAGAATGAGGTCTTGATAAACTCCAAATAGTGAGTCGTAGTAAAGGTGGGTAGGTGGAATATTTATGCAAGAAGGGCGTAATGATCTATTACAAACATCCGATATGCAACAGATGGAAGAAGCAATGCATTCGAACGCAAAATCCTTTTACATTCAAATACAGAACACCAGAGGTCACGACAACGCCACAACAAATCCTTTATTGCAACAAGCTACATTACTATGAATCCTCAGGAATAAGATGGAACAGAGATGGAATAGAAAGAGAACTGTTTGTTCTAAACCAAGAAATCTCAAACACAGAGACATAACCAGGGAGCCAGAGTATTTGCTGAAACTTTACAGTCGGGAGCTTAGCTCTACCATCGATAGATACAAAAATGGAAAAAATGCCTACATATACTCAAAACAACAACAAAAACAAGATCGAGAAAATGCATTGAAGGTTTTGCGTCTGCATGGCTCCTGACACTCTGCAGCTGCAATCTTTGGATAACCGTGCAACTTATGGAAGACGCGATTGATCTTCTGACAGTTACATCAGCGAATCGACGTGCTTTTAATTCATCGTAGGACGTCCCCATTATGGCGGAGACGATGTCTAACCACCCTCAAATGCCTCAATAACTGCTTCTTGGGATTGATAATGGTCCGACCAACTCAGCACTTCGGGATCCGAATGACTTCTCGCGCTGCCACCTGGAATAACTGGATATCTCAAGAGACGGACATTGGAGCCAGCGCGGAGGACATGGTGCATGGAGGTGTGGTGGCATCGGAGAGGGTGTGGAAAGAGTGGAAAGGAGTGAGAGTGATGACAGAGAGGGGGTGACAGAGAGCGAACCATGGCGGAGGGCACCCAGGAAGATGGGAAGAAGGCGGGGGGGAACGAACTCACCTTTGGATGAGAAGCAGATGTGGAAAGGAAAGGGGACGCGTGGTAGGTGACGAGTGAGTGATGAGACTAAGGGAAGGCCATGCGAGCCAGGGGAGAGGAATGAAAAGGTAACATATGTCAGCCGCGGAAAGGTGGTTGGAAAATGATGTGATGGGGGGAAGGGCCCATGCACGCTTGATCACAGAGCAGCTGAGGATGACGCGAGTTGCGCGATCGCCGATGATCTGAGAGCTTTGATCGCAGCCGTTGGAAGATGCACCCACAATTCCGGACCCCCCCCCTCGACTTAAAGGTAGAAAGGCGAGGGGGGTCCGAAATGGTCTTCATCGCCGTTGATTCGGGCGCACTCATC
>ML789198.1:161910-205983 GCA_009831015.1 Picea engelmannii
GAAAGGCAATGAGGGTCCAGAATTCGCTGTACGTCGTCGATCTGGGCGTGCAAATCTGGACCGCCCGGTCTTGCATGCTGCTTACCACGGGCGCATTATCGCCCAAAACTTCGGACAGGTGGGTTTAAACCCATTCATCTGATATCTAATCCCCTTAACAAGAAATATCGCTAACACATTCCATCATCCTCTCCAACCATTTTGGTAGCAATGTAGGGAAAATATAGTGGACATGAAGGAAGTTAGTATGCACGAAGACATGTAATGAAGATAAGTTATTATCAATATCTATATACAACAAACTAGGTGAACAATATAAAGACAATAAATGAAATGTAAAACCATAGAATATGAAATAACAGTTCAAGCATGTACCTTTTTATATCCCCTTCCACCACTGTAGTCAAGACACCATTTTTTTGTCTAGCTATTTTGTTTGTTTGAATGTGGGAACACACAAAATACAATGAACATGAACGGAAGCTGGTATGCACCAGAGAACAAGTAATATGTACATGCAATAAACCAGAATCAACAAATAAAATAAAAGATAGTCATAAATATGAACCTTTTCTTTTCTCCATCCATGGTTGTAAATATATAAAGTTTTTTCCCTGGCCAAAATATATTACAAGCCACAAAATATTAAGAAATTGCATGGCCATAGCTAAATGATTTTGGTTTTCTATTGCAAAGTATTCAGATATGCTTCCAGACATGAAAATATAATTTTGCAGTATCTTTGTTGTGCATATCATATCTCAAGTACAAGACAAATTGTATTGTGGTCACACCAGTTTGTGTAGAGGATAAAGAGGTTGTATTTTGATATGGGCACATTCCACCAAATATGGTTAATAAGTTTGGTTTGCACACGTTTTATTATAACAAACAAACAACAGACATTGCATTTTCACATGTAGTTGTCCAATTATTTCTTATGCCACTATTCTCTATCATGTCAACACTAAAGTATGAGCAAAATTTTACAGTAGAACAGGCCCACATGGAACTAACAGAACTATATTTACACTCACGTGTGTAGGGCCTGGACACCGTAAAGCGCCCAAATAAGAAAGAAGAGAAGAAAAACAAAAAAGAAAACCCAGCTCCAACTGTCAACCCAGGACCCCAATGAGAAATCACGAATAGGACAAACTTCAGCACCAGAGCCACAAACTCGTAAATTTGATCCAAACAAGAACAACCAACAACCAACGAACCAGTGAAAAGGAAACAACCACCGAACAATAAACAACCACCGAACCATGAAACACCATATGTGTCTCCAACGATTACCAAATAACAGTCGAAGCACAAAAGGAACCAAAAACATATGAGGAGCATCCCATTAGAAATAAGCCATTATTAATTGCAAACTAAAAACACTAAACATCAAAAAAAGAATAGAAAATGAAATTATGGCATGGAGACTTTCTCCAGAACAATGAAACGCAGAAGCACAGGTTGAATTGTGAACCAAACAATAACAAGGTGAAACTAACGAAATAGCGAAGAAGAAGCACCCACCGAACCAGTAACAATGTATGTAGCTTCAACGATGATGAAATTACATTCTAAGCCTAGAAGAAGTATGAAACATACAATGCTTATTCAACTAGTGGTGGACAACAATATTGTCCAAATTCGCTGCAACATTGTATGAAAAATTTCAAGGAAAATTGTACTTCGAGAAGCCTATTTAGATAAACATTTAAAGTTGTCAGGTTGTTTAAGGGCCACACGGTATGCAGACATTTAAGCTCTCAGGCATGTTTCAGGACCTTGGGCCATGTAAGCATTTAAGTTGTTTGGCCTATTCAAGAACCTCAAAAATTTTTTCAATGATGTAAACCTTCGATATGTAAATATTTCATAAAATAATAATAATAATAATAAACTTGTGATAAGACCTCAAATCTATTATCGATATATATGGGTTTCTTTATAATAAATAAATAAATAAATAATGTATTTAGTTTTGTAGTTTGAAAAATAGAAATCATGCAAAAAATTTGTAGCCAAACAAAAAAGTAATATAAAGTCAACGAATTATCGATCACTATAAACTTTGAAATATCTAAAAAAATGTCTATGAGTGATGACATTTCAATAAGAATAGTACAAATAAAAGAAAGTACCGTAGATGATAAAACTTTGGATATGGCAACATATAATTCATTGGGAATAGAGAAGTTGGCAATAAGACCTCAAATCTATCATCCAATCACATCACGACATATATGGGTTTTTTATTATATAAAATTTAATGATTTTAGTTTTGTAGGTTGAACATTAGAAAGTATGCAAAAGTTTGTAGTCAAACAACAAACTAATGTAAAGTCAACGGATTATCGATCACTATAGTCCCTCTATGCCTTTGGTAGGGACTAATAAGGAATATTTGCGTAGTGTTGGAATTATAAAACCCAAAACCCATTTATAGTTCCAGAACAATATTGGTAATAAAAATACTATGATTATATGTGAAGGATAACTCGACAATTTTTTGTTATATACAGTTTTGTAATGGTTCAAAACCAGAGTGAGCGCATACTTCAATTCAATATATTTTGACCATAGGAACACTTTTTGGGAGAAGAATATAAAGGAAGTAACCAAACAAAGCTTGGACTAGCAAAACCCAAACTTGAACAAAAAGGATAATCCAATGACACAGATCTTTTACTCATTTTTTACAATAGGATGACATAACTAGAATTGTATAAAATAGATCTCATGAACCATATGAAATCAAATATATCAAGAAAGGAACCCAAGGATTCATTGTAATACCCAAGGAAACTTTAATTTCAAAACATGAGGTTAAATGATGACAGTGTTCCAATGCTACCATTTTTTGAATGAAGCCAAAATATCAAAAGAAAACTATTTTTTTTTTAGCAAGTCCATTCACCATTACAAAGATATAACTAAATTACAACTGTAAATTAATTTTTTTTTTTATGAGAGAAACTACATGAAGGATACCTTCAACTAGTTTCTCGAGTCCTTTAAGCAAAATGAGTTCTCTTGCCATAGAAATAAGGGTTAGGGTTTGAACAAATAATCCTTGTAGATACCAATTCCACAAACCCAACAAAATGAAAATGAGTGGATGTTGGGTTACTTGGGATAACCCAATTTCTAGCTATAGGATTACCAACAAACCCTTCTACCATTGGCCCTTCTAGATACCAAAAGGCAACACAACCCACAAAGTACATAGTGCAGTCTCATCCGATATGGATTCTATGGGTGGTCGTAGGACTCAGATGTCTACAACCGTAGGATGGGATGTGTATCTCTCAAAGGCATCTAACCTACTCAATGTCAACATTCAAACCCTCATTATATTTTTCTTGAAACCATTGTCACCAATATTCTAACAAGGCTTCATTAACCATTATAACCTCATATGTTTAATGACAAGCACTTATCTATTGTAACATAAGATTTTGATCTAAATACTAGCTAAACAATTCCTTCATTTAGTGTTGTTTTGCATATTAACTTATTCTAATTACGTAATGTTCATTCCTTCCTCATTTAACATGTTCATCATAAAAAATCATTAAATAAAATGCAATCATATCCACTGCATACAGTCACATAAAGACACATATTTACTGTGGTTTACCCACCCTAGGACATGTCCACAAAGGTTTGTCACTTCGGCTCCTTATTCATATTTCATGCAAAATGTAATGTTTCGCACTGTACAATCATTCCTTCAATACATCTGATGTCCATAGATTGCAATAGTTCTCACTTACACTAAGAACCTCTCATCAAAACACTCACAAATATTAGTTGAACCAACTACATAGTTTCAACAATCAATTGATCCACTTTCTACAATCCTAATACATTCTACTTATACAAAACTAGGAAAAATCCCTTACACAAACCCTAAGCCTAAAAGGATTAGGTTTTTCCACTTTTTCCTTGACTTCATCTCATTTGGTCCTCGATCCAACCATTTCTCCAAGTTGGTTCTTGTCCACTTACCAACTGCTCCACAACAATTTGTCCACTTTCTAACCACTTTTCTCGATGCATATTTTCCCTTATTTCTGACATCGTTTTTCTTCTACTTCTGATGCGCTCCCCTGTTTTTAAATGTTGTCTTATTTCCTTCAAAACTTCTTTGATTTTCCCCAAAATTGGCCAATGCCAATAGTGGGTGAAGAAGGTGGAAAACCCAACAAAAATATGCGTACATGCATTCAATGCATGAGGCTCATGTCTCCTCAACCATTACTTCAAAATCCGAATCACGATTCCACTAAAACACCATATCCAATAGCTAAATGACATATCATGCCACATATGCAATGAATCATGTGTTCATATATCCATATCACCATTCCTTTAATACCCTCGAAATGATAGCCAAGTTACCACTTTAAATAAATTAACCACATTCATGTTGGAAACTATATAATAGTGCATATAATCGAAGACCAATCTGTTTAAAATAAAATTTTAGAAATGCTAACATACCATATCAAGGGTTTTCCATATATATCATATGCCTTGCCTCGAACAATAGGTTCGGTCATTTAATCATAACTTATCATATCCCCTTAATTATATATTATGTCCCGAACCAACATACCATATAAGAATGTGTTGTAATGTTTGAATAGGTTTCACATTGGTTTCTTGTGAAAACAAACCTTTTCAATGTAGATCCTCCATAATTTTACTTTTATTTTTTCGTACAACATTATCAACATGTACCAAACTTTAACTAGTGCAACAAAAAACCGATATTTTTGTAACAATATGTCGTGTGGAGGACAATCTATGGAAAAAACCCTTTTTAACCCATCCATTACCTCCATAAAAAATCATTAATACGAGTGACTGAAGAAGCAAATAGTTGAAGGAGAAGTGATATAACTATAAAAGATCATTCCTTGGAGAAGAAATTAATGACGATTTGTGTTTTAAACTAGGGAGCCCCACCTATAGTTAATACTTGTAACCTATATATAATAATACAAAAACAAAATTAATAATTCCTTGCAACTATTTCGATGAAAGTGGTTGGTTGACAATTTTTAGAATCCACACACTATGACATGAATCTTAGTGCATAAGAAGTAATGGAAAAACATGTTTCTACACACTCTATATATGATCCCGAAGAACTGGTATTTAGAACTGGAAGTGTGCAAAGGAACAACAGATTGGAAATATTTGACTCGTAACTTAAAGGTAAATTTTAGTTTGAATATGATGCCCCTTCAATATACACAACCCTACATATTATCAAGGACATGATTCTTTTCAAAAGAATCAATGGTGCTAGTACCCTTATGTAGTGCGCCTAGATATTCTGCGATTGTTTAAGAAGTTTTGGAATGATATAATGTTGTTGGAGAATACCAGGAGGATGAAGACCTGATAAATTTGCAAGTACCTTAAACCAAAGGAGAGTACACAATAGAGGGTCATGAACTTGAATCTGTCATTTATGGAAATCCATTGAAAATGTGCAAGGTGAATATTGGTATAGAGGATAATACCAAGTGCACAAACATAATTGACTACTAGAATGAAGAAACTATCGACAAGATTGTTGATTTACTGTGTGAATACCAAGACCTTTTTCCAACTACAATTTCATAAATGAAAGGGATTGATGGGGAAATAGGAGAGATGAATATTCCCTTGAAACCATATTCCAAGAAAGTGAAGAAGAGATCATACCAATTGGGTCGAGTATATAATGATAAAGTGAAAGAAGAAATATATAGGATGTTGGAATCTAGCATGATTGAAGTTGTCATAGACTCATAATGGATTAGTGCGATGGTAGTCTAGGAAAAGAAAATAGGTGGAATCAGAATTGGTGTGGATCTACAGATGTTAAATCATGATTTCTTACATGACGCGTTCCCCACCCTATTTGCAGATGAAGTTTTGGAGAATGTAGGAGGACAAGAAACTTACTCATTGACTGAGGGATTCTTTGGGTATCAACAGATTAATATTGATAAGGAAGATACACATAAGAAAACATTTGCAACAGAATGGGGATGTTACCAGTATACAATTATTGATTTTAGATTGAAAAAAGCAGTAGTGGTATTCTCCCGAATGGTGGTAGCAATTTTTAAAGAATTTATTCATAATTTCCTAGAAGTATACTGGGATGATTGGACAATGTTTAGTTTTTTAAAACACCATGTTGGAAATTTGTTTTGAATGTTGGACAAATGTACACAATTCCAAATATATTTGAACTTGAAGAAGTGTATTTTTTGTGCATCGTTTGATATCTTGCTGGGTTGTGTAGTATGTAAACAAGGACTTTTGGTTGATCCTGTGAAGATTGTTTTTATTGTTTATTTACAACCACCTATTTCAGTGTGACAATTGCGAGCAACATTGGGGCATACAGGGTACTATAGGAAGTTTATTAGGAGATTAGTGTAGATAAAAACAACAAAAAGTTGTCAACCAATGAACACAATTACACTACTGTAGAGCGTGAAGGACTGGGTATGGTGTATACATTAACAAAATTTATGCATTATCTATTAGGATCACATTTTAATATGTACATAGATCATACTGCATTGAGATACTTAGTCAATAAGATAGTGCTAGGTGGAAATATATGTAGATGACTGTCATTATTCTAGGAGTACGATTTTGAAGTGATTGTGAATCAAGGAAAATTGAAATCATGACCTAATCATTTGTCCCACATATTAATAGGGGAAGATGTAGCAAATTTGGATGATATTGTACTGGACATGAACTTTTCACACTATAGATGGTCTATGATTACTTTGAAGATATAGTTGAATTCTTGAGCACATGAGTATCCCCACTTGGATTTACAATTTTACAGAAGAAGCAGTTAGTAGTAAAAGAAGTAGATTATCATCTTATAGTAGGGAATTTTTTTAAGTTAGGCATACATGGTATTCTCTAACAATGTGTATTGGAGAATGCGAGGCCTTTGGTATTATCGAAGGAAAATGAAGGAATTGCAGGAGGCCACTATGTAGGAAAAGAGAAGTCTTAGAAGATTTTGTGCAAAGGAATTTGGTGGCCCACCCTTCATAAGGATGATAAGGAGTTATGTTCAACTTGTGAAGTCTTTTAGTAAATTGGGAAGCCATCAAGAAGTGACAAGATGCATTTAGTATTGCTAGTTAGGTTGCAATATTTTGATAAATGGGCAGTTGATTTCATTGGAACGATCAACCCACCAACAAAAAAGTTAGGAGAATTATATATAATCATTCTGATAGATTACTTGACCACATGGGTTGAAGCAGAACACGTTAGATATTGCAACGTGGAGATTGTTGTGTGGTTTCTATTTGAGAATGTGGTTACAAGATATGGATGTCCAAGAATCCTTATGAGTAATCATGGGACTCACTTTTGATTAATACGATTTCTTACTTGATAGAATAATTTCATTTTCATCACCAGAAGAGCACACCCTATCATCCTTAGGGGAATGGAATAATGTAGGAATTCAACAATATCCTAGAGCATATGTTGATAAATATATGTAATGTAAAATGAGATGACTTGGACTTGAGGATTCTGATAATACTTTGAGCATATCAAACAACATGTAAGAAGTTGACAATATAAACACCATTCCGATTGGTATACGACCAAGAAGAAGTTATGCCCATGGAGATCATTGTGTTGAGTTTCTCCATTTTTGTTCTAATAGAGCTCACTGATTTTGGTGTAGTAGATAAAATATTATTAGATATAGTTGTTAGGATATTTGTAGTTAGGAAATATGATGGTCAGGATATGTTCCTGACATAGAGTGATCCATCGGTTCATACTCTCTTCGATCTTAATGGCCATTGATCTGTGTCTTAACACCCAATTGGTCTATGATATTTATTTAAAAAGCATGGAGGGTCCACGATCTTTTTCTTTTGCATTAATAAACTGATCCAAGTGGTCGTGTTGTTGGGTTTGTGGATGTTTCCTCATAGGGTTTTAACCACATCAAAACATCGGTCTACTGATCTTTGATCTAGTTGTGTGAGTGGTTACCAAAGGTGTTATTCCTCTATTGGAATACTTGTGTTGTCGAACATGGTATCAGAGCCTGTTTGAAGACCCGCTCCTATTGTAAATCGAGATTGTGAATTCGAGTTGCCTTATTTCAATTTTATTTTGGTTTCATACATTTATGGGCTGAGAGGACTCTTCCATTGTGTCTGGAGCATGCGTTTCAGTTCAGAATTTTTTTTGTTTCAATCGAAAAGGTTTATGTTTTCCCAAGATATGGCCATTTCAGTCAGATCCGGAGGTATAAAGCCTAAATACACATTTTTTTTAAATTTTTGCCGAGTATTATTTTGGTTTTGTATTATTTTTTTCTAGGTTGCTACTCTTTTAGATATGTGTATGCTCTTTTCTGCGTGCCTTGTGTGATCTCGAAAAATCAGAAACATATAGGAAAAGGTGAATCTTTTGAGTAATCTAACTGATATCTAACCCTTGTTGTCATCGAGAAGTGAAATTATTTTCTTGTGTGAAAAGAGTTTTTTTTAGTACGCTCTCCAAGGTTGTCTTCAACAAAAACAACAACAACAACAATCCTCTTGAAAAAAAATACAATATGGTTTTCTAGACCATTTGGTTAAAAGTTGCCTTATTATGTAAGAGGTCTCGAGTTCAAGTCTCTCCTTTGTTACTTTTTTTTGAAAAAGTTCATGTTAAAATTGTAAAGTGTATTTCACTTCAAGTATAAAAGTGAATCACTATAAGTAGCTTTAATATTTTATTTTAGAGTTATTTATTTTGCATGAAGTAACTTCATTTTAAAAGTGATCCCCACTTGTCTTTATAAAATCGGGTCACTTCATAAAGAAACTTACACCACCACGTGGTCCCTTGGTTACCGTTTATGCCTTTTTTTAAAAGGGTATAACTCTCACATTTGAAATCCGTGTTCAGTGTCGGTTTTTTTAAAACCACCTAAATTTTCAAGATATTTCCATACAAAACATCAGTTTCAGTTCTTAAATCCATATTATATACATATTTAATATGGATTCTTCTAGTAATCTTTTGGTTACTAGCACCAACTACTTCCAATGGAAATCTCATATGGAAGATTTATTAAGAAGTAAAGGCTTGTACCAAATTACCTTGGGAAAGGAAAAAGCACCGAATGATAATCATAAGAAAGTAAAATGGGCTAATAGGGGTGGAGAAGCACATGGACTAATCAAAATATCCATCTCTCTTGATTTAAGGTTCCAACTTAAAGAACTTGATGACCTCGAGGAGGCTTGGGAAAATATTGAATCTGTGTTTGGCAAACTCAATATTATTCGAGCACAACAATTAGAAAATCAATTACTGACCTTAATTCCAAGTGATTTTTCTTATCTTGGAGACTATCTATCTAAGTTTAAAGCACTCATAATTTTATGTGAAGAATGTGAGATAAAAATGGAGGAAGAGCGTTGCATCTGTATTATTCTTTCTAAGATAGGTAGTGCATATTGTCTGTTTGTATATACCTTTTATGTCATGAGAGAGGCTCTAGGGAAAGCTTATCAAAAATCCATGCTTCAGTCCTTTTGTGTTTCCTTGATTAGAGAGGAAGATAAGATTGTACAACTTGGAGTGATCAACACTACAGGTACCTCCAACAAAACCTTAGTTTCCCAACAAAAATATAAACCCAAGTATCCCAAGAAGAAACATCCTCGCTACAACAACAAGAAACATAAGGATTCCAAACCCACTCAGACAGCTTCATCTCCTAATGGTGACAAAGGAGCAAAGTATAAAAATAAGAAGACTGACAAACATTGCAACTTTTGTGATAAATATGGTCATGATGAATCCAAATGTTTCAAGAAGATGGGAGATTTAGAAGAAGGGATGAAGAAGCACAACATCAATATTGATTATACTTCTGCTTGTTGTTCTTCTCATGGACATGCACTTTCTGCTTCTGGTTTCTCCTTCAATACACCTTCTACTTCTTCTTCTGATGAGTGGCTTATTGATTCTGTAGCATCTTATCATATGGCTAATGATAAATTCTACTCTAAATGAATGTAACACCAAGAAAATATTTGTTGGTGATGATATATCTCTTAGTGTTGTAGGATATGGAACAACTCAAGTAGATAATGGTCATTTCAATGATGTATTATGTGTTCCAAGTCTTTCTTGTAACCTTCTATTAGTATATTAAATCACTCATTCAAGTGAAGGTAAAACCATAGAGTTTTCACCTCACCAGGTTGTAATCAAGGATCTAAAAGGTCCTAAGCATGTTCTTGCAACTAGAATTGTTGATGATATTACTAGGTTGTATAAGTTTGAAAAGTTTGGGTCATCATCTTTTTCATCAGTTTTTGTTGCTCTTAGCGATGAATTGAGCAGACTTTGGCATGAGAGGTTTGGTCATATAAACTATCACTCATTGCAGAAAATATGTAATCAACAGATGATGACTTTTCTTCCTCCTATTTCATGCAAAGATGGTGTTTGTGCCGGTTGTGTTATCGACAAACATCATTGGGACAATTTTGACAAACGTGCCTTTTGGCATGCCTCGGGCCCTTTGCAACTTGTTCACAGTGATATGTGTGGTCCACTTTCTTCTGCTTGTTTTTCTGGGTGCAAGTATTTCTCAACTTTCATTAATGATTTTTCCAGACGTAATTGGGTTTACTTCTAAAAACTTAAGAGTGAAGTTTTTGACAATTTTTTGGCCTACAAGGCCCTTGTAGAAAAATAATTTGGACATCAAATTGAAAAGTTAAGAACAAATAATGGAGGCGAATATGTGAAAAATACTTTTACAAGTTACTACACTACACAAAGCATCCAAATGCAACACACTGTTCCATATACACCACAACAAAATGGTGTTGCAGAGAGAAAGAACCACAGTTTAAAAGAAATGTCTAATTGTATGATCCAATCTAAGGGATTAAGTCTAAAGTATTGGGCAGAAGAAATCAACTGTGAAAATTACATAGTCAATCACACTCCCACAAAGGATCTTAAAAATATAACGTCGGAAGCAACTTGGACTAAAATTAAACCATATGTAAGTCACTTTCATGTACTTGGAAGTATAGCATGGGCTCACATTCCTAATGAGAAAAGGCAAACGTTGTAGCGTAAAAGTGAGAAGAGTATATTTGTTGGTTATTCTGAAGATGTCAAAGGTTATAGACTTCTTCAACCACATTGTAATGAAATTATTATTATTAGAAGAGATGTTATATTTGATGAAAATATCTTGGCCTGTGAGCCTAATTCAATGATTGTGGCTTCTTTGGCCTGTGATCCATCTTTGGCGTTTGTGCCTTGTTCTATTCCTATTCAGTTTTGTTCTTTAGATGATGATAGTGAGGATGAAAATCCACCTCCTCATGCTCACCTTCCTCTAGATAAGTCCTTTGAACCTGAACCAGCACTAGTTCCACCGCTTCCTAGATGGGTTCATTCAACATGAGAAGCAGTTGGTGGCATTGTCAATGATCCTTTAGATCAACATCGAACACATTCATAGTTTCAACGAGCCTCATTTATTTTGGCTCAAGTTTCAGAGACTCGTGATCTAGATACATTTGCAAAAGCTTCAGGTCATCCGGATTGGGATACAACAATGAATGAAGAGTATCGTTCTTCAATGGAAAACGATACTTGGGATCTTGTACCTCTTCCAAAAGGAAGAAAACTTACCATATGTAAACGGGTCGACAGAAATAAGTATGCATCAGATGAAAGTGTTGAAAGACACAAGGCTCAATTAGTTTACAAAGGATTTTCCCAAGTTGAAGGAATTGACTATAATGAAATCATTTCCCCTGTAGCCAAAATGAATTACATCCACCTTGTTCTTTCCCTTGCTACCTCACATAAATGGGAGGTCTCTCAGATGGATGTTAAATCAAAATTCTTGCATGGATATTTGAAAGAAAAAATCTACATGCAACAACCTCCTGTATATGTCCAAAATGACTCTAGCCTTGTTTGTCACCTTAAGAAATCTCTTTATGGTCTTAAGCAAGCTCCCCGATCTTGGTATGCCAAAATGGACAACATTATTATTGACACCAGATTCTCTACATGTCATTTTGATCCTAATGTCTATATAAATAAAGTAGGAAGTCATGTCATAATCCTTGTCCTTTATGTTGATGACCTTATCCTTACTGGTAGTGACTCAAAACTTTTAAACCATGTGAAAACCGGACTTAAGAAGAAATTTTAAATGACAAAATTAGGCTTTTGCACTATTTCCTTGGAATCCAAGTTTTGCAAACCAATTGAGGAATTTTTCTTTCCCATTCTAAGTATTCTTGTGACCTTCTTCATCCCTTTTACATGGATGATTGTAAACCAGCCCCTTCTCCCTTCCAGTCTAGATTCAAGCTTACTGCCACCTGTACTTATTCTAAATTTGATGCCACCCTGTACTTTTAGTTAATTGGTAGCCTCTTATAATTGACTCATACTTTGTTGTTGGTCTTGTTGCCTAGTATATGGAAACACCCCATGAAATCCATTAGATAGGAGATAAAAGGATATTTTTCTATGTTTTTGGTACAGTTCAGTTTAGGATACATTATAGTTCATGGGGGAGTCCTTTATTTGTTTGTTTCATTGATTAATATTGGGTTGGAGACCTTAATGATCAGAAGTCTACTGTAGGTTATGTTTTCATCCTTGGTTTAGGACTTGACACTTAGGCCTATAAGAAACAACATGCTATTTCACTTTATTCATCATAGGTAGAGTACCAAGCAATAGTAAATGCCAGTTAGAAAGCCTTGTGGCTTCGACATATCCTTTTGGAGTTTGGATTCCAACAACAAAATTCGACCAGCCTTTGGTACGGCAATCAGAGTATCATCAATCTCGCAAAAGAACCAGTTCAACATCAGCATAGAAAACACATCGAGCTACACATGCACTTCGTCAGAAATCTCATTCATGATCAAGTTATTGAAGTGCTCTTTTTCCCTACAAAAGATCAAGTTGTAGACATTTTCATAAAGTCTCTTACAGAAGTGAAGTTTTCCAAACTTCGATCTATGTTAGGAGTTCAGGAATTTGTCATTAATGGGGGTAGGCTATAATGCCTCCTTTCTTCTCCTATCGTGTCAACATTGTAAATCCTTTAATCGTATCCCAAGTTGTTCTTAATGGGGCATGTTAGGATATTTAGACACTTAGGAGTTAGTTAATAAATACTTGGTCTAATGTGTCATTAGGTAAAAGTGTGTTTCTTAGTGTGTTTTTTGAGTATTCATTACTATGCATTTGTAGTTAGGAAATCCGATAGTCATGATATGTTCTTAACATAGAGTGATCTGACGGTTCATACTCTCCTCGATCTTAATGGTCAATGATCCATGGATTAACACCCGATTGGTCCATGATCTCTACTTAAATAGCATGGAGGGTCATTTTTCGATGATCGATTGTGAGAAAATCACTTGTAAAATCTCTCTGTAATCTTTTTCTTTTTCATTAATAGACTTCTCCAAGTGGTCACATTGGCTGGGGCCATGGATGTTTCCCCGTAGGGGTTTTACCACGTCAAAACATTGGTGTGTTGATATTTGATTTGGTTGTGTGAGTGGTTACTAAAGGTGTTCATCCTATGTTGGAATATTTGTGTTGTAGAACAATAGTGGAATTGGAAGAAGACCAATTTGTCATATGATTTCATCAGTAGGTTCAGAAAGCACGTGAAAAATCATGTCATGACAGACATATTAAACAAAAGAAGTTCCATATGGGAGATTTAGTTTCTGCCTATGAAAACAAATTTTTTCAGCACCATGGAACGTTCCAAATGAAATGGTTGGGTCTATATGTGACAATAATTGTGATAGAGGTAGGTGTTGTTCACTTAGATAAATTGAATCAGGAAAATATGGAAAGGCTCGTCAATTATTGTAAACTCAAACTGTATAGGGATAGTCATGCTTCTGCACACTAGTCTGATTGCACAATATGTGTACCATAGCATTTTTATTATATTTTATTATAGAGGAAAATAAAAATAAAATAGAAATAAATAAAAGAGATTGAGGCAAGCCATAGTAAACATTTGAAGAGATAAGAGAATCAAATCTCTAAAATGAGAATTGTTCAAAGATTCAAAGATGAATAAGAAAATGTCATGGAAAGGAAGGAGAAGTGGAATGCACATTGAAAGGAAAATTGAAGAACCATGATAAATACCTGCAAAGAAGATGGGAATATAATTAAAGAGAAAACATAATGGTGAGACAACAAGAATGCATAGTCATAAATGAAAAGAAATGATGAAGATCTTGACAAGATGGAAAATCTAGACGATGATTCGTCAAAATATGCAAATTTAATGCATAATATGGAAGGAATTGAATGTGCATAAAATCATATGGGACTAAGAATATTGGGCATGAAGAGGTATGGAATAGATGGGACAAATCTATAAAATAAGAAAAGGGGCAATGATAAAGGGTTATTGTTGCTTGACATTTGCAGAGAATAGAGAACCAGACAAGAGACATAGCTTAAAAAGAACACATGTGAGTGTTTTGTAGAATGAATCAAAGTACAAAAAGTTTTTGGCGCTTCCAAAGGTAGGAGCTTTCACATCAAGGATGAAGAAACCATGCACTAAGAAGGAAGTAGTGCTAGTGTAGGAAGAAATACCAAGAGTGGAAGAAACTGATTCAATCTTTGTAAACTTTCCAAGAGCGTATGTGCCACCTATAAAGCCTACAAAAAAGTAATTCATAGTGAAAAAAGAGGCAAAGTATGAACTTTTACACCAATGATTCCACGTGGCATCACTATCAATGGATATATGTTGGGTGTGGTAGGAAAAATGAGGTTTTCAGACCACAACATTGCAAATTTGATGAAGTTTACAGAGTTAGCACTACCGAATTAACTGCATACATCATCGAAGAAAGGTTCACCTATATTTACAGTCAAACTAAAATAATGGGAAACAAGACTGCAAATAATAGGAATACTAAACATATTGGAGATCACAAATTTCAGTAGAAGCATAGATATCAACATCTGCGTCAATTTGTTGTTAAGTTGTGTCCACAAAGGGTTCCTATTATTGGATAGGGTAGTGTCAATTGACACACAACTAATTACATGAATTATAGGATTACCTTTAGTAAGGGAAGAGCCACTTCCCTTGTTCACAGACAACATGTAGGAAAAAGAATTAGCATAAATAATGAAGGAAAAATATGGCACACATAGAGGATCGTGTGAATTAGATGTTGCAACAATCTATGATTATACTATAATATTTGTGGTGCAGGTGTGGGCCTACAAATTACTTAGGAAATGTCATAAACAACATGTGTCGGCAACAGTTATAACAGTGGCAAAGAAGTCTGTAGTAGGGGTAGAGATGAACTAGGATACATTTATGGTGAATTAGTTTTTAACAGACTAGAGGGAGAGACAGAAGAAAGGAACAAAGTTCCATTATGTTAGAAAAATAGGATCGAAGAGAAATAAATCAAATAAATGTGGAAATAAAACACAAAATATATAGAATACAATATAGACATAGATATACGTAGTTCACCCAGTGTGGGATACGTCCACCAGATACATTGCCCGACCCTTCATTTATTATTATCCAACAAATGAAGGGATACAACCTACAACACACCCGTTGTAACTTCCTCTTCTTTCTCTCACAGTCTCCTCAATTAGAATACAATATTTGCAATGATAATTATCCGTAATACATTTCCCTCATAAAAGAGGGTTTCCTTCTATGGAAAAAAAACCCTAACATAACTTCTACTGTCAAATCTATGACCTTATAATGAGCGGTCCAAATTTACTATGAAATTACAATATACATTTACAAGGAAACTTTTCCTTCGGGGGCCCTCTTTCCCCCTAACGTTGTAGGAGGGGAAATCCCCCCATTCACTCCCCTACATGGAGGATTGTGCATTATTCTAGGGTGTAAAATATTCATGGGGTATAAACACGACTGGAGACAAAGGCCTCTGAATTGGGAAAATAATCAGGCTCCACAACCAACAATCTCCCACTTGCAGAATGATCTCAGCAACTCCATCGTTGTTGTATATACTGGACTATGATCCTTCTTAGACCTGGAAAATTTCTCATATTCACCTTCATGCTTGAATACCAACTAAAACTGAGCAGGAACTTAGTTTCTCCCTGGTTACTCCCTTTGTTAACATGTTTGCAGGATTATGGCTAGTTTGTATCTTTTCCAATTTCAAATGTCCATATTCCAATACGAATCGTATGAAATGGTACTAGAGCTGTATATGATTAGTATTTGAATGGAATTCTAAGTTATTTTCAAGATGAATGGAACTCGTACTGTCACAGTACAACATTCTATTCTCCTTCTTCTTTCCCAATTCCTCCATAAACCTTTGTAACCAAATCATTTATTTACTAGTCTCTGTAGTAGCAACATACTCTACTTCTTTTGTTGAAAGTGAAACAACCTTTATAAATTTCAAAATTAAACTTATTGTTGTTCCACCTATAGTAAAAACATAGCCTATGGTGCTCCTCCTGCTATATTTATCACCTGCCATATCTGAATCAACATGTCCCTATAGAATAGTGTATGAACCTACAAAACATAATGCATGAGTAATAGTACCTCTCAAATACTTGGGAATCTAATTTACTTCCTCTCAATGTTCTTTACCTAGATTGTTCATATACCTACTCACAACTCCCACTGCATGTGCAATATCTGGTCTTGTGCAAACCAACGCATACATCAAGCTGCCAACTGTTGATGAATAAGGGACCATGGACATGTATTCTATATCCTCCATTGTCTTCGGGCACATTTCCTTAGTTAACTTGAAATGGATGGCTAAATGTGTACTAAATGGTTTTTCATTCTTCTTTCTAAACCTCTCCAACACCTTCTCTATGTACTCACCCTGAGACAATGTCAATTTGTGATTTTTCCTGTCTCTTGTTATTCTCATACCAAAGATTTTATTTGTGTCACCCAAATCCTTCATTGAAAATGAGTTAGCTAATTTCTTCTTGATCACATTTATATCCTGCATATTAGACCCTACAAAAAACATGTCATCTACATACAATAGAAACATAATAAAGCTTCCATTTTCTATCTTTTTAAAATAAACACAGTGATCAGAATGACATCTACTATAACCTTGTTTTGTCATAAACCTATAAAAATTCAAATACCACTTCCGTGGAGATTTCTTTAGGCCATACAAGTTCTTATTCAACCTACATACCAAATTTTCCTTCCCTTTGACCTCATACCCCTATGGTTGTTGCATATAAATCTCTTCCTCCAAATCCCCATGGAGAAAAGTTGTTTTTACATCTAATTGTTCAAGATGTAAATCTTATATTGCCACAAGACTTAAAATAGTCATAATTGAAGTCATTTTAACAACATGAGAAAATATATCATCAAAATATATACCTTTCTTTTGTGCAAACCCCTTTACAAAAAGTCTATCCTTGTACCTCTTTTTGCCTCCATCTTTTTCCTTCAACTTCTAAACCAATTTATTCTATAATGCTCTTTTTCCTATGGAAAACTAAACCAAATCCCATGTCTGGTTATTTACTAGGGAATCCATTTCCTCTTTCATTCCTTTCTCCCACTTCTTTTTAGTGTCTACCTACATTGCCTCTTTATAACATTCTGCTTCATCGGAATCAATCAACAATAAATAATACAGTGAAGGGGAGTATCATTTAGGGGGTATACTTAACCTTGTAGATCTTCTAACAACACTTGCAAGATTTTCAGGTACTTTTTTCTCCTATTGTTGTACATTTTAATTGTCTTGTACCTTTGGAATTTCTTTTTCAGTGATCTCATCAAGCATTGTGTATTTTGGTTTTTCTTTTTCATGTTTCTTTCCCTGCAACTAATCTTTGTACATGACCTTCTAATTAACTAAGACATCTCTACTTCTAATGATATTTTGATTTTCATAATCCCATAAATGATAACCAAAATCATTAACATCGTATCCAATAAAGGTATACTTCTTGGATTTTCCCTCAATCTTTGTTCTATTTTCTTTATCAATATGGACAAATGCTTCACAACCGAAAGTCTTCAAAAAGGAAAAGTTTACCTTTTTAATTATCCTTGCCTCCTCTCGAATCTTACCATCCAAATATCTTGAAGGTCCTATGTTGATTAAGTAAAAAAAAGTATCTACATCATCTACCCAAAATTGTAAGGGAAAATGAGCATGCAATCTCATACTCCTTGCATGCTCCATGATTGTTAAGTTCATCCTTTCTGACACACCATTTTCTTGTGGTGTTCCTGGAAGTGTCTTCTCTCAGTGAATCCCATGGTATGAATAATAATCATAAAACTCCTTGCTACAATATTCACCTACATTGTCTAATCTGGGACACTTCAACCTTTTTCCTATCTCATTCTCAACCAAAGCTTTCCATTTCTTAAAAATATCAAAAACACTATATTTTCATTGAATGCAATAAACCTAAGTTTTTCTAGTTGCATCATCAATAAAACTAACATAATAAAGAGAGCCACCAAGATATGATACTTTATTTGGTCCCCATACATCTGTATGCACAAGCTCTATCCTTTCACTTTTTTTTTTTTTGACTCTCTTATGTTTTCCATAAATACAATTCTCATAGAAATCCAAATCAATTTGTTTAAGATCTAGAAACAAATTTCTTTTGTGAAGTATATGCATTCCCTTCTCACTCATGTCTCCAATGATTCCATAGTATTGTATGCACTCATGTAGAAGCTAAAGATATAGAAGAGTCAATATTACCAATACATTAATACAATGTACCTACCTTCTCTCATTTTGTTATCACCAATGATACTTTGGTGACCCTCCACACCTTATCTATAAATATGGATATACAATATTCACTTTCCAACTACCCTATTGAAATCATATTTTTCCTTAGATATGAAACATCTCTGACCTCTTTCAACAACCATTGGTTTCCATTCCTTTGATTTATTTTTACCTTTCCCATTCCAACAATTTTGCATGGTGCATTATCATCCAAATGAACCTGTCCAAAATCACCTTGAACATAGTCTAGAAAATGTTTCCTATCGAGTGTGCCATGAAATGAATCCCCTGAATATACTAGCAAAGACTCAGAAATATTATCTACAGAAAGAATCAAAGAATCTTGTAACACATCACCTGTTACATTTGCTTCCTAATTTTTCTCCTACTATCCAACTCTTTGTTTCTTTGGCATTCTATAGTCTTTCTTCAGATCTCCTTTCTTTCCAAAATTCTAGCACTCTATATTTCCAAGTATATATTTGGATCTTCCCTTCCTGTAATTCTATCGATTCACTGATCCCTTTCCTCTATCCTTTTTCCTTTCCCTTTTCTCTGTCTTTAATGCATTACTTGATGTCTCACCTGTGATTTTCCATTGCATTTCCTTGCTAAGGATAACAACAACAACATCATCAAATTTTAGAGTGTTTGAGCCAGAGACAAAGTTACTTATAGCCATGACCAAGCCATTCCAGCTTTATGGAAATTGGCACAATTTTAGAAGATCCTTGATCTCATCATCAAAGTCTACTTTTACAGAACTTAGTTGATTAGTAACCATATTAAATTGATTTAAATGATCTGCAACATACCAACCTTATGACACCTTCATATTAAATAATATATTCCTTATAAATACCTTATTGGATGCCAATGGTTTTTCATATAGTTTAGCCAATGCATCCATAAGCTCCTTCGTTGTCTTTTATTTCCAAATACTGAAAGTCACCAACGCTAGTAAGCTTAGCCTTATCATCCCTAGTGCCTTTATGTCAAGAACCTCCCATTCCTCATCCTTCATGGCCTTCATCTTCTTTGGTATTCCACCCAATGGTAGGAATATATCCTTCTGATATAAATAAACTTCCATCTGCATATTCCATAACTGGTAGTTTTGGCCGTTAAATTTCTCGACCCTAAACTTTCCATTTTCCGCCAATTCTCCCACTTGAACCAGGAACCCTCTTTTCCTATGAGTTACTTTTCGCTCTGATACTAGTTATTATAAAAACAAGATCGTGAAACAATAAAATAAAACAAATGTAGAAATAAAACAAAATAGATACATGATATAATAGATACAAAGACATACGTGGTTCACTCAGTGTAGGCTACGTGCACCAGATAATTTTTCAGGTCCTTCCTTTATTATTATCCAACAAATGAAGGGATACAGCCTACAACACACCCGTTGTAACTTCCTCTTCTTTCTCTCACATTCTCCTCACTCATAATACAATATTTGTAATGAGGCATAGCCACAATACATTTCCCTCATAAAAGAGGGTTTCCTTCTAGGGAAAACAATCCTAACATAAATTCTATCACCATATCTATGACCTTATAATGAGCGGTCCAGATTTATTATGAAATTACAATATACATTTACAAAGAAATTTTTCCTTCAAGGGATTTTCCCCCGAACCCCCATTGAGGGCCCTCTTTCCCACAGACCCTTGAGATGGGGGATGCCCACCCCAAATCCCATAGGAGGGGAAAGCCCCCCCTGCACTCCCCCACATGGATGAGTGTACATTCTTCTTGGGTGTAAATTCTTCATGAGGTATAAACACGACTGGAAAAAAATACCTCTGAATCAGGAATATAATTAGTCTCCAAAACCAACAAATTATGCATGGTTATTGATTTTAATTTCATTGATTGCTAGGAGGGAGGAAAAAGAGATGTAGTTCCTTGAAGGTTTGAAGAAATTGTTGTTGGAACTTGATTATTACTATTGTGCATGTCATTAAAGTATTTTCTTTTATGCATCCTTAAATGATGAAAAGGTATCTGTAAGAGAAAGAAGTCCAAGGGTGGGATTGAAGGTAGTGTACCCCGGCCTATGGGTGGCTGGGTATGTTAAAATTTTGTATCAAAGATTCTATTTCAAACACCAGGCCAGTATGGGCTGGGTTTGTTGGTCAGAGTCTCCTAGTCGAGATCAAATTCTGACCGTGAAGTTGAAAATCTTAGGAGGAATGGCACTGCAGAATTGACACAGGAGATGGAACACCATAGATCTATTGTAAGGGGTTCGAAGGATCGTGATTGCCGCCTTCAAATTCAGGAGTGATCGCCACTATAGGATCAGGAGGGATCCAAGATCTTTGTATTGGAGGATAGGTGAAATAGCCGAAGTAGATCCTGACAGTTGATCACCAAGAGTTACGTTTCATTAGATCAATAACTCCGGAGAGATCAGCTCGAGAGGTTTTCAGTTGATATTTAAAGTCCCAAAGCCCAGATATACGAAGTAAATATAGATCATTTGATCCTCCAAAATAGATCTCAGTCATTGGATCGTCCAAAATAGATCTTTGCATCGGATCGTCTGAGGTGAATCTAGGCCATCGGATCCAAAAGAGACATGGAAGAAATCTATGGATTTCGGGTGAAGGCCTGAAGTAAGCCTCAATTGTTAGATTCAAGAGGACACACAACATAATCTTTTGTACTTTGAGGACGTTGAAGTTTGAGATTCCCTAAAATCGAAGACTTGAAAGGATCTCGACCGTCGATCTGTCGAGAGCCACGTGTCACTAGATACAGGGTTTCGGATAAAAGCCAGTGGGGCTAGATAAGTTTTGAAGTTTGAGATTTCCGAAGTATGGAGTCCTGAAGTAAAACATATCCATCAGATTAAGGAGGACACATGGAGCAGATCCATGGACTCTGGTTGAAGACCCAAAATGAATCTTAGTCGTCTAATTTGGGAGGACACATGGCAACATATTGGCTAGTTTGAGAGTTCATAGTTTGGGAGAATTGGAAGTGTGCTAGTAAGGAAACTCCCAAATTCCTGAAGCCCAAAGAGTCGAAGTGATGGGGCATGATGAAGTCACCCAGAGGTGATGTGGACCCTAGAATTCCCAAAGTGACATGGCTTGTGAACATCACCTGGGCTAATGTGGACACATGGGATGTGTGCCACCCGTCAATAATTTTTTATCATTTGGAGTATTGAAAGGTCAATTATAACATGACATGTGTCACCCTCTTAATTGGGCCATGTATTTTCTTTTAGTATTTTTCCATGTGGCAACATATCATGCATTCTAGAGACTGGGCACTCTAGAGGGGAAAGATGTGACATGTTGCATTGGGTCAAAAACCCCATAAGGCCTGAAGGTTGGAGTACATATCGATCGTTGATTCTAGAAGACAGACGTCGGTGGATCATCAACTTTGGGTGAAATCACTCTGGAAGGAAGTGAAGGTAGAGAGTTTGAAACTCTCAAATCTCGAACAACTGAAGCGATTCATAGTTGTTGATTTGTGGGAGGACACATGTCGATAGATCATGAACTCCAGGTAAAAGATTAGGGAAGGAAGGAAGCAGAAAAAGTTGAGACTTGCGAAGGCTGAAGTCTTCAAGTGGAGTAGAGTCATTGATTTGAGGAGGATGCGTGGTGCTTGATTCCAAACTTTAGGTACAGAGTACTTCAGGGGAAAGTATAGGTCGAAATTTTAAACTTCCAAAGCACAGAGTTTCAAAGTGGATCTCAATTGTCGATAGTGAATGAGGACAAGGATCATTGATCGGGTCCTAGTTGAAGGTTTTGAAGTTTCGAAGTCCCAAAGATCATGATAAGTGATTTTTTAGCTAAGCACAGGGTAATGAACATGGTCACATGCATATTGAGAGCTGAGGGAAGGAGGGCTAAGGGCCCAATTGGTTGTCCTCGAGACAAAAAAGTGCTAAGGAAGGATTTATTTGCAGTTTCTAATCATGGTCACCTAGGAAGTGGCTTAAAGGAAGCACCTGCGTAGAATGAAATTCTGTGTCAGCCAAGGATAATAGGACACTATTATTTTTGAAGAATGGGGATATTTTCTCCATGAACAAAAAAAAAAAAAAGACCTATAGCATGGTTGGGCAATTTTCTTTATCATATGCATAATCCTAACAAAATGGTTGCTTGCACATTTTGCAGAATTAAGGGTCTTAAGCATGTCAGCTCAGGATATGTATTGAATAAATGGAATAAGGTGAGATATCCTCCAATCATGATAAGGAGGCTGAAGGCCAGAATACCAGAGTTGGTAATGCAGAGACATAGTCCAATGGACGCAAGGAAAAAGGAGAGCAGGAAACATTAATAGAGATGATAAGAAGCCTGAAGATGGAAGTGCAGACCTACAAACAAGAAAATGAGAGAATTATGAGAGATAAAAGTGATCTAGTTGGATATCGGTGGCCACCCACCTTTTCCAACTGGCTCAAAACAATTTTCTAGCAATTTTGGCAATTTACTATTTTTAGCAGTTTTTAACTTTTGGGGCCATTTTGATGGCCTAAATGAAGAATTTTAGGGATAGATATTCTCAATGATACCCAAAGGCATGAATGAGACCTAAAAGTTAATCTCCTTTATGGTACCTTTTCAACGGGCTATCACATGCCTAAAACAAAGATCGTATGCAAAAGTTACAGCCCAGGGAAGTTGATGTACTAACTTACCCAAGGCCCACATGACTTTTAGTGATTCAACTCCTAGGGTTAGTTTTTTGGATGTCTAGCATTTTTGGAATTCATGTTTATTGTAAAAAGGCCTTCAGAGCCTGATTATAATCATTCTTGTGAATGTGAATAGCCATCACATCTCTTCTTAGAGATAAGATGCCACCATTCTAGCGAGTCTTTCACTCTATATTTTTACAGTCTTTGTACATTTCTTTCATTAATAGAAATCATGTATTACTTTATATTTTTTTTTATGGTTTCATCTCTGATACATTTCTACTATATTATTGGATATCTGTGATATCTCTATGCATTTATTTATTATATCTCCATTCTCATTTTGTGTCGAAAATAATCCGGTTTAGGGTATGTGTATCAGGGACATGCAGGCTACTCTTGATTGTTTTTTAATGCATGTCCCCAATGAGGTCTGAGTATATAAATTTGGGTCTCAAGCTTGTCTCTCTTTAGGAAAATTCGCTCTCACACACCTAAGAAACCCTCAATGGCAGAAAAAAATAAAAACAACGGAGCAAACGATCCTATCAGTCTATTGCTTGAGCAAGCTCTCACGCGACAGAGGGATGAAATGATGGAGATTTTTTCCCACATCCTTCAATGCCTGCCAATAAAAACATGCACATCTTCATCAAACAACCACTTTTGAGGAACCTCGCCTTTCAAGGTACAAGTTAATTTTGATATTCATGTATTTCAAGGACAAATATATGTAGAAGCCCTAGACAAATGGTTAAACCTTCTAGAAGGTTATTTCTTTGTTCACAATTTTTTTGACAGATAAAATATCACCTTCACACTCCTTAAATCTCTCCCCGATGTCAAACATTGGTGGGAAACTTACTGGGAGAAGAGTTCCATAGAGGAGTCTGGAATATATGGGGTCAACCCCACTTGGGATTTTTTTGTGGATGTGGTAAAGGAGCAATATTACCCTGTTGGAAACTAAGAGGACCAGTACATGAGATGGACCACACTACAGAAAGAGAGGGGCCAAGAAGTTTCAGATTTCACCAATATGTTCCATACCCTGTGCACCAAGCTAGGTATCAAATACTCCAAGCGACATTTGGTTCTGAGATACTGTGGGGTTCTACACAGATACATCCAAACTGAAATGGATTTTTTGGACATCTCATCACTTAGTGTTTCTTATCGATATGTTGTTAAAATCGAATAGAATGTTAAGCGCAAGAACAAACAGAAGTTCAAATCTGCAAATCTGCAACAAACAAAGTATGAAAATGACGGCCCTAACAAACAGTCTCCCGAAAACCAGTCCAAGCCATAGGAAAAGAAGGGTCACGCGAAGAAAAAGAAGGACACCAGAAAATGGTGTGATTTCCACAAAACCCCCTTGCATAACACCAATGAATGTTGCTCAAAATAGTCATTGGTGGCCGAGATCAAATACAATGAGCCAAACCCTGATTTAGAATCTGGTTCTAAAAATACTGGTAAAAGACAGATCATCGATGTAGACCCCACTGCTATTGTCATGACCGCAACAATTCAACAAGAAGAACCAATATATCTTGAAGAGGGGGAGCACCTTTTTCATTCACAGATGTGGGTGAAGGGGATCCCACTGCATTTTATTATTGATAGCGGAAGCCAGAAGAACCTCATCTCAGTGGAGGTTATCAAACAGTTGGGATTGTCGACATTACCACACCCGCAACCATACAACATCGGGTGGCTTCGCAAAGGACAAGATCTTCGTCTCAGCCAGTAGTGTCGATTTTCATATGATATACAACACTTCAAGGATGAGGTATTATGTTGTGTTTTCCCACTGGATGTATGTGATGTTCTATTGGGAAAACCGTATATGGGGAATCACCATGTTGTTTATGAGTCTCGACCCCTCAGTGTCATTGTTTCTCTATGGGGTCATCTCTACAGAATACCAGAGGTATTTCTTACTATTGTTCCACCTAAAATGTGTCGCAGGGTATTATCTCATACTACAAAATTAAGCTTCTTCACAATCTGTTCAAAAGGTGAACAAAAGGATACTGCAACCACTACAGCCTCGACGCAAGCACCTTCTATCCAACAAAAGCAGGTCAACAAGATTGTAGCAAAGTGTAAAGATACCTTATGCAAAAAATAATCTCATGTATCCAGACTAGTTAAAAAGGTCCAAGCCTTCCAGCCACATGCTCGTGATAGCCTTCCACAAATCGAGCAGCGTGACGTCTCCAACAAGACAAGTAACTCACCAAGATTCAGATTCAGCAAACACTTTTTCCTCTCCCTCGAGCACTCAATGCAATGGAGACCATTGATTCCTAAGGAGGGAGGATTGATCCAGGTGGATTTTGATGGCCACCCACCTTTTCCAACTGGCTCAAAACTGTTTTATGGCAATTTTGGCAATTTACTACTTTTAGCAGTTTTTAACTTCTGGGGCCATTTTGAGGGCCTAAATTTAGTTTTTTTGGGATCAATATTCTCAATGATAATTGAAGGCATGATTGAGCCCCCAAAATGAATCTCCTCGATGATAACTTTCCAATGGGCTATCACATGCCTAAAACAGAGATCGTATTCAAAAGTTACGACCCGAGGATGTTGATGTACTAACTTAACCAAACGGGGCCCACATGACTTTGGCGATTCATCTCCTAGGGTTAGGTTTTTGGATGTCTAGGGTTTTTGGAATTCCTGTTTATTGTAAAAATTCCTTCAGAGCCTCATTGTAATCATCTTCTTGCAAATTCAAGTAGTTGTCACATCTCTTCTCAGAGATAAGCTGCTACCATTCTAGCGAGTCTTTCACTCTATACTTTTATAGTCTCTGTACGTTTATTTCATTAATAGAAATCATGTATTACTATATATATGGATTTATGGTTGCATCTCTAATACATTTATGTTATATTATTGAGTATCTGTGATATCTCTGTGCATTTCTTTATTATATATCTGCTCTCATTTCGTGCCGAAAGTAATCTGAATCACAAAGTCATATAAATGCTCAAGTGTTGCAGAGCTTAACTAAGTTGTAGAGACAAACAAAGAAGGGATCAAACTCAATACAAGAGGAAGGAGGAGAGTGTCATGAAATAAGAGATGCTCATGGAAGAGTTGGTTCTTCTAGAAGTGCCATCAGAGCTCGTGGATAACATTCACCTCCTTACTTAGGAAGAAAGTTTAATGCATCAGATGATCTCGTAAGCAGTCCAGAGGTGTCCCCTGTCAGGAAACAAAGAAGGAAAAAAGAGGTAGATAGTTTGCAAGGAGAGATGAGGAATCTCAAGCCACCTTCCTTCGATGGTGAAAGAGAAAGGGAAGATGATGCCCAAGCATGGTTTCTTGGGATCTAGATATATTTTTAGTTGCATAACTATTCATCAAACCTGGAAGCCAGGATTTCCACCTACCATTTACATGGGAAGGATGCAATGTGGTGGGACCAACTGAAGCAAGTGGAGCATGTTAATGAAAGTAGGATCACTTGGAAGTAGTTCAAGAAGTACTTCCAGAAGGATAACCTATCAGAGCATTTATATGACAAGAAGATGCATGAGTTCTTTGATTAGGTTGGGAAGCATGACTATGGCCAAGAATGAGAAGAAGTTCTTGGGATTTTTAAAATATGTCTAGTTCAATGGTGATGAGAAAGTGAAAATACAGAGATTTCTAAGTGGATTTATAGCCTTTTATAAGGAAAAGATCAAGTACGATAAACCCAAGACCTTGGATGAAGCCTTTAGGAAGGATAAATACATGTATGAGCAAGGCTAGGGAAGAGAATCCCTACAGAAATCTTAGAAGCATAAGAAAAATGTGAAGTTCGATCAGAGGAGGAAAGGATTCAAACCGCCCTTCAATAGGAATGAGCCTAATAGAAATCATCAAGATCAATATGCAAAGGGAGAGTCCAATAAGGAATATTCCTTGGGAAAAAGGAGAAGACCACCAATCCAATGTTGGGGATGCAACGACGATCACCTGTACAAGGATTTCCCACACAGAAACGACATAGTGAAGATTGTGCACAACATCCAAGAAGCTACAAAAGTCAAAGATATGGGAAGAATCTATGCATCTTTAAATGATTGACAAGAGCAGTACCAGTCCAATATGATCGAGGTGGAAGGTAAGATCATAAATCAACCTGTTGTTGTTTTGATTGATTCAGGAGCAAGTCATTGCTACATTGATCCTAAGATAGTGGATAGATTACATTTGGAGAAAAGTAAACTTGGAAAATCAAGTTTGGTTCAATTAGCCACTAGAACCAAAAGGAGAATCCATGATATGGTTAGAAGTTGTTCCATAAGTATTAATGGCATGAATACTAGTACTGATCTAAATATCATACCATTGGGGGTGTTATGATGTTATGATTGGGATGGATTGGTTGGACAAGCATCATGTTTTCCTAGATTGTCATAAAAAGACATTTACATGTCTTGATGGAAATGGAAAGTAAATCACTATGAAAGGAGTTCCAAAACCCATCTCTATAAGGGAGATTTCAGCCTTACAGCTAAAAAGATGTTTAAGGAAAGGAGGATGTCAATTGTATGCAACATGTGGAAGAGACAGATAATACAAAGGGGCCAAGTCTCAAATATTTCTCGGTGCTGCAAGAATTTGAAGATGTATTCTAAGAAATACCTGGATTTCCACCAAGAAGGGAGATATATTTCTTAATTAACTTAGTTCTTGGATCATCCCCGGTGTTAAAAACACCTTACATAATGAGCACACCAGAGTTAAAATAATTACAAATGAAGTTGGAGGAATTGTTGAAGAAAGGGTACATATGTCCAAGTGTTTCACCTTGGGGAGAACCAAAACTTTTTGTCAAAAAGAAGGATGGAACCTTGAGGTTGTGTATTGACTTCCGATAGTTGAACAAATACACTATAAAGAACAAGTATCCTCTACCCTGAATTGATGACCTCATTGATAAACTAAGAGGAGCAAAGATATTTTCAAAAATTGACCTAAGGGCAGGATACCATCAGGTAAGAATCAAGGAATAAGACATTCATAAGACAACCTTTAGGACTAAGTATGGGCATTATGAATTTGTAGTGGTGCCATTTGGACTGACCAATGCACCAGTTGTCTTCATGTGCTTAATGAATGGCATATTCAGAAATTATTTAGACAAGTTTGTCATAGTATTCCTGGATGACATACTTATCTATTTTAAGTTTGAAGAGGAGCATGAACATCACTTAAGACTGGTATTTCATGTACTGAGAGAACACTAGTTGTATTTCAAGTTGAGTAAGTGTTCTTTTGACGCAGTGTCGCACCCACAGGCATGCCTGCTCACAGGATCTTCTCTTTCCTTGGCCCAAAGAACACTAACCAGTCCTTCTATTTCCCTATCGAGAAATATGCACCCATAGATCTCTTTCCGTGACTCCCCCTCTCTTTAATTATCGAGGAATCGGACTTCACAACCTTGTGACGTCAGTGATCGACTGTAGGACTCTCGAATCTCCGAGACCCGATATGAGTCAATGCTGACCCTTTCATTCCTTTGTAAGGACTTTCTCTATCAGCATCTCGGCACTCGCGGTGTCGAGCAACTTGGTTCTCTGACTCCTGAGTCCCGATATGCCGAAAATCCGATGAGCTCGCGGCTTTGGCTTTTTAACGGTCCCATCACCTTGTCAGGATTTCAGACTTCACGGGATCGTGAATCCTGATGTCCAATGTTTCGAGACTTTACATTTCCTGAACCCTAATACAATGTGCTACCTGTTCACCACCAACTCCTGTGGCCCCAAACTATACTTGTAGCCGTCGATATATCACGTATCATGATTTCACGACTCTCGTTACCAAATCTTCGATTCCTTTCTTAAAAAATCCCGATTGGAAATTTCGCGAATAATCCAACGCCCCTGGCTGGCTTGGATCAACGTCTCTGCCCCTTCTGAGCTTTAAACACTATGGGAATATCTACAGTATCCCCTTGCACCCCCGTGATATCCAACAACTCATGGTGATTCGTTGATTTTCCCTGGAAGATATCGACCGTCAGTTATTCCTTATGTAATCCATGAAATGACTAAATGTTCTTCCATAGAACTTATCCACCTGCGTGCAAACTTGCGACGCTTCTTGCCAACCTTCAAGGCACAACTTTTCTATGCTGTCTTTCAACAAATTCGAAGTTCCTATCCCTCCTGAGATTTTCCCTACGACCTCAAGTCCTTCAATAAAACTCTTGCACGCACTCCTTGTGACAAACCTTCAACAACGTCGAAGTGTTGAAGTCACTTGACTCTACACAGACCTGCAGCAGTAGTCTATCAAATGCTTCACTCAGGTTTGCAACCCTGAGACTTTTACCTGGCATGTGCACTCCTTGCATGGCTCCTATGCCCAACTGCACTTCTGGATGAATGAGAACAAAAACTATCTCTATCTGAACCCTCTGTCAACGCACTCCTTGTGGATACTTCAACTGCACTCCTTGCAGGAATTCTCTAGCTCAAATAGAGAAACAATTGAAAATCATTCCATCTCCCTCTCAGAATTCAATTCATACATGAAATCACATACACAACATATAAAATAAAATGTATAACAGGAAAAAAACGTTCATGAGCCTATCATTCAACACCAATACACAGAGAACAACACAAACCATGAATTTGAATCAAATCTTTCTATTAATTCAAATGTCTGTACATGGGTGTTTTTACATAGCTCTCTTCTTCTTCTTGCTCCAAATGCTTTTGAATAATGTTACAATGCACAATGAGGGTGTCTATATCCCGTTTCTCTCTTGTGCTCTACAACTGTATAGTCTAGAATTAAATTCTATCTACTTTACATTAACTATTTTAAATGTCGTCTACCTACTAAGGATGAGAGCTATCTTCTCAAGGTCCATTTAAAATATACAAGTGTGCCTCATCTCAATGGCTCATTTAAGATTTGTGCAACAATTCCAAAGTGTTTTCAAAATTTGTGCTGGCTTGTCCAGCTATCCTTCGCTTCCACGCTGGCTCGCTTGATGTGTTGGCAATGCTCCTGCATCATACTCCCTCACTTGAAAAATTTCATGGGCTCCTTTCCATGAGCTCCTGCACGGTCTGTCCATGCTTCTGTATCTCAACTTTAGTCTCCCAGATGGCATCTTCAACTGGATGGTTCTTCCACTTGACTAGATACTCAAAATATTGTTTTCGCATGGTCCTCTTACTCAGTCTCTTGTCCAGTATGCATTCCATCTGTGGCTTCTACGCAACTGGCATTTGCTTAGTCCACTGGATCGCTAGCTGCTTATATCTAGTCCCTACTTCTCCATCTTTGTATGGGTACAAATCTGAGACATTGAATATTGGAGAAATTCCGATCCCATCGGGTAGTTGAATTTCATAAGCATTGTCCCCAAATTTTCTCAAGACCTTGCATGGCCCGATTTTATTCATCTTCAGCTTATTGTATGCTCCTCTTAGGAACCTTTCTTTCCTCAAATGTGCCAGAACCATATCACCAACCTCGAACTGAACTTGTCTCCGATGTTGATCTACTCTGCGCTTGTATTCTTGACTTGAATTCTGCAACCGCTTCTTCACCTGGCTGTGAAGTTCCCTCATTGCCTCAGCGAATTCCTCTACACTAGAACTCCTAGTAGCAGTCTATCCTGAATCTCTCAGTTTAGAAATTCCCCTCGACTGCATGCCATAAACAACCTGAAATGTACTCTGGCTTGTGCTCCGATTCACTGAGTCATTGTACGCAAATTCTGCCTGTGGTAATATATTGTCCCAACTGTTGTGGTGCTCTATCACCAAGCTTCTCAGCAAGTCTCCCAGACTTCTATTGAACACTTTCATCTTTCCATCTATCTGAGGATGATAAGCTGAACTAAAAATCAAATTAGTCCCCAGCTTCTTCCATAAGGTCCTCCAAAAATTCCCTATGAATTTCGTGTCTTTGTCCGAAACTATACTTTTCGGCAACCCATGAAGTCGAATGACCTCTTTGAAGAACAGATTTTCAATGTGATTTGCATCACTGTTCTTCTGACATGGGATGAAGTGTGCCATCTTGGAAAACCTATCCACTACCACAAAGATTGAATCAACACCTCTTTGTATCCTTGGCAACCCCAATACAAAATCCATGCTTATTGCATCCCACGACCTTTCTGGGATGGGCAACGGTTGATAAAAACTCGCATTCTGCTTTCTTCCCTTCGAATGCTGGCGAATTTTGCATCTGTCTACAAATATTTTGACATCTTATCGCATTCCTATCCAAAAATATGACTCATTCAATTTCGTGAATGTTTTGTCATGACCGAAATGTCCTGCCAATCCACCACTGTGTTTCTCCTTTAACAGGTTCTCCCTCATGGAGCATTTCGGAATACATAGTTGATTGCCTCTGAACAAAAATCCTTCCTAGATAATGTATTCTATCCACGGGCTTCTATCTCTGAGAACTGGATTCTTAGAAGCTTCATACGCTTCCTGAAAATATGGATCATCTACGTACATATTCCTGAGATCATCAAAACCTAAAGTGCGGACTCTGAACTCCTGCAACAGCAAACACTTCCTACTCAAAGCACCAAAAACTTTGTTAGCAGTACCAGAAATATGTTTAATCACAAATGTGAAATTCTGCATATACTCAACCCATTTTACATGTTTCTAATTCAACTTCTCCTGTTGAGTCACAAACTGCAGTGCATGATTGTCACTGTACAATACAAATTCTTTGGGTATCAAGTAATGCCTCCATTTCTTTAATGCATGTATGATAGCATAAAAATCCTTATCATACGTGGATTATTTCAATTTTGCTTCATTCAGCTTCTCCCTGAAATATGTTGTCGACCTGTCTTCTTGACTCAAGACTGCCCTGATTGCAAATCCGCTTGCATTGCATTTCACCTGAAATGTTTTCTGCAAATCCGGCAACACTAAAACCGGTTGTTCTGTGATCTTCCTTTTGAACAGATTGAAACTCTTTTCAGCTTCTTCTGTCTAGTGAAAAGACTTATGCCACTTCTTCACTGTATCCATCATCGCTACGCTAATTCCACTGAAATTCCTGATGAATGTTCGGTAGAAACTAGCCAAACCATGAAAACTTCTCACCTCGAATACATTCTAAGGTGATGGCCAATTCTTGATCACTTCCACCTTATCCGGATCCATCCTCAACTCATTTTCTGAAATAACAAATCCCAAATAAATGAGTTATGTCTTCATGAATGAGGACTTCTTCATATTAATCAACAACTTCTCCTACTGTAGTTTCTGCATCACTGTAGCCAAATGCTTCAAGTGCTCTGCCACTGATTTACTATAAACCAGTATGTCATCCAAGTATACGATGACAAATTTCCCGATGAACTCCCTCAGGACATCGTTCATCAACCTCATAAAGTTACTTGGTGCATTTGTTAATCCAAATGACATAACAAGCCATTCATACAAACCCTCGGTTGTTTTGAATGCTATCTTCCATTCATCGCCTTCTCTCATGCAAATCTGGTGATATCCTCTTTTCAAATCAATCTTTGAAAAGTACCTTGCTCCACTCAAGAAATCCATCAGATCATCCATTATTGGCAATGGAAACCTGTACCCGATGGTTATCTTATTGATCTCCCTCAAGTCGGTACACATCCTCCAGCCTCCATCTTTCTTCGGACTGAGTACTGTTGGAACAACACACGGACTCAAGCTTTCCCTGACTAACCCTTTGTCCAACAACTCCTGGACTTTCGTTTTAACCTCCTCATTCTTCTGCGGTATCAATTTGTATGCGTATTATTTGGAAAACTGGCTCCTGGTATGAGATCAATATGTTGACTCACACTCCTGACTGGTGGCAATGAATGAGGTAGTTCATCCACTGTAATGTCAGCGAACTCTTCCAGCAGTTCCTGAACTTCATCCAGTAAATCATCCACTCTTGTACTAGTCAGAACAATCCACAGCTTCCTGACCACAAAAAATTGTGGATCCTCCTTCTTCTTAACCTCAGTAAGAAGTTCCTTTCCACTCATGAGAAGTACTGTGTTGCTTACTTCCGGCTTCACCTTCTTATTCTTTATCGGAAGCAACATGTGTGTTCTCCCATTTTTCTCTAGGGTGTATGTGTTCATTCTCCCATCATGAATCAAATTTCTGTCATATTGCCATGGTCTACCCAGCAATACATGACAAACAGCCATGGGAATAACATCACATAAGATCTTATCATTATATCCACCTATCTTGAATTCAACCAAGAATTGTTTAGTAACAGTTACCTAGTGTCCTTTCTGTAGCCACGAAACTTTGTATGGGCTTGGATGATTAGTCATCTCCAGCTCCAACTTCTCTCCCATCCCTGTAGATACGATATTATCCGTGATACCACTGTCTACAATGACCTTGCATACCCTGTCCTTGGTCTTGCAAGCATTCCTAAAGATTCTGGTCCTTTGGAATGAACTTTCCACCTCCTTCTTGGGTGTCAAAAGGACTTTTCACATCATGAGCGATCTTCCGCCTTTAGCGTCTTTGGCCTCAACATCCCGCCTCTATGCTTCGGTGATGTGACTTTCTCCAATGTCCTTCTTTTTCTCTGGACACTTGTAATACTTGTGCCCATTCTTTCCACATGTGAGACATGTGATTACTCCACCTCTTCCTCTTCCTCTGCCTCTAGTATGAGGAAAAGTGTTGTTGTCAGCATAATCTCCTCTCTGTTCATTATGCTGCCCTCTTTGTTCAACATATGGCCCCCGCTGTGAGGTTCCACCTCTCTCTACATGAGTCTGAGGTTTCTTCCATTCCTCCTTGGGATTCTAGTATGTGTCCTGGGCAACTGCTTTTCCTCTGTGCTGACTTCTGCCTCAGTCCCTTTGACTCTATTTTCGTCTCAACTTCTTTTCAGCTTTCAGAGCTATCTGATAAGCATCTTCCACCGTTCAGATGGTTACCATGCTCATCTCATCTTGGATATTATATCTCAGGCCATTCATGTATCTGGCAACTTTTTCATCATCTCTCTCCCAATGACCTGCCCTGATGTTCAGTCGATAGAATTCCTCAGTCTATTCTTTCACTGTCATCAGCTTTTGTCTCAGGTTCTACATTCTCCTGAGCAAAGTAATTTGATAATCCCTGGGGATGAATTTCTTCATCTTCACGATCATCCTGTCCCAGCTCTTGATATTCTGCTTGCCCTTACAGCACATGTCATCTTGTAGTTCATCCCACCACAATGTTGCATGTCCTTTTAAGCATGTAACAACATGCTTGAATTTCTTGTCCTCTTCGACATCTTCATAGTCAAAGTAAGTATCCAGAGCTCTAATCCAATCTAGTAGCTCCTCTGTATCCAAGTTTCCCTCGTAAATTGGAATGTCCATCTTCGCTCTTGCACCCATCCTAGCAATAGTTTTGATCAAACACTCGTTTGATGCATCTCCGGCTGTAACTTCCTCCTCTCGTTTAGCCTCTATTTCACTATCGAAATCACTCAGATCCCCTGCACTAGTTGTGTGTCTTTGCGCTGTCTCCATGTCCTCAAGTCTCGCTTGTAGGTCTCTCATCTATCCCTTTATGGATGGATCACTTATCTGCCTGCCTCTTCTTCTCTGCACTTCCCTATCCTTTGGATTAGGTGACTGCCTATCTCTCTTGGTGGCATGGCAAATTCTCCTCTTCTCTGCTACAGAAAGAAAAGAACAATCTGTCTTAGCTCTGATACCACTTGACGTTGTCTATCAGAGTACTCCTTACCTCTTATGTCTTCCTCTTCTGAAATATACAGACAAGAATCTGAAGCTCTAATACCAAACTGACGCAGTGTCACACCCGCAGGCACGCCTACTCACAAGATCTTCTCTTTCCTCAGCCCGAAGAACACTAACCGGTCCTTCTATTTCCCTATCAGGAAATCTACACCCACAGATCTCTTTGCGTGACCCCCCCTCTCTTTACTTATCGGGGAATCAGACTTCACAACATTTCAAGGTTAGTGATCGAGCGTAGGACTCTCGAATCTCCAAGACCCGATATGGGTCAACGTTGACCCTTCCGTTCCTTTGTCGAGACTTTATCTATTGGGATCTCAGCACTCACAGTGTCGAGCAACTCGGTTCTCCGACTCCTGAGTCCTGATATGCTGAAACTCCAATGAGCTCGCGGCTTTGACTTTTCAACGGTCCTGTCACTTCGTCGAGATTTCAGACTTCGCGGGATCATGAATTCTGATGTCCAATGTTTCGGGACTTTAAATTTCCCAAACCCCGATACAGTGTGCTACCTCTCCTCCACCAACTCCTGTGGTCCCACACTGTACTTGTAGCCGTCGGGATATCGCATATCGTGATTTCGCGACTCCCATTACCAAATCTTCGATTCCTTTCTTACGAAATCCTGATAGGCGATTTCACAAATAATCCAACGCCTCTGGCTAGCTTGGATCAATGACTCTACCCCTTCTGAGATTTAAACACTATGGGAATATTTGCAGTATCCCCCTGCACCCCCGAGAGATCCAACGAATCATGGTGATTTTCTGATTTTCCCTAGAATATATCGACCATCTGTTCTTCCTTATGCAATCCATGAAATGACTAAGTGTTCTTCCACAGAACTGATCCACCTGCATGCAAACTTGCGACGCTTCTTTCCAACCTTCAAGGCACAAATTTTGCACGCTGTCCTTCAACAAATTCGAAGGTCCTATCCCTCCTGAGCTTTTCCCCACGACCTCAAGTCCTTCAAGAAAAATCTTTCACGCACTCCTTGCAGAAAACCTTCAACAATGTCGAAGTGTTGAAGTCACTTGACTCTGGGCACACCTGCAGCAACAGTCTGTCAAATGTTTCACTCAGGTTTGCAACCCTGAGACTTTTACCCAGCCTGCGCACTCCTTACACAACTCCTATGCCCAACTACACTTCTGGATGAATGAGAACAAAAACTATCTCTATCTAAACCCTCTGTCAATGCACTCCTTGTGGACACTTCAACTGCACTCCTTGCAGGAATTCTCTGGCTCAAATAGAGAAACAATTGAAACTCATTCTATCTCCCTCTCAGACTTCAATTCATACATGAAATCACATACACAACATATAAAAGAAAATGTATAACAGGAAGCAAACGTTCATGAGCCTATCATTCAACACTGATACAAAGAGAACAACACAAACCATGAATTTGAATCAAAGCTTTCTATTAATTCAAATGTATATACATGGATGTTTTTACATAGCTCTCTCAGATTGTGAGATGCACCAGAATCCAACATAGCTTTGTGCAAGATCAAGTCGTGTATGTTAAGACTGATGTAAAAAGGAGCGACCTCACCAGTATCGTCTCGACCATCTACTTCAGGTCCGAAAAGAAGCTTGAGTCTATCATCAGTAAGGTTCACAGTGTCTGAATGACTGGCTGATCCAATGGTTAAGGCCTTTGTGCCTATGTCAGGCTCAATATCCAGTGCTTTAATCACCTGTGAATGATAACCTCCTCTATTTATCAACTCTGTAAGTGGGATGGGAATTTTTATTTTTTCCAATTCCCCTTCAAGGCTAAAGGGTGTAGGAGCTCTGCCTTGGCTCATCAGTTCTGGTTTGTCCGCCGTATTCTTCGACTCAGAAGTACTCAGTGTATTAACATGTGAAACATCTGGCTGTGATGGCCTTTTCAGAATGGTGATGTTTTTCTTCACGAGAGCTTCGACATTACTCTTCTTAGGGATATTTTCCATAGTAGTACTTTCCTAAGGAGTCTTCTCAGCAGATGGCTCAGAGGTCCTTCTGGTTTCGACTACCTTCTTTGTTTCAGTCGTTTTCTTTGGAGAAATCCCTTCTTTCCTCTTACTCTGCAGATTGTATTGACGGTGTACCTCCAGAATAGAATTTTCAAAGGCCTGTTGTTCTGCATCTTCGACTTCTTCACTTACCTTTGTTTGATTTAGCAGAAAGAGTTCCTGCTCTTCTTGAGTAAGGAAAATAGACTCATTGTCATGAATGCCCATGAGGTTGATGTGAGTGTCCTTCAATTCCTCAATTACTTCCCCTCCTTCATCAACATAGTTTTCTTGCAGGGGAGGTCTAATTTGTTGATCTGGGCCCATCTGCTCTCTTTGATCACTAGGATCTCTCTGTCTGATTTGAGGAGGGTTTCTCCTAAAATTGGGGTTCCTAACCTAAGGAGCAGGTGTGTTGTCCCTTGGAGGATTTCTGTCTGAAAAATTCATTCTTTCCAGCATTAATTCTACTATTCTGGCCAAAGAATCCAACTTGGAATCTATGGTCGATGTGGAAGGTTCTTCTTTGATCGTGACTCTCCTTTCTGACCTCTGTCGTGCCCTTTTAGGCAATAGATTGGCCTCCACACTTATAGAAATTTTCTACATGTCCTCTAAGGTGGCAACATTTCTTTCTCTTAGTTGGTATGACATGTTAGCATCAAATCCATCAGGGAATTTAATCAATGCCAGACCCTGTGGAGGTTTGATTTTAGTTGGGATTGCATTGTACAAGTTGTTGAAATGAGTGCAATAATCTTGTACTGTCTCGCCTTGATTTCTTCTTATATTCTCGTATTCTGACAGTATCTCAAGAGGGTTTTTCTTTACCTCCCATCTATCAAGAAAACTTCTTTGGAACACAACAAGGGCAGGGACTGAGGCGGCAGGTAAAGCTTTGAACCATTTCTTGACGTCGCCTATCAGACTTTGGGTAAACAATCGCATTTGCACGTCAGCCTCATCAACTTATTGCAATTCAAAATAATCATTCATTTTGTCCACATGTTGTTGGGAATTTACAGGTTCGGTTGCATCATACGGTGGAAGTATTGTTTTGTAGTATTGGGGCATGACATGTAGCAGCGCAGCCAACACCAGAGGAGAATATCGAGCGGCCATGATGAGTGGAGGAGGTGGGATGGTAACTTGGATGATCAGCGAGGTAGTGCCTGAAGACGACGACGAGGATGAGGAGGGACTGGATATACTGAGAGGGTGATCTGAGGTTTAGTCATGGGAGACAAAAACTCGGGGGTTTGAGGTTGAAACACAGTTGGATCAAAGATGATTTCGGTCACGAAACTGTCAAACCAGGTTCTAACTAGACTTCGCTATGGGAAAGTATCAAGGTCAAAGTTTTGAGAGGCAACCGATTTCTCTGAAAAAGAAGGAGACTTATGAAGGGGAATATGACTCACTGAACTGGTAGCTAAGGTTTTTCGCCTGAGCAACTATTTGGGGTTATCTATCACTATCGAGGGTTCTGGGTCTGGATGAGATCGAGTGTGAACTTTCTTGGGAGCCAGAACTCTTTTTGGTTTATATATATATATATATATATATATATATATATATATATATATTGTAATTTTGCGAGTCTGAAAATAATATGTACAGAGTTAATCAACCTCTAAACATTACTTTCTTCTCAAATTTGAACTTTCTTTTTAGGGGAAAGAAAAGATGAAATTATGAATTTTTTAGTTCATCCCCAGTGGAGTCGCCATTATGTTAGCACTTGGTAAATTTCCTAGAGGTTGAAAAAGAAGAAATCTACAAAGGTAAATTTATCCAACTTCTTTTAAAACTGGGATCTAGCCCTTCCAGCTTCAGAGAGGGATCTGTCTATATGATATAGATTTGTTTATAATTCAGATATTAGGCTAGGTAAAGAAAACTATAGGTTATGTTGTCAAAGTGTTTTTGAATTGGTTGAGACAGACTACACATTCATTGGGCTATGGGGTCTGTATTTAATTAAATATGAGATACAACTAGAAATGAAAAAATAAGACTTCCACAGGGCGAGATAATATACTCACTGGATCTTTTAGTAGCTTAAATGATGGATAGAAGAAAATATAAGAAAGATAAATTCAACTAAGAAGCAATTAAGAATTTCTTAATTGAAAACATCAGAAGATAAAAATTTAAAATCTTTAGAATCAGAAACAGGGTATCTAAGATAAATCCTGCAACATACATTACTCTTAAAGATTAGTTTCAGAAAACAATATGATCACAAAGCAAGAAAAACATTCAACTTAAGAAATCAACATCACCAGTGAATAGACGCAAGAATCCTATAAAAGTGCCTCTTTTTTATTAATGGTAGATCTCTTCAAAAATAGTACAGTCTGATAGCGATGGGGTGTGCGAATCAAGAACCCTCAATACTTTCAAAGGTGGAGTATTTATAATTCAAATTACAAATGTTCCTGTCGTAATTGATCAGGATGTGCTCATTCTATTTTTAGTCTAACTAATTTAGCTAATCAAAATTGCTTGATGACTTGGTACAACTGCATGTGGAATTTCTGGGGTAGGCCGTTGGCGAGGTTCCTGCGTAACCTCTTCTTACTGGACATGTGACTAGACCTGGACAACTCATCTGCTAATTGTGCAGATCACAGAGCTCCTCCCATCTGAGATAACTAGACACAATGACTTTGAGCAATCTCGAATACACTTCATCCATTTCAGTATATTTAGTGAATGTGGGCTTAGTGAGGAATATGTATCGAATCTCGTGTTAGATACTGATGTCCAACTGAAGAGCATCCAAGAATGATTTGTCGGTGATACTCCCTTGTATACCAGCAAACTTTGAACTGTCCTTAGACACTTCAGACAATCTCTTTTTGTAATCTGGGAGTGTCATCCGTTTATCATTAATAACCTTCAAACAGGGGAGGCCCTTCTTCTGGAGAGCCTCGATCTTGCTGAAGAATTTCTATACCCCCTAATCCATGAACTGAACCTTTTCTTCCAGCTGAAGCATTAGACTTCTCTTGGTCAAAACTCTTTTGACCTCAAGAATGGTCTCTATTCTGTCTTCTATCTATAGCTCTTCTAGCTCTTCTCTGGTATTGGAATTGAGAAATTTGATGATGTCATTTGCCTGAGTTGGTCTATCTCCCAATTCTATTATGATCTTCTCAATAGCTTGTTTACTCCTCTGGACCAACTCGTTCTGCTCAAACATGATTTGGATCATGGGCCAGATCTCATTTATGGACTTGGTGATGTTTGTACATACATTCTCTTTGACCTCATCCAAAGTCTTCCCTGCCATTGTTTGCTTTTGGAGTTGATGTAACTCTTTCCTGAGATGCTCAGTTACCTGCTTTTCTTTTGATAGGCTTGTCTGGAAGGAAGTTTTGAGCTCTTGAAGGTTCTCAACTCTTTCTTAAGTCTGCTAATTTCTGTCTCTTGCAGGTTCATCTTCTCCATGGATTTGGCAAGGTCCGCTGTCCCTTTTGGTAGTGATACTGGTGTTGCAGATGGGATTTTTTTCACTACTGTTGTGCTTGCTCCTGAGATATGAATGGCACTCAATGGAATGACTTCCATTGGATTCATCTTCTCCTTCTCTTTTAGTAATCTTTCCATGTCAGCCTCCATCTCTTTGAGCTGTGCATTCTGCTCCATGAGCAGCTTGAGCATTTTGTCCTTCTCACCTTCCTTCTCTGCTAACTCCTTAGCCTGTGAGTCTTCTGTGGGCAAGAGTTTCAACTGTTTCCTCAAGGAAGTGATGTCTGCATTATTTTTATTTATCATCTCCTCTACAACTTTGACATTCGAAGGATCATAGCCGATTTTGAGGACCATCTCCTCCAAAGTTTTGATTCTGTTGTCTTTCGCGAAAGAAGATATCTTCTCCAGCTTGAGCTGTGTTTGAGAATTGTTGAGCGACACCTAAAATTTTGCTGCAGAGGAAGAAGGATGTGCCAATGTGTGAAAAACCATCTCCCCTATCTGTCTATGCAAATCCATCTGATCTTCTGGGTGCACGTCCTTCGTCTGGAACTTGAAGGTGGCTCTCTTGTAGTCTGTGATTACCTTGGGATCTGGTACCTGTGCATGTGGAAAGGCCATGTGCATCCTGCCTCTTTCTGTGTCAAATGTTGATAACATCCTATGTTGCACGGTGGATGAATGCTTCTGAAACTGGGCGTAAGTACTACTGGTGAGGGTCTGGTTCCTTTTCTTAATCAGCTCGTACTTCTTGAAAATGCCCAACTTGGGCCCAGTCTTTCCTGGCTGAGTGCCTAATGGAGAGTCTGTGGATTTATTCGGCACTGCTGTGGTGATATCCTTATACAGGCTTGAACCGAAAGGTGGAATGACAGGCTTGACCCCTGTGGTAGGCGGGACTTCTATTTCTCCAGTTGGGCCGAGAACTGTGGTTATCTTTGGCCTTTTAGTGTGCAACTTGAACTCTTCAGAAGATACCTCGGTGACAGGCGGAGATGAATCCTGTCGAGGCCTTTTTTCCTTAGGGACCTAAGGTGTGGTCGTTGGTGGCAGAGTGGTCAGGGGAACCTACTGTTCCACTTCGATCAAAGTGTCAGGCACCCACACCATCTGATTTGCAAACTTTTCGATCTCGGGCTTGGACTCATGGGCATACGGGATGTTTTTATTTTTCACCCGCATTTCTGAAATGATCCCATATGGATCATAGTTCCATGGGAAGCTTAAGAAAAACTTCATCTCTCTCATCATCCAGTCCACCTCTTCTACGGCGCCACGACTGTTGCAGATGAAAGAGCCTATATGCCCCTTGATGCCCAGCTGCTGCTTTTTCTTCAATGAGACGAAATGAATGTCCTCTGAATTCATGATCTGTCTTATATACTCTAATGTGAAGATTCTTACCGACACATACTTTGGCAGCTTATAGGGTGCCAATTCACACCTGAAAACTTTGATCTCGGTGTGTTTTTGGTACAAGTACCAGTCCCCTATCTTTGCGTTGTCTGAGAGATGTAGAATTCTCTGGACCTCGTCGTTTATTTGTGGCTCGAGCCTACCACTCAACATGCTTACCACAGGTGGTAGAAAAGATCAATAAATGCCTTGAAGCTATACTTTGTGGAGTTGTGCTTCAACAAAGATGTCCACACTGTGACTGGTCGAGGCCTTCCTTCTGCGTCCATTTTCTGCATAGAAAAACTGAATTTATCTGCTTGAAAGTAAACAAAAATGTATGCCAGTATAGAAGAATATCCGAACATGCCCCCTGTGCCAAAATTCACAAACTGTTCATGAATATTGTTGGCCAAGAAGGTGCTGTAATCAATCTGTGTTGTGGGTTTTTCATCATTGGAGAAAATGGATAGAAAACCCAGGATGGGCTCATCTACCCACTGGTCGGAATAGTAACCTAGCAGGGCACAAAGGGATGAAATGATTTGGTTTCCCTTGGTGGAGAACATGGATGACGGGTAAGGGGGATTTGTAGAAGGGAATTAAGTGTAGGTGGGAAGGAAAAGCTCGAATATCTGATCTCTCTGGGGAAAAGTCATCTTCTAATAAAGCTCAGTAAGGATTTCTATGTTGAAAGGAGACATAGACTCAACACCGGGAGTTTTCATCATCTGGTCTATGTCTTCAGGAGTGATGAGGAACAGGGTGTCTCCAGATGAGGATATGACAACTCTCTATTTAGGAATATAGTGAGCTTGGCATTTCAGTGCTAATTTGGGAAAATGATGTATCTGAGGAAAAAGGTAAAGGGGCAAATTGGACTCCCAGAGTCCAATTTCATCGCTCTGGTCCAGGAACACCTCCTGGAGCCATGACTGGAGGTCTGAAAAATCAAAGTCACAAATGGTATCTGCGATCAATCTGTCTTTATCAACCAATAGGATTTTGTCCAGGTCGACAGGAGGAGGAAGAAAAGGATTCTGTTCTCCTCCCCCTGGTCTTGGCTTTGGCCCAATCTCTGCAACAGTACCTGCAATAAACACTATGTTAGTGGGGTCGACTGACTGTGGATGAAGGCGACGGAAAAACAATTGAGGTGTAAGAGGTAAAACTTCTGGTGCGATGGATGAATAGTGAATGAATGGGGAAAACGATAGTTTTATTTTAAAACTAGGGTTGGTTGGGCGCGGGAGACAGGTCAGCAGGACAACGGGTAGGTTATCCCGTAATAAATGGACAACGGGACACTTGGGGGTGAGATGGCAGGTGACGTTGGCCAAAACATACGGATGGGTGATGTGGAGGCTAGGGATTAGAGGTAAAAGTCACAATAGGGAGCTGGTCATGAGTGAAAAGGGTAAGGGACTAATAGTAAGGACTGACAGCGGTTATGGGATGCGACATAAATTGGGAACAAGTAGAATAAGTGGCATCAGTGGAAGATGACATCCCCGAGTGATGGAGGCTGTCAGATGGCATATGGTGAAAAGACATCGGGACCAATAGATTTATTCCACCTATAACAAGGGGCCTTCCGGAGAGAATATCCATTCAGGACCCCCCCTCTTGATTAAAAGCAGAACATCAGGGGGGGTCCGAAAACCTTTTTAGACCATTGATCTGCGCACCCATTTCCAGGCCGCAGATCTTAGCGTTCTCTTTAACCCTCATTCTGGACCCCCCCCTTCCATTAAAGGTAGAACAGACGTGGGGGTCCATAATCAAATCTGGACTGTGGATTCACGCGCTCGTTTGTGGACCATCCAGATTTGCGCAAAACTTATC
>ML789198.1:206023-258239 GCA_009831015.1 Picea engelmannii
GTTAAAAGAAGAATGGTCCGGGGGGGGGGTCCGAAAAGATTTGTGAGCCATAGATATTAGCGCCACGATCTAGACCATCAAAAAGTGTAGGGAGCATAACTGGGGGCGGAGAACACATGTGCTGGAAAAAACTTAGGATAAGTGTGTTTTATGGGTTTTTTCCCCCAAATTTCGAAAGACACCACCATGGGGTTTAGAAAAACATATTTTAAGCATTAGGAACATGATGAAATCTTGACCTCTAGCTGGTTTTATTGGAATGGAGAAAATGAAGCAACTAACCTACATGCTAACCTATCTTCCTAGGACAATTAACCCAGATTAAACTGTTGGGTTAAGAAATTACTCTACCTTAGGGCTATCTGAACAGGATTAGACAGTCTGGTCAGATTTATTCACTAATCTAACCTAAGGGATATCTGACCAGGATTAGACAGTCTGGTCATATTTATTCACTACCCTATCAACATTAAATTTAAAAAGAACTTGGCCATGCTTGAAAGGTATGGCCAAGTTACTATTATTGCATGGAGCTTTCATTTCAATTATTTTATGCCCTCTTTTTCTTTCTTTTTATTTTTTCTTTTTTTCAAATTATTTGCAGAATGAAAAATCATTTGTCAACAAAAACACTAGATATAGATAATATCCTAGTCACCAGTTGATTCCCATAATTTATGGGGTGATAACAATGGCTCCACCTGGGGATGGTACTTTTCCCTATGAAGTGCCAAGAAGCCTGGTTCTTGTCGTTCTGAAATTTTCTGCCTAGCAGCCTTCATTGGTTTTATTCTCAGCAAAAATGTGAAAAATAGTGATCAACAGCTTAGGGACTTCTCTTCGGGCTTCAACCAACTAACTAATGTTCTTCACTCAGAAAATGCAAGTGAAAAATGAAAATTCAAAATGGTATTTACAATGGAGAGTGGCAATCCGAATCTTCTACTGAGGTGGGACATAATGTTTCAGCATTCTGCCATTCACAGGTGATCCTGGCAGATCTGACCCATCAACGTTATTTAACAATAAAACATTGTCTCCCCTGAAAGCTTGGATCATGTACGAACCAGTCCACAGATTATCAAATTTTCCATGCTTTCCCTTGTCTTCATTTCTGGCGTCCCATTTCACCACCAAATCTCCTAACTCGAAATTATCTTCCTTTGTTCATTTGTCAAAGATTTTCTTGATGTTTCCTTGGACTACCTCAGTCTTGTTGAAAACCTCTTCTCTAGTCTGCTGCAAATGGATCATCTGGGTGATCCTTCTTTGCAAGTCATTTGGCTCAGCTTGTACCTCTTGAAGCAGCTTCATGATAGGGACTCCTAAAGAAGTGGGGAAAACTGCCTTTGTACCATAGACTAGCTGGTATGGTGACATACCAATTGACCTTTTGGTGGTCAGCCTGTCTGTCCATAAAGAAAACACCAACTTGTTGTGCCATGATTTCATGTTTTCCTGCAACGTTTTCTTGATGATATTTACCAAAGTTTTGTTAGAAGATTTCGCTAACCCATTACCCTGAGGGTAGTAGGCTATGGAATGCCCCAAACCAATGTGATACTGGTTGCAAAAGTCTATGAGTTTCTTCGATCGAAAGGCAGCTGCATTGTCAGTTATAATCTTTCTACGACAACCAAAACGAGACAAAATATTATTTTCAAGAAACTCTATAATAACAGAGTCAGTGGCTTGCCTGCTTGGTACGGCCTCAATCCATTTAGTAAAATAATCGGTGGCAGTAAGAATCCACCTGTGTTAGCCTGAAGAAGGGGGATGTATTTCTTTAATGAAATCAAGTCCCCATTGCTAGAAAGGGGCCAACTGAGATTGGTTTTAGAGGTAGAGGACGGAGCTTCCTTTTGCCTTCAAAAAGTTGACACTGGTGACATGCTGTTACCTTCTAATGAACATCGACAAACAGGGTGGGCCAATAGAATCAAGCTTTGAGTATTTTGTTGGCTATGACCTTCCAGTTCAAATGGCCACCACATTCTCCTACATGAAACTCTTGCAACACTTTATCATCTTCATCTTTTAATAAACAATTTAACAAAATGCCTGCAGGATCTTTCCAATACAAATTTCCCTCTAGAATACATAATTTTAAAGCTTTCAATTTCAAAAATCTAGCTTTAGTCTTAGTCAAACCAGGGGGAGCTTGTAAATTTTGCAAAACAAAAATAAGGTCTATGTACCATGGAGAGTTTAGAAATACCTCTCTCATATTTGGAGTCTCCATCTCTCCCAGTTCATCCGCCACATATAGAAAATTAATGTCAAGAGAATGAAAGTTAGATTCAACCATTAATTTAGCGAGGCCTTGACCTTTAATTAGTTTGGTTGGCTTAATCTCTATATCGTATTCTAAAATAGCAGCAATCCATTTGCCCCTTCTTCCATTAGGGTTTTCCTGTGTCAAAATGTCTTTTACTACCGCGTTTGGAACATATGCTATGGTGTGGGAATGAAGAATGTAGACCCTAAAGTCTTTTATGGCTTTTACCAAAGCAAAAGCTTGCTTCTCCATGATCTTGTAATTCAGAGCAGCATCTCTCAATTCTTTACTAAAGAAATCTATGGGTTGTTCATACCCTTCGCTGTTCTTTTGCAGTAACACCGCTGCTATAGTATGTTCGAACGCGAAAGAAAAGAGATAAAAATCGTTAGTAAAATCAGGACTGATTAAGACAGTGGCCTTAGTGAGGGCTCGTTTGACTAGTTCGAAGGACTGTCTGGAATCAGAGTCCCACTTTATTTTTACATCTTTTTTAAGCATGTTTGTAATGTTCTTGAGGAGTTCTGCCAGATTGGGAATGAATCTTCATAAAAAAATAATTTGCCCGATAAAATACTGTAGTTCTTTGAGGTTTCTTGGGTGTTCTACTTTTAGTATGGCCTCGATTCTGCTGGGGTCTATTTTGATAGCTTCCTTTGAGATGATGTGTCCCAATATTTTTCCTTCTTCTAACCCAAAAAGAAACTTCTTAGGATTTAAAGAAATTCCAAACTTTCTACATTTCTCAAAAACTCATCTAAGGTGCCTAAGGTGTTCACCATCCGATTGAGAAAACACAGTTATATCATCTAAATAGACGACAATAAACTTACTCGATTCTTCCACGAAGGCGATATCCATTTCCCTCTGGAACGTGGCTCATGTGTTCATCAGACCAAAAGGCATATTCACATACATGAAAGTGCCCCATGGTGTGGTGAAAGCGGTTTTTTCTTGGTCGTCTAGGTGAACTAGGACCTGGTTGTAGCCCGAGAAACCATCCAACAGAGATATCTGACTGGAACCGACAACTCTTTGCAGGATGTGGTCCATTTTCAGCAAGCAGTAATTGTCCTTCAGGGATGCTTTATTTAGATTTCGAAAATCAATGCAGAGTCTGATTTCCCCAGTTTTCTTACGTGTAGGGACCAGATTAGAGACCCACTTGGAAAAATGCAATGGAACTATGATCTTGGCATCATACATTTTCTTGATTTCTTTTTCTATCAGAGGGAGCAATTTGGGATTTATCCTCCTAAGTTTCTACCTAAAAGGTTTTTGGTCTTCTTTTATTGGAATCCTGTGTTGTATGATGCTGGTATCATAGTCTTTCAAATCTTCATAGCCCCAGGAAAAAACATTTGAATATTCTTTGAACAATTCAATGTATTTGCGCTTTTGTTCTGGGGGTAATGATTTGGACAGTTTGACCATCCTAGGTTTCTCTTCCGTCTCTATATTACAGTCTTCTACCTCTTGACCATTGGCTTCTATCTTTGGTTTTTTGGCTACATCATCACTGTCAAACAAGTCTTCTAAAGGAACAAGACCTCTAGGCAAAATATTGCTTTTCAACTGTAAAACATCAGCATCCAATTCATCGTCACCTAATTCTTCTGAATCTACTGTATTTACACTATCAATTTCAAAATCCAAACTATTTACATTTTCATCTTCATTATCTAAATCTATATTAGTACACTCAAAATCATTTTTGCACTACAGAAAGTCCTCTATTTGATCACCATTTTCAAACACCTGCCAGTACCTGATATTGTCGGGACCGGTTGGTCTGCATTTCACTTCAACAGTATATGGGCGAGTTGGGTGGAAAGGAATCTTACAGGTGGCTACCGACATAGCCAATCCGTCGGCCAGAATATTCTGTCCCCTCGGCATTACCTGCAACTAGTCAACCTCATTAAAACACCTTAAAGAATCAAGAACAACGTTCCTATAAGCTCTAAGACGAGGGTGTTTCATAGCGTACTCACCTTTGACTTGCTTGATTATTAATTCAGAGTCACCTCTTACCATTATCTATTTAGCACCAACTTTTTTCAAAAGCTTCAGGCCGAGCATCAAAGCTTAATACTTAGCAATATTGTTAGTACATTGAAAATTTAGTTTGTAAGAATGATTCTCTGAATACCTTTTTCTGTGATTATGCAGCCAGACTCCTGCTCCTGCTCCTTCTTTACTCACTACTCCATCAAAGTCCATGCTCCAAAAATCAGTGGGCAATTCTTCGGTTATAACGTTCTTCATCTTTGCTACCTCAATTCTTTCTGGGCCTTCATCTTGACTAGATGTGTCTTCCATCAGCTGAGTATCTTTCTCTTCCGTGTTACCATCAGTGTACAAGATGAACGAATCTAAATCAGAATGTGTAGAGTAAAGGGGATAATTGTGAGGTTTCTCTTGGCTACTAACCATATACTTCATCACTGTTTCTCTGTATAGCCTCCTCTGTTGCCCAAACACAGGGATAGTATCATAAGACATATCCAGCTGCAGGGTTCCTTTCAACTTCGCCCCCCAAGACTGGGATAGCAACATTCCATACTTCGGAGGGATGTATACAACCACCACATCCATTACCATTCTCTTTGTAGGAATATGAACCAAGGTGATGCATAAGTCTTTGATTAAACCAATACATTTAACTTTGTTGGAGTCAAATGAGTGTAAATCCTTATATGGTCTGGTGATCTCCAGTCCCAGCTTTTCCATTACTGCTTTAGGCATCAGATTGTGACATGCACTAGAATCCAACATAGCGTTATGCAAGATCAAGTCTTGTATGTTCAAACTGATGTAAAAAGGAGAGACCTCACCAATGTCGTCTCGACCATCTACTTCAGGTCCGAAAAGAATCTCAGGTCTATCATCAGTAAGGTTCACAGTGTCCGAATGACTGGTTGATCCAATGGTTAAGGCCTTCATCCCTATGTCAGGTTCAATAGCCAATGCTTTAATCACCTGTGAATGATGACCTTCTCTATTCATCAACTCTGTAAGTGGGATGGGAATTTTTATTTTTTCCAATTCCCCTTCAAGGCTAAAGGGTCTAGGAGCTCTGCCTTGGCTCATCAGTTTTGGTTTGTTCGCCGTATTCTTCGGCTCAGAAGTACTCAGTGTATTAACATGTGAAACATCCGGCTGTGATGGCCTTTTCAGAATGGTGATGTTTTTCTTCACGAGAGCTTCGACATTACTCTTCTCAGGGATGTTTTCCACATCAATACTTTCTTTAGGAGTCTTCTCAGTAGATGGCTCAGAGGTCCTTTTGGTTTTGACTACCTTCTTTGTTTCAGTCGTTTTCTTTGGAGAACTCCCTTTGGTCTTCTTACTCCGTAGATTGTATTGACGGTGTACCTCCAGTATAGCATTTTCAAAGGCCTGTTTTTCTGCATCTTCGACTCCTTCACTTACCTTTGTTTGATTTAGTAGAAAGAGTTCATGCTCTTCTTGAGTAAGGAAAATAGCCTCGATGTCATGAATGCCCATGAGGTTGATGTGAGTGTCCTCCAATTCCTCAATTACTTCCCCTCCTTCATCAGCATAGTTTTCTTGCAGGGAAGGTCTAATTTGCTGATCCGGGCCCCTCTGCTCTCTTTGATCCCTAGGATCTCTCTGTCTAATTTGAGGAGGGTTTCTCCTGAAATTGGGGTTCCGAACCTAAGGAGAAGGTGTGTTGTCCCTTGGAGGATTTCTGTCTGACAAATTCATTCTTTCCAGCATTAATTCTATTGTTCTGGCCAAAGAATCCAACTTGGAAAATATGGTCGACATGGAAGGTTATTCTTTGATCGTGACTCTCCTTTCTGACCTCTGTCATGCCCTTTTAGCTAATAGATTGGCCTCCACACTTATAGCACTTTTCTGCATGTCCTCTAAGGTGGCAGCATTTCTTTCTCTTAGTTGGTATGACATGTCAACATCACATCCATTAGAGAATTTAATCAATGCCAAACCCTGTGGAGGTTTGATTTTAGTTGGGATTGCATTGTACAAGTTGTTTAAACGGGTGCAATAATCTTGTACCATCTCGCCTTGATTTCTTCTTATAATCTCGTATTCTGAAAGTATCCGGAGAGGGTTTTTCTTTACCTCCCATCTGTCAAGAAAACTTCTTTGGAACGCAACAAGGTCAGGGACTGAGGTGGCAGGTAAAGCTTTGAACCATTTCTTGACGTCACCTATCAGACTTTGGGCAAATAATCTCATTTTCACGTCAGCCTCATCAACTTCTTGCAAGTCAAAATAATCATTCATTTTGTCCACATGTTGTTGGGCATTTACAGGTCCGGTTGCATCATACTGTGGAAGTCTTGTTTGGTAGTCTTGGGGCATGGCACGTAGCGGCACAACCAACACTAGAGGAGCATGTTGAGCGGCCATGATGAGTGGAGGAGGTTGGACAACAACTTGGATGATCGACGAGGTAGCGCCTGAAGACGACGACGAGGATGAGGAGGGACTGGATAATACTGAGAGGGTGATCTGAGGTTTACTCATGGGATACATAACCTCGGGGGTTCGAGGTTGCAACACAGTTGGATCAAAGATGATTTCAGTCATGAAACTGTCAGACCGGGTTCTACCCAGACTTCGTTGTGGGAAAGTATCGAGGTCAAAGTTTTGAGAGGGAGTCGGTTTCTCTGAAAAGGAAGGAGACTTATGAAGGGGAATATGACTCACTGAACTGGTAGCTAAGGTTTTTCGCCTGAGCAACTGTTCAGGGTTATCTATTACTATCGAGGGTTTTGGGTCTGGATGAGATCGAGTGTGAACTTTCTTGGGAGCCATAACTCTTTTTGGTTTTTATATATATATATTTTTTTGTAATTTTGCGAGTCTAAAAATAATATCTACAGAGTTAATCAACCTCTAAACATTACTTTCTTCTCAAATTTGAACTTTCTTTTTAGGGGAAAGAAAAGATGAAATTATCAATTTTTTAGTTCGTCCCCAGTGGAGTTACCATTATGTTAGCACTTGGTAAATTTCCTAGAGGTTGAAAAAAACGAAATCTACAAATGTAACTTTATCCAACCGCTTTTAAAACTAGGATCTAGCCCTTCTAGCTTCAGAGAGGGATCTCTCTATACTATTTAGCTTTGTTTATAATTCAGATATTAGGCTAGGTAAAGAAAATTGTAGGTTATGTTGTCAAAGTGTTTTTGAATTGGTTGAGACATTCTACACATCCATTGGGCTATGGGGTCTGTATTTAATTAAATATGAGATACAACTAGAAATGACAAAAGAAGACTTCCACAGGGCGGGATAATATACTCACTGGATCTTTTAGTAGCTTAAATGATGGATAGAAGAAAAGATAAGAAAGATAAATTCAACTAAGAAGCAGTTAAGAATTTCTTAATTGAAAACACTAGAAGATAAACATTTAAAATCTTTAGAATCGGAAACAGGGTATCTAAGATAAATCTTGCAACATACGTTACTCTTAAAGATTAGTTTAAGAAAACAATATGATCACAAAGCAAGAAAAACATTCAACTTAGGAAATCAACATCACCAGTGAATAAACACAAGAATCTTGTAAAAGTGCGTCCTTTTTATTAATGGCAGATCTCTTCAAAAATAGTACAGTCTGATAGCGATAGGGTGTGCGAATCAACAACCCTCAATACTTCCAAAGGTGGAGTATTTATAATTCAAATTACAAGTGTTCCTGTCGTAACTTATCAGGACGTGCTCATTCTATTTTTAGTCTAACTAATTTAACTAATCAAAAATTCTTGATGACTTGGTACAACTGCATGCGGAATTTCTGGGGTAGGCCGTTGGTGAGGTTCCTGCGTAACCTCTTCTGACCGGACAGGTGACTGAACCTGGACAGCTCATCTACTAATCGAGCAGATCGCAGAGCTCCTCCCATGTGAGATGACTAGGCACAATGACTTTGAGAAATCTCCGATACACTGCATCCATTTCAGTATATTTAGTGAATGTGGGCTTAGTGAAGAATATGTATCGAATCTCGTGTTGGATATTAATGTCCAACTGAAGAGAGTCCAAGAATGCTTTGCCGGTGATACTCCCTTGTATGCCAGAAAACTTTGAACTATCCTTAGACACTTCAGACATTCTCTTTTTGTAATCTGGGAGTGTCAGCATTTTACCATTAATAACCTTCAAACCGGGGAGACCCTTCTTTTGGAGAGCCTCGATCTTGCTGAAGAATTTCTGTACTCCCTGATCCATGACCTGAACCTTTTCTTCCAGCTGAAGCATTAGAATTCTCTTGGTCAAAACTCTTTTGACCTCAAGAATGGTCTCTGTTTTGTCTTCTATCTTTAGCTCTTCTAGCTCTTCTCTGGTCTTGGAATTGAGAAATTTGATGATGTCATTTGCCTGAGTTGGTCTATCTCCCAATTCTATTCTGATCTTCTCAATAGCTTGTTTACTTCTCTGGACCAACTTGTTTTGCTCAAACATGATTTGGATCATGGGCCAAATCTCATTTATGGACTTGGTGATGTCTATCCATACATTCTCTTTGACCTCAGCCAAAGTCTTCCCTGCCATTGTTTTCTTTTGGAGCTGCTGTAACTCTTTCCTGAGATGCTCAGTTACCTGCTTTTCTTTGGATAGGCTTGTCTAGAAGGAAGTTTTGAGCTCTTGGAGGTTCTCAAATTCTTTCTTAAGTTTGTTGATTTCTGTCTCTTGTAGGTTCATCTTCTCCATGGATTTGGCAAGGTCTGTTGTCCCTTCTAGTAGTGATACTGGTGTTGCAGATGGGATTTCTATCACTGCTGTTGTGCTTGCTCCTGAGATAGGAATGGAAATCAATGGAATGAATTCCATTGGCTTCATCTGCTCCTTCTCTTTTAGTAATATTGCCATCTCAGCCTCCATCTCTTTGAGCTGTGCATTCTGCTCCATGAGCAGCTTGAGCATTTCGTCCTTCTCGTCTTCTTTCTCTGCTAACTCCTTAGCCTGTGAGTCTTCTGTGGGTGGGAGTTTCAACTATTTCCTCAAGGAAGCGATGTCTGCATTCTTTTTCTTTATCATCTCCTCAGCAGCTTTGGAATTCGAAGGATCATAGCTAATTTTAAGGACCAGCTCTTCCAAAGTTTTGATTCTATTGTCTTTCGCGAAAGAAGATATCTTCTCCAGCTTGAGCTGTGTTTGAGCATTATTGAGTGACACCTAAAATTTTGCTGCAGAGGTAGAAGCATGTGCCAATGTGTGAAAAACCATCTCCCCTGTCTGTCTATGCAAATCCATCTGATTTGTTGGGTGCACGTCCTTCATCTAGAACTCGAAGGTGGCTCTCTTGTTTTCTGTGATTACCTTGAGATCTGGTACCTGTGCCTGTAGAAAGGCCATGTGCATCCTGCCTCTTTCTGTGCCGAATGATGATAACAACCTATGCTACACAGTGGATGACTTCTTCCGAAACTGGGCGTAAGTACTATTGGTGAGGGTTTGGTTCCTTTTCTTAATCAGCTCGTACTTCTCGAAAATGCCCAACTTGGGCCCAGTCTTGCCTGGTTGAGTGCCTAATGGAGAGTCTGTGGATTTCCTCGGCGCTATTGTGGTGATCTCCTTATACAGGCTTGAACCGAAAGGTGGAATGACAGGCTTGACCCCTGTGGTAGGTGGGACTTCTATTTCTCTAGTTGGGCTAGGAACTGTGGTTGTCTTTGGCCTTTTAGTGTGCAACTTGAACTCTTCAGAAGATACCTCGGTGACAGGCGGAGATGAATCCTGTCGAGGCCTTTTTTTCTTAGGGACCTGAGGTGTGGTCATTGGTGGCACAATGGTCAGGGGAACCTACTGTTCCACTTCGATCAAAGTGTCAGGCACCCACACTGTCTGATTTGCAAACTTTTTGATCTCGAGCTTGGACTCATGCGCATACGGGATGTTTTTATTTTTCACCCACATTTCTGAAATGGTCCTGTATGGATCATAGTTCCATGGGAATCTTAAGAAAAACTTCATCTCTCTCAGCATCCAGTACGCCTCTTCTCCGACGCCACGACTGTTGCAGATGAAAGAGCCTATCTGCCCCTTGATGCGTAGCTGCTGCTTTTTCTTCAATGAGACGAAATGAATGTCGTCTGAATTCATGATCTGTCTTCTATACTCGAATGCAAAGATTCTTACCAGCACATACTTTGGTAGCTTACAGGGTGCCAATTTGCACCCGAAAACTCTGATTTCATTGTGGTTTTGGTACAGGTACCAGTCCCCTGTCTTTGTGTTGTCTGAGAGATGTATAATTCTCTGGACCTCGTCATTTATTCGTGGCTCGGGCCTGCCACTCAACATGCTTACCATAGGGTGGTAGAAAAGATCAATAAATGCCTTGAAGCTATACTCTGTGGAGTTGTGCTTCAACAAAGATGTCCACGCTGTGACTGGTCGAGGCCTTCCTTATGCGTCCATTTTATGCATAGAAAAACTGAATTTATTTGCTTGAAAGTAAACAAACATGTATGCCAATATAGAAGAATATATGAACATGCCCTTCGTGCCAAAATTCATGAACTGTTCGTGAATATTGTCGGCCAAGAAGGTGCTGTAATCAAACTGTGTTGTGGGTTTTTCATCATTGGAGAAAATGGATAGAAAACCCAGGATGGGCTCATCTACCCACTGGTCGGAATAGTAACCTAGCAGGGCACAAAGGGATGAAATGATTTGGTTTCCCTTGGTGGAAAACATGGATGATGGGTAAGGGGGATTTGTGGAAGGGAATTGAGTGGAGGTGGGAAGGAAAAGCTCGAATATCTGATCTCTCTGCGGAAAAGTCATCTTCTGATAAAGCTCGGTAAGGATTTCTAGGTTGAAAGGAGACAGAGACTTAGCACGGGGAATTTGCATCATCTGGTCTATGTCTTCAGTAGTGATGAGGAATAGGGTGTCTCCGGATGAGGATATGACGGCTCTGTGTTCAGGAATATAGTGAGCTTGGAATTTCAGCGCTAATTCAGGAAAATGATGTATCTGGGGAAAAAGGTAAAGGGGAAAATTGGACTCCCAGAGTCCAATTTCATCGCTCTGGTCCAGGAACACCTCCCGGAGCCATGACTGGAGGTCTGAAAAATCAAAGTCGCAAATGGTATCTGCGATCAATTTGTCTTTATCGACCAACGGGATTTTGTCTAGGTTGACAGGAGGAGGAAGAAAAGGATTCTCTTCTCCTTCCACTGGTCTTGGCTTTGGCGCCATCTCTGCAACATTATCTGTAATAAACACTATGTTAGTGGGGTCGACTAATTATGGATGAAGGTGACGGAAACGCAATGGAGGCGTAAGAGGTAAAACTCCTAGTGCGATGGACGAATAGTGAATGAAGGGGGAAAATGGTAGTTTTATTTTAAAACTGGGGTCGGTTGGGTGCGAGAGACAGCTCAACAGGACAACGAGTAGGTTATCCCGTAATAAATGGACAACGTGCCACTTAGGGGTGAGATGGTAGGTGACGTTGGCCAAAAGATACAAACGGGTGACATGGAGGCTAGGGATTAGAGGTAAAAGTCGCAATAGGGGGCCGGTCATGAGTGAAAAGGGTAAGGGGCTGACAGCAGGGACTGACAGCGGTTATGGGATTTGACATAACTTGGGAACAAGTGGAACAAGTGGCATCAGTGGAAGATGACATCCCTGAGTGATGGAGGCTGTCAGATGGCATATGGTGAAAAGACTTTGGGACCAATAGATTTATGCCACCTATAAGAAGGGGCCCGCCAGAGAGAATATCCATTCCGGAACCCCCCCTCTTGATTAAAAGAAGAACATCAGGGGGGGTCCGAAAAACTTTTTAGACTGTTGATCTACGCGCCCATTTCTAGGCCGCAGATCTTAACATGCTATTTAATCCTCATTCCGGACCCCCCCCCCCCTTCCATTAAAGGTAGAATGGATGGGGAGGTCTATAATCAAATCTGGACCGTGGATTCACGTGCTCATTTTTGGACCGTCCAGATCTGCGCAAAACTTATCATCGATTCCGGACCCCCCCCCTCCGGTTAAAAGAAGAACGGTCAGGGGGGTCCGGAAAGATTTGTGAGCCATATATCTTAGCACCGCGATCTAGACCGTCAAAAAGTGCAGGGAGCATAACTGGGGGTGGAGAACACATGTGCGGGAAAAAACTTAGGATAAGTGCGTTTTATGGGTTTTTTCCCCCAAATTTCAAAAGACACCACCATGGGGTTTAGACAAACATCTTTTAAGCATCAGGAACAGGATGAAATCTTGATCTCTAGCTGGTTTTATTGGAATGGAGAAAATGAAGCAACTAACCTACATGCTAACCTATCTTCCTAGGACAATTAACCCATATTAAACTGTTGGGTTAAGAAATTACTCTACCTTAGGGCTATCTGACCAGGATTAGATAGTCTAGTCAAATTTATTCACTAATCTAACCTAAGGGATATCTGACCAGGATTAAATAGTCTGGTCAGATTTATTCACTACCCTATCAACATTAAATTTAAAAAGAACTTGGCCATGCTTGAAAGGTATGGCCAAGTTACTATTATTGCATGGGGCTTTCATTTCAATTCTTTTATGCCCTCTTTTTTTTTTCCCTTTTCTTTTTTCCTTTTTTCTCAAATTATTTGCAAAATGAAAAATCATTTGTCAACAAAAACACTATATACAGATAATATCCCAGTCACTAGTTGATTCCCATAATTTATGGGGTGATAACACAATGCACAATGTGGGTGTCTATATCCCGTTTCCCTCTTGCGCTCTACAACTGTCTAGTCTAGAATTAAATTCTATCTACTTTACATTAACTATTTTAAATGCCATCTACCTACTAAGGACGACAACTATCCGCTCAAGGTCCATTTACAATATACAAGTGCACCTCATCTTAATGGCTCATTTAAGATTTGCGCAACAATTCCAAAGTGTTTTCAAAATTTGTGTTGGCTTGTCCAGCTGTCCTCCACTTCCGCGCTGGCTCGCTTGATGTGTTGGCGATGATCCTACATCATCTTTTATCAAAAGCAGATCAGAGTAGGGCATAGAAGTAGATCCAAAGAAGATCAAATCCATTAGAGGATGGCCAACACCCATAAATGTGTTAGATGTCAGATATTTGATGGGATTAGCTGGCTACTAGAGAAGGTTCATAGTATGATTCTCTTATATTCTCATCCTATCACTTCTTTTCAAAAAAAGGGAACTAAATTTGAATGGACACTCATGTGTGAAAAGAATTTTAATCTTTTGAAAGAATTACTTACTAGTGCACCTGTGTTAAATATTGTTGACCCAAATGAAAGTTTTGTGGTATGCACAAACACATGTAAGGAAAGACTTGGGGGAGTCCTCACTCAAAATGTACATTTTGTTGGATATGAGTCTAGAAAGCCTAAGGAACATGAGAGGAACTATGGTACCCAAAACCTGGAACTTGTTGCCATTGTTCACGCCTTAAGGATGTGGAGGCATTATCTCATGGGGAAGAAATTTGAATTAAGGATAGACCACATTGGCTTGAAGTATATTTTTGAACAACCGACCTTGAATGTCAGGAAAACAAGATGGATGGAGTTTTTAAGTGAGTATGACTTCGATATCAAGCATATCAAGGGGAAGGAGAGTAAAGTTTTTGATGCACTTAGTAGGAGAGTGCATCTCATGCATGCTACTGCTGTCAATATGCATCAATCAGACTTGAGGAGAAAAATTTTAGATGGTCTTGTTACATACAAACATTACCTACAAGTAAAGGAAAACTTCTAGCAAGGAGATGTACAACAAAAAATAAAGGAGTATGATATAAAGGAAGACATATTACTCATGCATAAAAATTGAATCTATGTTCCTAGTTCTGGAGAACTAAGGAATGTGGTACTGAAGGAAATACATGATATTTCTTATGTTGGACATCCAGGTTATTGGAAGACAATTACATCAGTAAGAAGCCAGTTCTTTTGGCTCGGAATGAAGAAGGATGTTGCTGATTGCATCGTTCAATGTATGGAATGTCAGAAGGTGAAGGCTGGGCATGGGCACCCAACAGGTTTGCTGCAACCATTGCCAATTTCGAAGAAGAAATGGGAAGTTATCACCATGGATTTAATCATAGGATTACCCAGAATGAATAAGAAACATGATTCAATCATGGTGGTGGTTGAAAAATTAACAAAGTATGCTCATTTTGTGCTCATGAAGAAAACACATACAACGACTAATATTGCAGAAATTTTCATGAAGGAAATTTCTAGGTTGCATGGGATACCTAGGACAATTGTCTCAGACAAAGGTACAAATTTTACCTCCAATTTCTAGAGGGGATTGTTTAAAGGATTTTGGCACAAATCTAAAATTTAGCATGGCATATCATCCGCAGACTGATGGGAAAACAGAGAGAGCCAATCGAATAATTGAAGACATGCTGAGAATGTATGTGATGGATAATCCATCTAAGTCGGAAGATTACTTACACTTGGTTGAGTTTGCATATAATAATGGGTATCAAGCTTCATTGAGAATGAGCCCATTTGAATCTTTGTATGGTAGGAAATAAAATACTCCAGTAAGCTGGGACAACCTATTAGATAGAGTGGTACTTGGGTCGGAGTTGCTCAAGGACATGGAACACTAGGTGGTTAAGATCAAGTAGAATTTAAAGGCATCTCAGGATAGACAAAATTTTTATGTAGACAAGAATAGGACAACTAGAGAATTTAAAGTAGGGGAGCATGTACTTTTGAAAGTGAAGCCCTAGAAAAGATCTTTGAAATTGGATAGTTGTACAAAGTTGGCAGCCATATTCTGTGGTCCATTTGAAATATTGAACATAATGGGGCCAGCTGCATACATGGTTGCATTACTTGATTCCATGAATGTGCATAATGTATTTCATGTCTCTTTACTAAAGAAATATATACATGATCCTAACCATGTTCTTTATTGGCATCTGATTTAGGTAGAGACAGAGGGAGATTTTTAGGTTCAACCAATACGGGTATTGGACAGAAAGGTAAAAATTCTCTAGAATCAAGTTATGGAGCTGATAAAATTTTAGTGGAGCTCCTACGATCCTGAAGATGCTACCTGGGAACATGAAGATGCCATGTGGGTAGAGTACCCACAACTTTTTGAATAAATTTGAGATTTTGATCTTATTTTGTATATGCACTAAGGAAAGTGCCAAAATAAGGGGGGGGGATGTAACACCCCAGGTTTCGAACCCCCATTTTAAATAATGTATTGTTATAATGATGATATGCCTGAGTTCCCAAACAATTATTTAAAGGGACAGTATGCCAAAGAAATGTAATTGTTTTATCATTATTAATAATAAACACATCGTTGGTTGCTATATGGACAAGGACTACAGTTATAGGGGCTATGAATCCACAAGAGAGAGGGCTTGAGGGGCTAATTGTTTATTCCTATGTTAATTATCTTTTTTCCTAAGGGAAGGGGGTCAGTTACGTGAGATTCTCGGGGAAGGCTAGGAGGTTCTTGAATTCCCCACGAAAATACTTAAACCCATCCCTTGTTTGATTGTGGGGTTGGTCGTTGGCTTGTCCGCTCTGTCACCTCTATGTTACCTCATTATTTCCATTAGACATTCCCATGCACACACTCCCATACACCCCCTGACCCATCCATTTATCCCTCCTCACCTACACCTTGGCTTGGCAAAGATAAAGGGAACCAAACTGTCGAAGAATTAGCCACAGGTTAGTTGGTTGTAACGGTCACTGGTGCAATCCAGCCATGACTTAGGGCATGCATGTTTCAGAGGCATTGGTCTGTGCCCCATTTTTCACTCAACTGCAAGTCCTAAGAGTTCCAACATTGAGATTATGGGCCAGTTTTATTGGAGGCCTTAGTATAAAGGAGAAGGACTACCTGATGGATTGCATGGCAGAGAAGGGTGGAGGTCCATTCTTTTCGGGAGACACAAGTTGGGGAGAAGAGAGATGGGTACTTGGATTGTTGTGGATGTTGGGAAACTTGTGAGAGCTTGAGAGATTATTGATTTGAGAACCCAAGTACACTCTGGAACCGTCCTTGTGGATTCATATATCTAGCTCGGGGGTGACACTGATGTTGAGATTTGGAGCAGTGGTGTCTATGGTTGGGTGGAATGTCCTTGGTCTGCAGCCAGTTGGTGTCACCTTATATAAAGATAAGTGCTCTTTGTTATGGTATCATTTACATGTATTTGAATGTTATTTATGCTATGTATTTAATTATCGCTTAATTGAATCTTTATACTATTCATGCTTGTTTATTATTGTTGTGCATGTCGTTAAAGTCTTTTCTTTTATGCATCCTTAAATGATGAAAATGTATCTGTAAGAGAAATAATTCCAAGGGCGGGCTTGACGCTAGCATACCCCAACATGTGGGTGATTGGGTATGTTACAATTCCACACATAAGAAAATACAGATGAACAACAACATCATCTTCTACATCTATAAGGATACTATCCATCAATTATTTGAGTATGGACCACATAGTCAGCCACAAATAATTGAAGAAAACAAATATATAGTGTGATTCAAGGTAGGATTGCACCATATGTATGTTCAAGAAAATATATATCTTGATCAATAGTGGTTTTCGACTCACTACAGGTTGACAAAAAAAGATATCTACCATATTGTAAATGATTGGGAAGCTGAGAGGAAAATACCAAAGACATAAACATTACAAAAGGATACACATCAACCATAGAAAGAGACAGAAGAACCAAAATATGATCAAGAAGAAGAAGGATAGGAACAAGGAGAACAAGGGAATGGAGAAGGTGAGACACAGGAAATAACACTTTTCATTGGGAAAAGAGGAAGAAGCACTCGAAGGAGTGATCAACACATAAGAAAAATAAAAGGAAAGCATCAAAGGAATCAACTATCCAAGCATTAATGGAGGATGACTTGGAGAAAATTGGTGATCAAGTGAAAGAAGTTTGAAGAAACATTTTTGTGAGTTGTACAAAAACATGAGGAAAAATACTTGAACGTGTAGGTGTAGATAGCCACATTGCGTCAGATTTTGGAGTCAACATGGATAGCCTAAGTCCAAATGACATCAGAGGAAAAAATGAGAGTACAACAAAGACTGCAGAGTCAAAACCGATACCATCAAAACAACCATCAGCTTCAGTAGAGTGCGGGATAATAAAGATATCAGTAGCGGCTATAGAGTTCACCAACATAGATATGCAGAAGCGTGTGCAAGAACTAAGTCATATTGACTTAGTGTTTTCATAGTTACTAGTGAACGTGTTACACATATTGTAGACAAGCGTTACACAGGAAATCCAGTGGTGCTCAGAGTCGATTTCCACGGAGTTGGATATAGTGGATGCAGATAATGATGCATTACACACATAGTACAAGAAGCTCATGATGGAGAGGTACCAGGAAGAATACATAACATAAAGGTTGAAAACAGTCACGCAAGAGGTATACAAAAATAAACCAGAAGTGCAAATGGAAGAAAAGGTAACGAAGACAAGCGAATCCATTTAGGGATTTTATGCAAATATAGTAGATTTAAAGGCACACACAATAACAAGTACTCCACTAGAAGAAAGGGAGAGAAGGGAAAAGAAAAAAATAACGACTTTGGAGTGTATTAAGAGTTTGGATGAGGAATTCACAAAACTATATGAAGAGAGTACATAAGTGTGGACTCAATTGTTGGAGAATGAAGAGTTACAATCATTAGAAAAAATATTACATACTCTCTAGGAGAAGGAACAAAAGATCAAAGATATAATGAAAACTTTTCCAACAATAGAGAAGATAACATAAATATTTGAGAATAGGCAGCTGAACAAAAAAAATAAATTAGACAAGAGTTGAACAAAATAATATTTCCCAAAAGATTCAACCACTACAAGAGGAATCCTTTCGGGTAATGAAAGAAATTGAAGTTGCAGAAGGCATAGTGAAGCAAGCAACACAATCCAATTCAGAGAATTTGAAGACCCCTATTACCATGTAGATGGAAGATGATATTATGGTGCAAGAAGTACAATAAAAAGAGAAGATCACACCTACAAATGAAAATTTTGAGAATCTCATTGTGACATTGAAGGGAGTCGAGTAAAATAACTGATTAGCTCAGGACAATCCACAAATGAGTGTTGGGAGCTTCTTACGACATGAATTTTTGGGACTATTTTTGGGAAATGTGCATCGCACACAAAAGAAGGAATGATAGTTGGAACAATTTCAGGGGTCACCTAGTGCAAAAGATGGAAGGCCATTAGGCATTTTGGGTCCATTGAAAAGGGATAATCCCTAATGTAATTGTATAAATATGTAAGGTTTTTTTGGGTAGAGATTAGTATGAGAGTATGAGAATGTGTGCGAATGAGTAATAAGAGGTAAGTACGCACTACATGTGTGAATGTAAGAGTGAAGAGAGATAGAAAGATATATAGGGATAGGAGAATGATAAGGGAAAGATGCATGAGCGTAGTGTGACTATTTTGTACCAAGTGATCCTGAATAATATAATAATAAGCCTAACATTTTGTGCATATCCCATCTTGGGTGAACCAAGTTAAATCCTTGTGTATATGTGTTATGATGTGTTTATTGTTTTGTTTATTGCACACATATAATGTATGGTTAAAATGAATATGTAATCTATTTTGATGACTATGGGAACATGATATAAGCCATAATAAACTAATGCTAAGTATGATGGATATGAGAACTTCCTAACATCCCTTCATGATGAAAGCAACATGGTTCATGCGGTCCCCTTAGATACCTCAGGTGAGACTTCACCTTCTTATGGGTGATGCCAAAAGGGTTGGTATCTTATGGTTTTTCTCGTGAATTCATGTTGAACCCTGGGTCTTCCCTATGCATGTAAATACCATGAGAGTTCCACCCCATGCACATGACCCCTTTTCATCACTTTTTCATTAATTAAATTAATTATGTTTCTTTAACCTTTAAATTTTTCATCCACATGACCCCTTTTCATCACCCCCTATTAAATATTCCAAGTATATATCAATGTCACACTGTATCACTTCCACATATTGTAATTTTACCCTTCCACTTGTCATATTTGGAGGCGACCACCCTTTTCATAAATAGAAACTTCTAAAAATAGGATTTGGCTCCTAAAAATTAGGCAACTATAAAAAATGTCCAAGATGACAAAGAGAACACCATCATGTGTCATATGTCTAGAAATAGACAACTAAAAATAGAATGTTGCAACATGTCGATGATATCATACTCATCAGATTCAATTTTGCTTTAGGATTCCAAATACGAAATCCAAATTGACATGAGAGCCCTAGTGGTCCACCTACTAAAAATATAATGTACTTACATGATCCTGGGAAAAATTCCATCACAATAAGTTTCATGCAAGGAACAACATTATATGCTCAAAATTTTCAAATTAGTCTTTTTTCACCATCTCCTAAAATGTAGAGCCACCATCTATATATAGACATCTCTCTCAAATCCATAGGAAACTATGCTAATTCTATCTTTGAAGAAAAAGAAACCATAAAACTAGTCTTGTACTTTTCTCTAATGAGAACCAACCTTTGGATCACACAAGTGCTAAAAATATAGGAAATATCTCTGAATTCCAGCCCAAATAGTGTATGTCGGTTCCTAACCCTTTGGATACCTAAGGAGAAATTCTAGGGATTAGCACACCCTAGAAACCTTTCTCCTTAAAATATAAATACTAAGGCCCAAACCCGCTTGCACCTTAGGGTTTAGACTCTACCTCTTTTGTTTCACCTTGATCAATATTCAAGTTTAATGCATTTGAGACTCCATAGGCCCTAGAGGACAATGGCACTGAACTAGGAGTGATATTGTGGCTAAAGTGGTTGTTAAAAACAATCTTCTTCGTCTCTCAAGCATCCTACTAAATTTACTAGCCCTAATATAGAAAAATTTAAGTATGTCTTCTTGTTTCTACAAATGTTTTCTCTATCCACTAAACAATACATTAATGTGTTTTATACACCTATTTATAAGTGGCCTAACTTTTTCAAAATCACCTCTATCAATTGGATAATAATGTACTTGTTTAATGATTACTTTTCATGATCAATTGCTACATTTATGAGCATTATTTCTTTTTATTGTTGCAAATATTTGATTTTTGTCATAAAATTGTTTACTGCTGTAATTTGCAAAGGCCATAGTAATTTTACTTGTCTAGTGTCTAAAGAATTCATTATATCATAATTTATCTTTTTAATTGTTAATATATGTTGAAAAATGTTGATTGTATTGTACAAGTACAATAATTACCTTGCAACTTCTCATTTCATCTCTAAACCTAGACCTAACTGATAGGTGATCAAGATAGGGGGTGGTTGGCTTGGTTATATCTTGGTATTTGATCCCTTGAGGTCACCAGGGAAGCATCCCTTATGGTGGACATATTCCATCTCTAAAATGAGGAAATATTCTACTTAGGTGATAGTAGTAGTTTCTTATATAGCTACACAAGATTTAGAGATCTTGTGGAGAGATTTGCGGAATTAAAAATCGTGTGATATAATTTTGGCACCATTTTCAAGGAGGATTGAGTCATTATCATCATGAAATTTATTTGGTTAACTTATCCTGAAGCCCTTATCTAAAACTTTTTCCTGACGACTCCACTAAGGGTGGAATCCCTCACTTACCTTTCATGCTCTCGTTTAAGAAATCATATAGTGACTCCATAAAATGATGACCCATGGATGATGTCAATATAGCATTCAACCCATTTCCCCCATGGATTCTCCAAAATGGGCTACTAGTAATGTTTTTAAGCCTCTCGACATGAGTAGAATCTGATTTTTTCCCCATGACATGCCCAGTGGAAGTAATTCATGGCTTCCTAAATTTTAGGGAAATAATGATACTGAGGAAAATTATCATTTGAGAAAATTCCACGACATTTTGGGACAACATGAGGTAAGCCTTCAACACTTGGATGTAATCATGAAGATTTTCTCTGCCTCACTAATAGGTGATGCTAATGCATGGTATTATAACCTCCCAAGGAAGAGCATAAAAACATGGGAATACTTTTAGAATGATTTATCTAAGAAATGGAGTAATTAAAAGGATCAAGCCTTTCTTTTCTCTCAATTTGACAAAGCCCATAAGCGTGAGTAAGACATAATAAGAATGTTCAATGCAAGATTTTATTCCTTACTAGAGGAGTTTCCCGACAACATCATACCTTTAGAAGGAGTTACGCTAGCCTAGTACCTAAATGATTTCCAAATGAAATTTCAATTCTTGCTAAGAGAGAAGTATCCAACAACTCTCCTTGAAGCACAATAATCTCCTTCCCAAATATAAATAAACTTGAACACTTGGAAATGTGATACCACTCCCATGATAGGTGTTCTTGAACAACAAATAGCATATGGTACACAAACTCATGAGTCCCTCATGACCAAAGTAAATGACCTAGACAAGGGGTATTCTCTTTATAAACAATATATGGGTAATATTGAATGGAATAATCGCTCCCATAAGGAATCATGCCCTATTACTAGGGAAGCATCACACTCATAAACCATGAAGTTTGTTAGAGAGACTGAAATGCAACTCCATGTGCTCATGAGTGAGGAACTCGAAGAGGAAGATGAACCCCTTGAGAAGGAAACTCATTTTTCCATGCCAACAATCCCTAAGGAATATATTTGTGAGTTTAAAAGTACCAACCATGATGTCCCTCCATCCCCACCAAGTCCTAGTAAAAAAAACTCAAAAGGACAACTTGAGATCCCCACAACTTCACAACATTCTAGCATCCAAGAATTGGACGAATCCCAAGAGGAGGATAGTGACATAGTTCTCCCCATTGAACATCTTGGTAGAAATAATGGAAAACATGCACCATTTCTCATCTCACTTCTATTGAATGAGCTCATTCTCCACAATTGCATGTTAGACTCAAGTGCTTCCATGAATATCATGCGCTTGAGAGTAATGCAACAACTTGGCCTAGAAATATCATGACCTTATTGAAATGTATGTGGGGTGGATTTTGTATCCATAATTTCTTGTGGCCTTATTAAGGATGATAAGGTTAGCTTGGAAGCCTTTCCAAAATTTTTCCTTGTGATCAATGTTGTGGTGATTCATATACCTTATGTTTGGGAAATGTTGTTATCTAAAGAATGGGTTGTAACCCTAGGGGGTAAATTTTAGATGGACCTATCATATGCCACCATCCCTCACCCTAAGGAAGGTTTTTTCATCGTCTATAGAAAACTTGTATGATGCCAATTGAAAACCCCGTAGAGTCCCCTGGATGAAGTATTTTATCTAGATGATAAAATGGGAAAGTTCTATGTCATTGATCGTACATGCCACATAGAACAATGTCGAGACACTAGTGGCATGTGGAATTTAGAATTCGATGGTGCTCACTCTATATTTGTTTCACGAGATGGAGTTGTCCTCATAGCATCCTCCAAGGAGGCCACACATTTCTCATATAGGATCTAGTATGATTGCAGGATCAATGTTGTTGAGTATGAATCGTTGCTCATAGGACTCAACCTTTCCCTTAATAGAAATATAAAGCGCTTGAAGGTCATAAAATATTTTAATCTGATTGTTTCCCAAGTAAATCTAAAGTTTTCTGCAAAAAATGAAATCTTGAGAAAATATAAGGACTGGGTGTGAGACACTATAAAAGAACTATGTAACTTATGTCATAGCTTTATCTTCATCTACACTACAACCATATGAAGAGGTCATTCAGTACTTATGCAAGATGGAGGTGGTCTTTAGGCCATCAATACTTGATAACCTAGAACATTAGCAGGTCATTGATGATGATGCCCAAATGCTTAGATTCTTGTAAAGAAACAAAGAGTTATTTGATTCCCCAATAAATTTCCTAGCAAATTCAATGAACTTAGAGGTCATAGACTACCTAATAACACTCCCCCAAGAGGATGTGTCCCCTTAGGATGAATATTTGAAAAATATGACATGTACAAGGGAAATCCCATTTCAGACCAATCCAATAAAGCTTTTAAGTTTAAAATAGGCTTAGGGATTGAGCCAAGGATGGTAAATATAGGGAAGGGAACTACTAAGTGTGAGAGAGATGGTATACTAGATTTCATTCAATATTTCAAGGACACATTTTTTTGGAATTACGACGAATTGAAAGCTTATAGGGGTGATGTTATTCAACACATTCTCCCTCTCATAGAAAGAGCCAAACCAAATAGATGGTAAGGCACATTAACCCTAAGCTAGTGCCTCAAATTAAAAAAAAAAAACTTCAAATGATGGTTTACTTCCGGATCATAGTCCCCATTAGGTATTCTTCTTGGACGCCCAACATGGTAGTGGTCCAAAAAAAAAATACATTATACTGTGTGTCGACTTTAGGAATATCAATCAATTGTTGTTGAAGGATAACTACCCTCTCCCCAGCATGGAACATCTATTACAAAGAGTTATTAGTGCTCGAATAATGTCTATGTTAAATGGTTTTTCACAAGTTTTGGTAAAGAATAAGCATTAAATTAAGAATACATTCACCGTCCTTCGGAAACCTTCATGTACTTAATAATGCATTCTAACCTCGTGAACTTTAGATCTACTTTCCAAAGAGCAATGGAAATCCATCTTTTATCAAAAAAAAATTAATTTATGAAAATTCAACTTTTCTTTCTTCCTTTTTATTATATGAATATATATATATATATATATATATATATATATATATATATAACATTTTAAATATATGCATAAGTAGATTAATAAAAGGAAACCATTAAAATTTATAGATAGGAGATCCACTATACCCTAATGTTGGTTTCTCCTTTAAAACATATATAAAAACTTTCTATAAAATTTCAACATTATCTTGTATTTTAATTTTCACACTAGCCATAATTTCACTATTACTATTAAACGATTATAAGGTCGTTAAATCGCATTCTTTTAATTTTTATATTTATAAATTTTTAAACGATAATTTTATAAAAAAATTTCCAATAAAATTTTGGTTGGCATGTTAGATTTAACGGTATATTTATAATTTTTTAAACAATATTTTTTATAAAAAAGTTTCCAAGAAAATTTTGTTTGGCATGTTAGATTTAATGGTTTTAGTTACGATACCGTTTACCAGTTGGAATTATCCCAGATACGTACACGTTGGAATTGTTATTTTAATGTCATATAGAGACTCGTGCTACTTTCTTTCCATATAAATATTAAAAAAAATTAACATTCTAAACTAATTTGTATGAATGAAAAAGACGATACTTGATCCTAGCTCAATATTTTATTACGAAAACTTTAGTTTTTTTTTAACAGTCATTACTGATTACAATTAAAAAAAAGTTATTCAACGTAAATGCTTTTATATATAAAATAAATTTTGTTTTATTTATTTATTTGAAATTAAAAAATTCAAAATAAAATTTGAATTAAAATAAGTATACGTTAAAGTATATGTTAAAAGAAGTATATGTTAGTTTATTTATTTGAAAATAATATAATAAAAAATATATAAGGAGAAATATATATACAAAATATAACAATACACTTATTATTTTTTGGATCGTAGTAAAATTTGGAGTCTTGTATAAAATTAAGTTTAAATGTTATTATAAAGTATAAAACTTTACTAAAAATAATCTTAATTATTAATATAGGTGATATTGGCTTTCCTCTAGCATGAAAATCTACTCCATTACAAACCACTAATATATCATTTCATAAAACATGGTTTTCATTAAATCACAAAAATTAATATTTATTAATTATTAATAATAAACACTAATAACTTTGCCCAATAATAAATTGTCATCAATACTATCACTTAAAAAATAAGACTGCAGCCTGTATGAGTGTAGTCGGATTGGCAAGTATCGTGTAAATGAAAGGAAATGTAAAAATGATTCTCACTCAGATTTACTTGTGCACCACTCTTGCGACCACCCATTACCAATTCCCCAGCACAAAAAAAAACAAAAAACAAAACTGATGCTTTTTGTCTGAAATCACTCTTAACATGTCGAGGAGGGCAGCCACAATCCTCTTATGATTAATCAAAATTCCAGATGACTTATCATATCTGCAGATTTGGTGGATTTAGAGTATGCCATGACGATATAAAAACCTCAGCCGCAATCATCTTATGATTAATCAAAATCTCAGATGACTTATCATGTCTGCAGATTTGGTAGATTTAGATTACATCACCGTCGTACAAAAACCTCAGCCGCAATGATACCGGGTACAGAACTTGGCTAAAATTTGTAATGATATTAAATAGTGCTCTGCAGGCCGCCGTGAACTCTGAAATAAGAGGTTCAATTGTTCTACCAATTGGAATAAAGAAAAATAATTTAAAAATTTTAAAAGTATACAAAATTTGGAGAGTATAATATATAACCTTGGAAAAACGCTTAAATTTATAGTCAATTGTTTGATTAATATGCATTCAACACAATATTGATCCCTATATACCTGCAACATGTAAGAAGTCTACATCTACACTCAATATATGAAAATATTGAATTCTTTTGGTTGGAGGTCACTCTTAACAGGTCCATGGCAACTGCAATCATCTTATGATTAATCAAAATCCTAGATAACTTATCATATCTGCAGATTTGGTCGATTTATATTACGCCACCGTCGTACAAAAGCCTCAGTGACAATGAGACCAGGTACATAACTTGGCTAAATTTTTTAATGATATTGAATAACGCTCTAGAGGCCGCCACCACCTCTGTAATAAGAGGTTCAATTGTTCTACAAAGAAGAAAAAAGAAAAATAATTTTAAATTTTAAAAAATATATAAAATTTGCAGAGTATAATATTTAACCTTACACAAACGCTTAAATTTATAGCCAACTATTCGATTAATATGCAGTCAAAACGATATTGATCCCTATATACCTGGCGCGGCAGCTATAATAATAATAATTGGTCACACACCTTATCTACTAGATTACACATTAAAAAATCCAATTCAATAATTCAGTTTTCTCCATGACTGTTAAATGACAAACTCTACCATCCATATTCTAGCAATAACCACTTTATAAAAGTGGTTGATATACGTTAATCGATGTCATTAATTTGGAATGGGGGAAAATGACGCCGATCAACGTATATCAACCAGTGTTATAAAGTAGTTGTTGATATTTGACAACCAACATACCTTCGGGAAGACAATTAATGGATTAATACATAATTAATATTTATATTAATGTAATGATGTAAATTAATATTCTATTAATGTATTACATTAATACAATATATAAAAGTAATGTATAAATTCAAATATTGATTTACATTAGTGTGTAATGTAAAGTATTAATTGATTGATAGATTAATGATGTAATGTATTAATTAATTAATACATTAATATATTATTAATTAATACATTGTTAAAATATATATATAGTAATAAAATAATACATTAGTAATACATTAAATATTTTAATAAATACATTGCTAAAGTATTAATACATTAATACAATATTGGTACACTAATAAAGTAATACTACATTGAACTTAATGTATTTCGTAATACATTATTATATTATTGTAATGTATAAATTAAAGTACTAATAGTATAATGTAACATATTGAACTATTATTACATTAATAATGTATCAATACATTAATTATACATTGAGTGATTGATTAATACATTATTAATTTAAATTAGTGTATAATGTATCTTATTAAATGATTGATACATTAATAATGTAATATATTAATTAATGTATATATTAATGTATTGATAAAATATTAATACACTGATAAAGTAATACATTATTAAAGTAGTAATAGATTGATCTTTATCTATTCTAAAACATTATTAAAGTATTAATACATTATGCATAATGTAGCATATTAAAGTATTAATACATTAATATGTAATTTATTAATTAATCAATACATTAATACATTATTAATATTTAAATGTGGTTGTTGTTAGTTGACAGTGGACATGCTTAAGGAGGACCATTGATATATTAATAAACAATTAATGTATGAACTAATTATTACATTAATATAATGTATAATAATAGGTATTAATATATTAAATTAAATACTGTAATAATAAATTAAAATAATGCATTAATCATAAATAAAATAATACATTAAATAATAAAATAAATACACCATTAAATTAATAATAAAGTAAAACATAAGTAAATATATTTTCATATATTATTAATACATTAATAAAATATAAATACATTACTAAAGTAATAATACATAAATAATGCCCGCACGGGTGTAGACGGATTGGCAAGTGCCGTGCAAATGGAAGGAAATTTGTAAAAAGAAGTCTCATGTTCGATTCTCACCCGGACTTACTCGTGCGCCATTCTTGCGGGCTGGGTGGTTAATGTATTAATTAATACAATAATGTAATGTATAAATTAATGTATTAATACATTAGTGTATTAATGTAACATGTTAATTAATAAATAGCTTTTTTTTTTCAACATGACATGATTTACAATCCCAACAAAAGTATCCACTGTCAAATGTATTTTTCGCCTATACTGGTCTTTCAGCCAACAAAAAGGTGAAAGATCATAGATAGAAATTATAGATATAGGCACTGCTATATATCACAAGTTTTCCAAATGAGTATAGTCCATAGTACTAGCTGTCACATATACTCAAAATAAAATCAGAAGCATAAGATATTATCCTTTGCTCATGCTAGATTGTCCACTGATGTGTTTTTGTTGTAGGTACTAGTATAGTTTTCGTATGTGTGGAGGGCCCTCATGTCCATCAACCCAATGGTTGTAAGTGATTCTTCCTACTTTTTTCTGTAGTGCGGCCTTTGATAGATGATATGTTGCCTTGTTGTGCTCACGATAAACATATTTGTAGCTGAGCTTCATGAAAGTGGATTGTAGTAGTCTGATTCTGTCCTTCGAGGCCATAAGAGAGATGGCTTGTAGGTTACCCTTGTTATCCATCCATTCAATAATAATTCTAAAATACCCAAGAATTTGAAGGACTTTGATGTTAATCCGGATGCCAAGTGCAGTGTGGCCCAAGCGCCCAATAATTCTTTGTTGGTGTTGATTCCTGGGCCACAGTTGAAGGTCCATCTGTATTGGGAATTCTTCGAGACTCTGATCAAGCCTGTTGGTCCACTTTGTGTGCGATTGGATTGTGTTGCTCCATCAAACCACCCTGTAGGCGTATCCTCTATATTTAGTGTCCTATTTTTTATCTCATTTGCCACTTTTCTTGGGTGTGTGTCTTTCCAGCTTTTGAGCATACTAAGTGTTTTATAGGAAACAATACTTGTGGATGGGGTCCCATTTTCAAAGACTTTTTTGTTCCTATCTAGCCATATGAACCAACAAACTAGAGCAAGGAGATGTTTTAAGTTTTTCTCTTGTGCTGACCAATAATCATAGCAAGAAGGTAGTGTAGTCCCTTCCCAAATAATATTTAAATTTTGATCAAGAGTAATTATGTCCCATACTTGTCGAGTGAAGGGGCACTTAATAAAGAGATGCATCATTGTTTCTTCATCAATATAGCACAGTTGACATATGTTGGGTCCAACCCAGCCTTTCCTTTGAATATTATCCCAAGTGTGTATTTTATTTTCAATCATTAGCCAAATGAACAACTTACTATTTTGTGCAATGTTCCAGGACCATAATTTTTTCCTCCATCCACCAATATTTATTTTTGAGAGACAGTTTGTAATGGCTATGTAAACATTTTTTATAGTTAAGAGGCCTAATCTATCGCCCCATGACTGATCAAAATCTGGACCAGGGGGCAAAATTTTGCTCAATTTTCAAAGTGCTTGGAATGCGACGAAAACGGTGCCATTGCGTCCGTCTCGTCTTCCTGATTCTGGCGGTATATTTACTTTCGCAAACATAGTCCCTATGGAGGAGATATCAAGATCTGTCCGCCAAGACAAACAGGCAAAATTTTGGGATGCTGACTGTACCTGTCCGTACAGTTCGTACGGTGACGTGGCAGGTCCGTACAGGACATGTGACAAGTCCATATGATGATGTGGAAGCTCCAGATGATGACATGTGGTAGCTCCAGATGATGACACATGTCAGGCATTTTTGGACTTTTGGGCGTACGGTTGACCAATTCGGAGGTGACACGTGTCACCACTGGAAGGGTGACACATGGCACAGGATGATGTCAGCATCCTATGTGTCGGATGATGTGGTAGGCTGACGCAGCAGGTGACTGGACCGTACGGCGATGACGTGGCAGCTGTTGGTTGATCGATTGTTAGCAAATGAGGAGACGACACGTGTCCTATAGTTGGCGAATAATGTGAGGAAACGTGGCACAATCCATGGGCACCACGTGTCCCTCGTTTATTGGCTATTGGGTTTTGGTTTGGTTAAAAATTTGTGGAGCCAACCGGATTCGAACCGGTGACCTCCCACTATGCATACGCCTTCACATAACAGTCCGACCAATACACCGCCGCATGATCCTTGTTGTATGTATGTAATTTAATACATTTCAATTCAAATATTTGTGTATGTGGTGGGGGGTCGGGTCGGGGCTTAGCCCCGGCCCGCGGTCCTTTGTATTATTTCATATGACCATACATTGCGCGGGGTATAATGGTTTGTGCGCGGAGTTCAGTTTGAAAACCCACGGTTACATTGTTTATTAACATATGACCATATATGTTATGTTTATAACGGTTGGCGCGGGTGTATACCATATAACCCATAGTTTTATATGCCCGGTGGTATAAAATGTTTGCATGGGGTTTATACTATTGTATTGTGTTAACATATATGTTATGTTTAAACGAGCGCGCGGTTGGTGTGTGCGGTTGCACGGTTATGACAACAACCCGTGAGTTATGTATTTAACCAATGGTTTAAAATGCATGGTTTCAACGGTTGAACAATGACCTGCCATGTGGCATGGATTTATTGGCCTACAAACGGTTAGCTCCTTTTCTACATTGGCGCACGGTCTTATGCCACCATATGCCCGAGAGCTAGGCGGTTAGGGGCTGGAGGCACCCTAACCGTCCTACAGTTTGCACGGTTATTCAGAACCGCACGGAGCTAGGTTTTAACGCATGTTTTGGAGCGTGTTATTGGTTCATGCACACAGAGGTGCGTTTTGGCGAACCAGTTTCAGCAAGGTAGAAGGAGGAAAATGGAGGAGGCCTAACTTCTTCATCGTTTGGCCGATTGAGGTGTTGTAAAAGCCCAGCCAGGGGTTTTTGGACGTGCTGGATCCATTGGTGTTGTTTTCAAGGCCATTTGAAGACTCCTTATGCAATTTTTTCACCATTGAAGTTTCAGCAAGCTCCAGGGAGCTTGAAGCCCTATTTGATGGAGGACATGGTTTGGTGAGCCTATGTTTGTTTTCTGTGAATGAATAATCATTTTTGTCTTATTAATATGCTCTGAACAAATTGGGACAGGTTTCAGAGGCTTTTGAGGACTTTTACAGGTGTTTTTTCCAAAGAAAATCTCAGGGAAGCTTATGGCCACATGTAGAAGAGGTCATGCCCGGATGAGCCATGATCTGTTTTCAGAGTTCTATTAGTCGTTTTTGGGGTTTTTATGTGTTCTGATTTCAATGGTACAGTTTGTTTTTCCATTGGAGTTGAGCAGCATATTGTAAAAGAAATTTTGACTAATTAATCCCAGAGAGCCAAGTCCATTATGGAGGCTCAAGGAGATGTAGCCCGGAGGAGGTCGAACTCCTTTATCAGCTTGTTCTTGTTGTGATTTTGATGGTTTGTTTTCTTCAAGTTGTGTTTCTTTGTATTTATTGCAAGTACATATATAACCATTTTAAAAGAACATTTGCTCACACATAAGCATTTACAAGAAGATACATGAACTTAACACACAAGTTTATTTTGCATATTTTAACACATGAAGCAAGGTCTTGTAAAGTTTATTTTAATGAAGTAGGGGTGCTTGCATAGCATAACAAGTCAGCCTTCTATTTTCAGATCAATGACCACATAAGTTGATCGTCAGTATCTTGTAGTCGTTTTCGCGATCGTGAGAGTTCCATGCAGTAATTATCCCAATCCACTACGTTCTCTGTAGAAAGGTCAAGTTCGATACTACATATCCATCTATCTGATAGAATCCCGAATCGGGTGCTTCCTCTTTTTTGAAAGAGGAACCTGGTTTTTTTTTTAATTTAAATGTGTGACTAGTTGTGGAGAGAGATAGGAGGCCTTATCTAGTCCTATAATGAAATACTTACCAAGAATAATTGAGTGTCCTAATCTTGGATTCCAACAGAGCCAATGTGTTATCCATTTTACCAACTTTACCAGGTTTCTCCAGATCTGTGAGACCACCCTGGTAGTGTGTGTCGCAGTCCTAAGCCAAGTGGCCACCGATACATAGGGAAAATATTTGTCTTTAATAACAAAGTGTCATATGCCATTTTTGTCAACACGTGCCAAAGTGAGTTGGCAACCAATGCTTTGTTGAAATGGAAGAAGTTTTTGATCCCCCATCCTCATTTTTTTTTGGCTTTGGCCAAGGATTCCTAGTTGCATAGATGTTGGAAAGAATGGATAGTGTTGCCCGACCAGAGAAAATTGTAAGTTAATTTCCTGAGATTATCAATAACTGTAGCTGGTATGGCTGGGAGGCTCATCGAACAAATCAGTTGTCCTTATAAGAACACTTTTATGAGAGTGAACCTACCTCTTAAGGAGAACCATCTATTGCACCAATGTCCGATTTTTTTCTCCGCTTTTTCTACGAGCCAATTCCAGTCTATGGCCTTATAGGAGTCATATTTGATAATATATCCAAGGTACTTAAAACCAACAGAAATATATACAAATCTATAAGGAAAGATCCATTTCAGTTGTTCCAAAGCCCGATCTTGCAAATTGGCATAGTGGAAAGTCGATTTTGTCCAGTTAATCAACAAACCTGTGGCACTGCAGAAAGTCTTCAATATTTATTTAATTTCCCTCCATTCATGTAGAGTGTCATTGGTCATGATGAGAAAATCATCGACGAATAGGAGGTGTAAAACCTTGACGATCCTGGACACTTTAATCCCCGTAATACTCCCTTCTTCTTGACCTTTTTTGAGTAGGAGACTTAATCCTTCAATAACTAGGATGAACAAGATTGGTGAGAAGGGGCATCACTGCCTCAGTCTTCTGCCACTATGAAAGAAAGAGGAAGATTTACCATTAACTAGCAACACAAAGTTTTCACTTACCATGCAGCTGATGATCCACTTAATGAAGGATTTACTGAATCCTAATTGTGTCTGTATCAATCTGAGGAAGTCCCAGTCTATACAGTCGAATGCTTTTTTAAGGTCCAATTTTAGAATAAGTGCCTTTGAATTTTTTATTTTTATACTGTGCAAGCACTCTTGGGTGGTGCCAATGGCATCTAAAATCAATCGATCCTTTAAGAACCCCAACTATTCACCCGACAATGTCCTTGAGATAATAGGTTTTATCCTATTAGTAATGATTTTTGAGATTAATTTATAGCACAAATTACAAAGTGCAATCGATCTGTAGTCGCCAAAAGTGTTAGGATTATTTTCTTTAGGAATAAGTGTCAAGAAGGTTGAGTTCAGTGCACCAGTCATCTTTCCACTTAGTCTCGTGTCTTCCACTAGCTCCAGAAGGTTGGATCCTACTAAATCAAAGAAATGTGGATAGAATTCTACAGTCCATCCATCGAGGCCTGAGCTTTTATCATTGGAAAACTATTTTAATGCATCAAAAATGAAATGTAGCATGCAAGGGATTTCTAAATGAATGGAGTCATCCATTGTGACTGATCGAGGAAAAACTCTGGCCACAATGACTAGATCCTGTAAATTATTATGTGGCGTCGCCTCATAAAAGGATTTGTAGTAGTTTGAAGATGCATACTTTAGGGCTTTTTGTTTACTATGGAGAATGCTTGCTTCATATTTTATCTCCCAAATGTGTTTTTTATTTGTGCAAGAGTTCACAAAAAGGTGAAATAATTTTTTGTTAAGGTCGCCACACTTTATCTAGTTAGCTCTTCTTTGTTTCCTCCAAAGTTCTTCTTCTGGAAGTAGTATTTGGTTCCTCTCAGATTCTAGAAGTTTAAAGTTTTGATTCTTGTCCCTGTTGTCCCTAGCCTATGTACCTTCTTGTAGGGGAGCCTGTATCTCAAACTCTAGATCTTGGAGTCTATGGAGTTTTTGTTTTTTGTGTGTAGTAGCCCAAAGTTTGATGCAGACTTTTAGAAGTTTTAATTTCCATACAAATCATTATCGAATTCCTGGCTCAATAAAAAATAAGGGGCCTATCCAGACTTTCTTAACAATTGAATTGCATTCTTCCTTGAGTAGCCATCTCAAGTTCAATTTAAAGGGGAAACAAAGCAAAAGAGGAGGAGATTCAAATTGCAATAGAATCATAGCATAATATGAAAGATAGGGATATTCCACCCAAGATCTTATCCTTCCCTCGATCGACGAAATATGTTCATAGATAAGAAATCTGTCTAGTTGCTTGGAAATGGATTATGAACCCGCACGCCCATTTTGCCAAGTAGGGACCCATACATCGAAAGGGAAGTCTACCAGTTCGTGTGTTTGAAACAAATTTTTAAAGTAATCAGTGAGAGTGTCTTGTGTAGCTGATGACCCAAACACTTACCCTGCATTTGTTTTTAAGTTCATGTCTCCTCCTATAATCAAATTTGTGTGATCAAGTAGGCCCCGAGCCTCCACCTTGTCCCAGAATAATTTTCTATTAGTGCAGGGACCATATATATTGAGAAAGTTCATTTATTGGTTGCTCCATTGGCTGGTACCTGTCAGTAGGATGCCACCATAATACAAATAGGGGGTTAATTCAAACTTTGTAGGATCCCAGGAAATAGCCAATCCCCTAGAGGTACCAAGTGAGTTTACAGAACATGTATTCCAGTTGAAGCAGAACTTATTCAAGAATGTTTTGAACTTTTGACTGTCAACCAAAGTTTCCTATAGGAAGATAATGTCTAGAAAAGTCCTAGTTAGGAGCCTTCTAAATAAGGCGTATTTTAGGGTCCCCCCCACCCCTCTGATATTGAGGGAGAGAAAGATCATGTATTGGCTCTCGCAAGGGATTTCATGCCTCTAAGTGCCCCAATATCAAATTGTGGTGGGATAAAATAAACAAAATATGTAGCAGGTGGACCCTCCTTTTGACGAGCACTTCTCGTTTTGATCAGCTAGTGTTCATAGCCTATCCCTCTTGACCAAGTATATTATTTTCTAGAGGCCAAACCCAATTTTTCAGAGCATCCTAAGACCGCACTTGAAGACTGTTGTTTGAGAACAAACTTCCCTAAAAAGGTAGGAAGGGGAATGGGGGACAATGCTTATTTATAGGATGGGATCAATGAGTCCAGTACAACACTAAGTGTATTATCCCCTGGCTAATATTCATCAATACCTGGGATGCAAAAATCCTCCACATGTTCATTGGACATGGTACCAAGACTATTAGTCTCCAAGGGTAGAGTGGAAGAGATACAAGTAGTGGGAGACTCCCATATGGTGGCTACCACAAGTGCTTTGGGGTTAACAAAATTAGGAAAGGGGTTTTTCTGAGTCCCTCCATGCAAGAAGGTATCTGTAAAAAAAGGTGGTGCACCTATGTAATCCTAAGCCAAAGGTGTATCTCCTGGAGGTGTTTTTGGAGTGCCCAAAGCCAGAATGGTAGAGAAATCCAAAAGTTGTTTTTCTCAGGCAGTCAATGAAAAAAAAAGAGATGGGAAGATGTTTTTGATCTTACTGGTAATGGAGTCTGAGCCTATTGTTTCGCCAACATCAAAAAAATATGTATAAGTAGCCTTTGAGTTCACATCCGGGGAGTCCAACCTGGTAAAGAGTTCAAGCATGGCGTCCTCTAACTATTTGTCCTCCAAGAAACCAGTGTAGAATTTTCTCAGGTGTCCCATCTGTCTATAGAATGTGCATCGAAAGGGTATGCCAAGATAATCAAGTTTCTGGCGAGTAAGGTGACCTCTCCATTCTATATCAATAGTTTCTAGAAGATCTTCATGTATGTCAATTTCCACCAGTATCCTCGCCACTTTATTGTCCGGTCAAGTTAGAGACTTAGGGTCCAAAATGATGAATCATCCAAGTGAATTCTTGATGGCTTCAAGGGATTTCTCATTCCAAAGGTATAGTGGTCAACCAGGTAGGATAACCCAAATATGGCGCATACGAAAGTAATCCTGCGCAGGATCAAAACTAATATGCTATTGTTTCAACATAATCCCACCACCATATAGAGTCTAGAACTTCTCTAGGATAATAGTAGAGTCCTAAGGGGATTTGAACTGGAAGTAGAGCCAACCTCTCACAAGGAAAGATAATTTTGGAATATATCCCAGCAAAGGCCGCCAAGAACTCTTCACCCACTCTGCCAGGTCTCTGCTACATATTTGCTTGTAGGAAATTCTAACCACAAGACTACAAAGAGCCATAGAAATTGAATCTTTGAAGCCGATATAAACTCCAAGGACCATTCTCTTTTTGGTCTTCTTCGAGCACCATGGTCGAAAGGCTGATTTCCTACCATCAGTGGTATGTGCTCTAGTCAAACGTTTAAACCCAGAGGTTCCAATGGGTCCCAGTGTCATCAAGATAGTTGTCCCCCCTCACAGTGTTGAAGAATTTCATGGGTATGCCGAGGAAAGTTGTTAAGGTCCTAACCTGCACATAGGTAGAGCAATATATTTGAATGTAATAGAGGTCAATATTAATAAGGCCTTTCAATAAAATAGAATAAGGCGAATGTAAGAAGACCTAATCGAAGCTTCCACTTCTAGAAGGATCTTCCTCTAGATGCTTCTCTTGATAGACATATTTAGTATAAATAAGGGTCAAGGGTATGAAAACCCTAGCTTTGAGATTATTGTAACAGATCGTTGCTCGATTGGAGGTTGTCCCCTCAAAGAGGCCTGTGAACATTGATTTCTGAATCAAAGTGTTATTTCTATTGTTGTTCTTATATCATTTCTGTGTTATTGTGGAGATTATGCTGTATATATTATTGTTATTCTGCCATTTCTAGCATTTTATTTCTATTCTGCATATTTATTATATCTAGTATCTTGCAAGTAGTATCAGAGCACTTTCTTTGGCATAAATTGTGGGATTTTTTTTTCCAGGGTAGAGACGTATTCCAGCGTCTTTAAGCCACAGAGATCTGTCGTTACGTGCATAAACCCGTAGTTGAGGGATTCATACACGTAGAAAATACAAGTGGTTCTTAAGTGCACATCTGTTGGCCACCCTTGTAACCCCTGTTGGTGCCCTTTCGAGTGGTAGCGCATCAAACATCACTTGTGTATAGATCAGCCTATATTTCCTGACGCCCTCTTTAGATAAACCAATCGGCCTCATGACTGCTATAGTGCCACCGGGAACAACACTCGGGATGATACTCTCTTGTACTTGGGTAGTCGGGTAGTACGGCTAAGGGTACGGTCTATCCTCCTTAGTTAGTGCTCTGAGATATTGGGCTGAGTACTACTGTTGGACCCCGCACATATATCAGAGAGCTATAGCACAGGGCAAACCCTTGTCTGTAGAAGCTTTGAATACCTAAACCTTGGGGGATAGAAACATAAAAAAATTAACACAGACATGATCTATTGTCACGCAACTGTATTAGAGAGCTATAGCATAGGGCAAACCCTTGTCTGTAGAACCTTTGAATACCTAACCCTTGGGGGATAGAAACATAAACAAATTAACACAGACAGGATCTATTGTCGTGCAACTGTGTTCGGGTTGCCAAGTAAACACACATTTCTTTCTGGTTAATCATTTGGGGATTTCATCACTGAAGTATTCTTTAGACCAGAGTATAACTCCACAGCTGTAAAACAAAAAAAATTATGGAAATTTTTTCACCATTATTTGAGACCTATTCCATGGATTCATCTCTTCGCCCTTATCACATTCATCCATATCATTTTTTAGAAAAAAAATTTGACCCTGCCTACCCCTTTTCAGTTCACCCATCCTCATGGCCCATACCCGTAGCCAAGAACTGGAGTCTTGCTTCAACACCTTTCAATCTAGTTTCCTAGAGACCCACAAAGAAGTGAAACAACTCAGTGCTACTGTTGCCTCCCTCTATTCATCCATCAATACAACCATAAATGCATCCGTGGAGTCCTCAATGGAGGAAGTCAAACAAGAACTGACCACCCAGCTTGAATCTGTCTTTGCATCACTCTGCACCAAACTGAAGATCCCTACCGATGACACTTTCCCTGACGCACCTCCAAAGACTGAAGGCGAACATTCCTCCCATTCCCATACCTCTCAGCCCCATCACTTTCAACGTGACCTACACCTTCTGCAGGTGGATGTAACCAAATTTGATGGCTTGAACCCCACTGGTTGGGTCACCCAAATGGAACATTATTTCTCTTTATATGGAATTACAGATGACTTGGACAAAATCTGGTATGGTGTTCTCCATCTAGATCAAGAACACTGGCAATGGTGGCAATGGAGAAAAACTTCCCATCAAGGGTATATTGCTTGGACCCAATTTGTGACTAAGCTTTATGAATGCTTTGACACTAATACCAACCATTTGGGTCGTTTGACAAAATTGAAACAATCAGGAATAGTCGAAGACTTCATAGCTGCATTTGAGTGCCTGTCTTTTCAAACAGAGGGCATGACTGATGCTTTCTTTCGAGAGTGTTTTATCAGTGGCCTCAAGGAGGATATTTGGGCCCATTTCCTCATGGATCGACCTTCGAGTTGGGTGGAGGCTACTAAAAATGCTAAAGAAGCACAAAAAGTTGTATCCTCTCAAAACCATAAACCTTCCTTTATCCCTCGCCCTAAACCCATAAATCCCACTACTCCCTCTGCCCCATTAAAGATCCAAAAATTGACCAAGGCTGAAACGGCTGAACACCAACTCAAAGGCCTTTGTTATAATTGTGATGACAAATATTTCCTAGGCCACAAATGTAAGGAACAAATACTTTTTATGGCCATCTCTGAGGATATTTTGGAAGAGGATGTTGAAACTCCCCTTGTTCCTGAGTCACCTAAAATCACTGATATAACCCCTCCCTCCGACCCTCCCGAAGTGGAATCGATCATTTCCCTCAATGCTCTCACTGGCTTCTCTACCCCCCAAACCCTCAAGTTAATTGGTTACATCAAGCATCAGAAAGTCATCATTCTGGTTGATAGTGGAAGCACCCATAATTTTATTCATAGCCGCATTGCCCAAGAAACCCATTGCTACATCCATCTCATCAACAATTTCCAAATTATGATTGCCAATGGTGGTTCCATGAAATGTGGAGGGCACTATGAAAATGTGCATCTACAAATCGATGACTACCACCTCAAATCCCATATGTTTTCTATCGACTAGGGCGGTTATGACATTGTGTTGGGTACAGACTGGCTAAGGACTTTGGGTCCCATTCTCATGGATTTTAAGGACTTAACCATGCAATTCAACCAGGAAGGCCACCAATATAAATTCCAAGGCATCACTGCTAGTTCACCTGAGGTCATTAGTTCCCATCGCATGGAAAAGCTGCTCAAAAAAGGTCATTCTGGTGTCATTCCCCAACTCAATGCCATACAAGCAACAGAGACACCCCCGGTGTCACAAGACCTCCAATCCCTCCTTTATAAACATCAAATGGTATTTTAAACTCCCCAAGGACTCCCTCCTTCCAATGGTGTTCATGATCATTCCATTCCCCTTGTACCAGGAAGCCTTCCTCCCAATATCCATTTGTATCGCCACCCCTTTTCACAAAAAAATTAAATTGAGAAAATGGTCCAAGAACTCCTTACTGTAGGTGTTATCTGTCCTAGTACGATCCCTTACTCTTCTTTGGTAGTCATGGTCCTAAATAAAGAAGGTTCTTGGAGAATGTGTCCTGACTTCCGTGTCCTCAACAAACTGACCATTAACGATAAATTTCCCATTCCCGTCATTGGTGACCTCCTGGATTAATTGAGTGGAGCCCAATTCTTTACTAAACTTGATCTTCGCTTAGGCTATCACTAGATACATATGAAAGAGGCAGACATCCCCAAGACAGTCTTTCAAACTCATGAAGACTACTATGAGTTTTTGGTCATGCCCTTTGGCTTGTGTAACGCATTTGTTCTTAGTTTTCTTTGATGATATCCTCATCTATAGAAAGACCTGGAAATACCATCTTACCCATGTGGATCGAGTTCTCCATCTACTCTCTCAGCACCAACTTTTCATAAAATAGTCTAAATGTTCTTTTGGTGCCTCAGAAGTAGAATACTTGGGTCATTTGGTTGGCAAGGATGGTGTCAGGGTGGATCCGAAAAAGATTGAAGCTATGCAAGACTAGCCGCACCCAAAGACTCTCAAAATATTGCATGGATTTTTGGGCTTAACAGGGTATTATCACAAGTTTGTTAAGAATTATGGAAAGATTATAGCACCTCTCACTGCTCTCCTCAAAAATAACTCTTTCACTTGGACTCCCGTCGTTGCTCAAGCTTTCCAAACCTTGAAGATGGCCATGTGCACCACTCCGGTTCTAGCCCTTCCTGATTTCACAAAGACCTTTGTGTTGGAATGTGATGCCTTAGGGAAAGGAATCGATGTTGTCCTAATGCAAGAGGGTCAACCTTTGGCCTTCACAAGCAAGAAACTATCTGAAAGGAATCTGGGAAAACCCATCTATCAAAAAGAAATGTTGGCTATTCTGCATGCCATTTATCTGTGGCACCCTTATCTCTTGGGGAAACGTTTCCAAATTAAGACAGGCCATCAAAGCCTCAAGTACTTTCTGGAACACCGCATTTCCTCCCCGAAGCAACAAAAATGGGTGACTAAATTCTTTGGATATGATTATGAGATCATTTACAAGAAAGGCAAATATAATGTGGTGGCGGATGTACTGTCCCAAAAATATGAAGATGAAGGACCCCTTTTTTCTCTTTCCTTCATTGTACCAGATTGGCTCCAAGCTGTTTGCCAGAAATGGCTACAAGACCCCAAAAGTTCGCATCTGATCCAACAATTGCAGACCAATGATCTAGCTCCCCCAGGGTACTCTTGGCTCTTGGATCAGCTTCGATACAAAGGCCGTTTGTATTTAAGTAAACAATCAAAGCTTAAACCCACAGTACTTTCTGAGCTTCATGCTACACCCACAGCAGGGCACTCCGGGTTCACCAAAACTTGTGATGGGGTCAAACGTTCTTTTTTCTGGGATGGTATGAAACAGGAAATCCATAATTTTTTCGCTGAATGTGATGTGTGTCAATGCAACAAGGGAAAAATAGTCAAATCTCTGGGCACACTACAACCACTCTCGATTCCACCTGCTATTTGGAAAGATATCTCTATGGACTTTATTACCGGCTTACCCAAATCGAGAAATAAATCAGTCATAATGGTGGTTGTGGATCGCCTTTCCAAATATGCTCATTTCTACACTCTTCAACACCCATTTACTGCATCCACAGTGGCTCAAATCTTCATGGATTGTGTCTTCAAGATTCATGGCATGCTGCACTCTATTGTTTTTTATCATGACCGAACTTTCACAAACAATTTTTGGCAAGAACTGTTCAAGATTCAGGGCACGCAATTGCATCTCAGCACAACTTATCATCCCCAGACTGATGGTCAAACAAAAGTTGTCAACAAGTGTTTGGAAACATATCTGAGGTGTTTTGCCTCTAAAAATCAAAATCAGTGGGTTCAATGGTTACGCCTAGCTGAATGGTGTTTCAACACTTCTTACCATACAACTACATGCATGACTCCTTTTGAAGCGGTATATGGGTAGAAGCCACCTTCACTTCTCTCATACTTACCGAGTACCTCAAAGGTCCAGGCGGTTGACCAAACACTTACAGTTCAAGAGGATATTCTCCATACCCTCAAAGAGAACTTGGTCATGGCACAGAATCGCATGAAGCAACAAGCATATCAACGTCGCTCTGAACACCAATTTGTTGAAGGGGATCAGGTGTTTCTACGAATGAAACCATACAAGAAAACTTCCCTCAAGGATGAGCATTGTCAAATTCTAGCTCCCAAATTTTATGGTCCTTATACAGTTCTCAAGCATGTGGGACAAGTCACCTATCAGTTAGATCTGCCCAGTCATTCGGAGCTACATCCTATTTTCCATGTTTCATGCTTAAAGAAGGTGATTGGAACTCGGTGCCAAATTCAAACCAACCTTCCCGAGTTAGCTGAAGAAGGATCAATTTGGATACAACCAGAAGCAGTTTTGGACCAGTGTGAGCGTCGCCTATATTAGAGAACCATCAAGGAAGTGCTTGTCCAATAGAAATATACAACTCCAGCAGATGCCAATTGTGAACCAGCTACCATTCTGCAACAGTTTCCACATCTCAAACCTTGAGGACAAGGCTATTTTTAAGGGGGCAGAAATGTTAGGGTCCTAACCCGCACATAGGTAGAGCAATATATTCGGATGTAATAAAGGTCAATATTAATAACGCCTTTCAACAAAATAGAATAATACGGATGTAAGAAGACCTAATAGAAGCTTCTGCTTCTAGAAGGATCTTCCTCTAGATGCTTCTCTTGATCGACATATTTAGTATAAATAAGGGTCGAGGGTATGAAAACCCTAGCTTGGAGATTATTGCAACAGAGCATTGCTCGATTGGAGGTTGCCCCCTCGAAGAGGCCTGTGAACATTGCTTTCTGAATCAAAGTGTTATTTCTATTGTTGTTCTTATATCATTTATGTGTTATTGTGGAGATTATGCTAGATATATTACTATTATTCTTCCATTTCTAGCATTTTATTTTTGTTCTGCATATTTATTATATCTGGTATCTTGCAAAAGTCTAGGTCGTGGTTTATGGAAAGGTACCATGGGAGGAGCACTCGAGAGATTCTAGGAATAGTTCGAAGTGGAGGGAAAACGAGACTATTCTTATACCGAGAGGAGGGGTGGGTGGAGTGTGGAATGGTTCCTTTGGTCAGTTGAGAGTTTAGTAGAGTTATGAACAGTGTAGGTGGTGGTGTTTACAAAGGAAGTGGGGATGGCAGATTAAATGGAGATAGTAGGTATATACGAGGTATGAATAGGGTAGGTTGTGGTGACCAGGGAGGTAGTGGGGATGGAAGATAAAATGGAGGTAGTAGGTAGATGTGAGGCCCCAAGTAATGGTTGATTAAATTTCACGCGTCTAGTGAGCTCGTCCATTGAGGTGAAGAGACCTTCATTGTTCCATAGTTCCTCATTAGTAGTACTAATGAGTGCGCTGACTTCAACCTCCATCAATGTGTGTCTCATAGAGAAGGGAGGAGATGTCAGCTGAGACCCACTCACAAGTGTTCCAAAGTAATATAGTAAGTCTAATTGAATGTAGGTGTGGTAGGACAGTGTCGTCTACCCAGGAAAGTTCAAGGAGTAATGGTGCATTTAATATGAGGTTATGGAAAAGCAATGTAGTCTCTGGGGGAGGGCCACACTAAAATGTTGGGAGAGTTAGAACCTCCACTAAGGGTGGGGAAGGGACAAATATCCTCTATCCCCGCGAGGCAGTAGTTGCATCTTTATTGGAGAAGGAAACGATTGCTCCAGGTTGTAGGCCCCTCTAGGACTGTAGTTTTTTTAGTCCACCATTGTTGCATAGTTGTAGGTTTTGAATCCAGTCTCTCGCCCTTACCCAAATGCTAGTCCCATTAATTAATAAATATCTTAATAATGTATTGTATTAATCAATGAATACATTGCTAAAGTACAAACACATTAATACATTAATAAAGTAAAAAAACATTAAAAATCCATTATTACATAAATTAAAACATTGAATTATTACATTCTTACATTAAATATTAATACATTAATAAAATAAATATTAAAATAATAAATTAAAAATATAGTAATAAAATATTAATACACTAATAATACATAATTACATGAGTCCTTTAAAATATTGAAAATATTCGTTAATTAATTAATACATTATTAAACTATTAATAAAATAAATATTAAAGTCATAAATTAAAAATACATTAACGAAATAATAAATTAATAATACATCAATAATACATAATTACATTAGTCCTTTAAAGTATTGGTGAATTAATTAATACATTAATAAAGTATTGAATACAATTAATAGAATAATAAAACATCCATATATTAATAAAGTCTCAAAAAATACAATATACATTAATAAAGTAAAAAAACAGTTTTAATACATTAAATGAAACCGATATTAAAATATTACACTATAACATTAAAGTATTGATAAGTGAAATATTATTCATACATTAATTGAGTATTTAAATATTAATAATGTATTAAAACATTAATAATGTATTAATACATTAATAATGTATCAATACATCAATGTTTTTTTTGGGTATGAGGTGTGGCATTTTTTTAAGAGCAGGGTTCATGGCGGATTACCTTTTCAAATTTGGAATTAGGTGGGAACCCTAGAGAAGTTGGATTCTATATTGTCGAGGGTTAAGCCGGGTTTTATCAATTCTATGGAAGTAACACTAATGGGTCTTTAGTCTTAGCGAGTCTAGTTTTCTATAGGTCTATGTATCCTTTTTAGTTCTTGTCATTAATCTTAGCGAATTTTCTGAAGCTTCTTTGCCGCTTTGTTTCAAGGGCTTCAGTTAGTCATTTTAGTTTTACTCTGCCATTAATCCAGTTATGTCAAGTTTTACTGTGCATTCAATATGGTTGGTATATCTGTCATATCAAAGTCTCAGTGCTCTGAATTCCTCTAGACTGTAACTCCTTCAGCCCTGCCACATCATTCTCCATTATTGTATTGATTGGATAGATGTTTTGAGTTATTTAAGGTTTGGCGGTGGATATGGGTGATGAGTTCAGTGATCTCTCTAGATTAGAAATAGGTGATCCTTGGGATCAACCTAGTTTCTTATCGACGATTGATGCTTTGTGTAATAACCGAGGTATTAATGGTGCAAATAATTCTCGAAGGTTTGTTCTACCAACCTAACATACATTTACTCCTTCCACATTTGGCTCAAAGCTCGGTTCTTAGTCTGTTCCGACTATTCCTTCCAGTGGTAAGGAGGCTTTTGCCTCACATCGTTGTTTCTCGAAGGAGGAGGGTTGCAATGGTCTAGTATTACCGAAACACATGCTTGAGAATACAAATATAGACTATTATGTCTGTGGTGAATGGGTTTTATCATGGAAGAAGAAGACCACAGAGGAACCGACGACTGGTTTTGTGGGAAAGAAGCATACTCCAAAGCTTGCAGTGCAAGTATGGAATCCCAAATGGACGAAACGTTCTTTGGTATTAGGCATGGATATAGGGTTGGAAGAGACGTGCTCTCTCACCATGTGCACGATGGTGGGTAGACTTTCCTACCGTTTACGCTGCAAATCAATGATTTCTGAGTGGATGAAGAATACTTGGGAACCCTTCCTAGGGTATTTACAAAATTTGTTAACTCTTCCGAGGGGCTAGTTTGGTTTCATTTTCAAGTCACCCAAAGATAGAATTAAGATACTTGAGAATTTTTGCGTTTTTGAAGGTCGCAGTCTTATGTTAAAAAGGTGGAGGCTCAAATTTGACCTTGCAACTGAATATTTCAGTTATAGGTAGCTTTGGGTCTTATTACCTGGATTACAGTTACAACTGTGGAACACAAAATCCATGAAGGCAATCGAGAATGTGCTGGGAGACTTCATTATGTGTGATGAAGATGCTCTTCTTTCGAAGGACCGGAGAATGGTTAAAATTCTAGTGGAAGTGGACATGAATGGAGGATTACTGGACAATTTGGAGATAGAGTGACATGACATGGTGTTTACACAGAGATTAGACTACCTAGGGGATCCATTTAGATGTGCTTGCTGCCGACAGACTGGCCACCTAAATAAAGACTGTTGTCTCCCATGGGAGTAAATCTAGACGAACTACTTTATGAATATTTGGTTATAGATGGGTACCGTACTGAGGTGGAGACGCTGGAGCAAGGAAACTATCAGGGAGCATGGGACCTGGATGACACACCTTCCTTGAATGATACCTTTGTTGATAAGTTACATTTTTACGTTCCTACCATCTAATTCTCTTTGTCTGCTTTGGAAAGAGACCACCTCGATTCTTATTTTTCTGGAGAATGTGTTACTATTGGGGTGAAGGTTATTACAAAGGATCAGAGTAGCAGGCCAGAGGTAGTTGTGTCTACTATTGAGCGGGTGGTTACACCTCTGGTTAACGTTTTTGATATAAATCAGACACCCTCTTCTCAAGTAGAAGCTATGATACAATCTATCCCTGTTCTAAAAAATCCTTTGTTGTCGGAAGACTCTCCAATATTAACAGGTTATGGTGAACCAACAACAAGTGACCACTCCTTGGATATTTTACTCCAATACTTAGTTCCCTCTCTTATGGAAGTTACTAGTCTTGTTCCTATCCCGACATTTTCAAGGAATTATGAGGTATTTCCAGGGGAATCAAGCACAAAGGATATTGCCTCCTTAGATACAGAGGGCACAGAGGGTAGGAAACTTGCTTGGTATAGAGGTTTGGGGCTTGAACTATCACCCTTAAAGACTAGAAGTGCACGTAAAAAATCGGGGAGTTGTCTTATCCATTCTTCATGTCCTACTCCTTCCACGACTAACCAAGGAGCGCTTAGAGGCATCAAATCCATCACCAAGTCAAAATCATGACCATTCTCTCCTTAAAAATAAGAGCGGTAGGAGGACCCCTTAAACTGGCCTCTATGCGTATACTTTTGTATAGGACCTCTCCACATGTTATTTTTATACGAGAGACTTTGACATCTGATGCAAAGGTAAGGGATTTTATGTTTTTTATTAAACCCAATTGAACGAATTGTGTTGTTATTTCTATGGGTAGCTCGAGTGGATTGTTGGTAGCATGAGATCCACATTATTTTGTATTCTCACCGGTTCTCACTTGTGGCAGGATTTTGTTGATAGGTTCCAATCTATTAGATAAGAGAAGAATCAATCTACTGAATGTATATGGTCCTTCTAAGGATCGAAACACCTTTTGGAAAAAACTTGAAAATAGGGGTCTGTTAGCTCATACAAACTTGATATTGGTTGGGGACTTAAATTTTACTTTAAATTCAGATGAAATTTGAGGAACAATAGCTCTGACTAATCCATTAGCGATATTTTTTAAATATCTTTTTTATAATTCTCCTCTAGTGGATGTGGCTCCGGATGAGCTGGTTCCGACGTGCTGCAATGGTAGAATGGGAGTATCAAGCATTTCAAAGAGACTACAGATATTTTTTGTGGCTAAGGACTTGATTGGTCTGGCGATGAGGTATTGTTCATGAGTAGATTCCACTTTCATTTCTGACTATGCACCAATCTTTCTGCAAGTGGATATTAGCATTCAAAGGACAAAGAATCCCTTTAAATTCAATCTGGGATGGTTAAAGGAAGAAATCATTTTTGAGTTAACTAGAGAAGTATGGTTGGATAATCGTTTTGATTTAATTGTTGAGGCACAAAGAAGGCTTGTCGAAAAGTTGTCTCTTCTAAAAATTCGGGTCAAATCTTGGGCTATGGCCAGACAAAATAGGGATAAGGAATCACTGACCAGATTGGAAGCATATGTGGAAAGCTTGTATTCATAGGAAAACGCTAGTATTTATACCATCGATATTGAAAAACACTGCAAGTATATGGAGGCGAAGAATAATAAAATCCTATTGGTTGAAGAACAAAATTGGAGACAGAAAAGTAAGGCTACATGGATTAAGAGTGGTGAAAAAAATACCATTTTTTTTCACAGATTTGTGAGCTACAGGAGAAACAAAAAATATCTCTGGGATATTATGGATGACTCAGGAAGAGTGCACTCTAATCAGGAAACTATAAATAATGAAGTTGCCTCTTACTTACAATATTTCTTTAAGGAACCGGGGAAGACTACTATTCGGGCACAACTTGAGACTATCAGACTTTATCCAAAGTTGGTATTATAGGAGTAAATCACTTCTCTAGAGCAAGTTGTATCCTTGTAGGAATTATCAATTGTTCTAAAATGCTTTGCCAAATACAAGAGCCCTGGTCCAGATGGTTAGACAATCAAATTCTTTCTTTTTTTTTTTGATTTAGTGGGGCCTGATCTTCTGGCTATGGCTGAGGATACAAGAATCCAAGGTGAAGTCATCCAACCGATAAACTCCACCTTCCTTTCTCTAATTCCAAAATCCAACCGTCCATCATCCTTTCAAGATTTTCTTCCCATTGCCCTTTGTAACCTTGTGTATAATATTATTACAAAAATCATTGCGAGGAGGATTCGGCCTATTCTTTCTCGAACTTTGTCAAAAGCACATTTGGGGTTACTAAAAGGATGTAAGATACTTGATGTCATTGGAATGACATAGGAGTGCCTACACAACATTAAAGCCAAGAAACTACACGCGATTATCTTTAAATTAGACTTTGAAAAGGCATATCACTGTACAAATGGGATTATATTAGATTGATGCTTCTTCACTATGGATTTGGTCATCTTATGACTAAATTGATTATGGGCTTAGTGACTTCTGCTACTTTTTCTATTTTGATAAATGGTGAGGCTACAAATTTCATAAGCAGCGAGAGAGGTTTGCACTAGGGATGTAGTACCCCAAGGATGAGCCCCAATTATATATATGTGTTGTAAACATGTTTTGTAGGCTGGTGAGTCGAGCAATTGTAATTTGGTAATCTTATGTGGAAGTAGGTCAGAGAGCCTAAGTGTTAAAGGCCAAAGCCTATTTTTTACATGTAATTATGCACTTTGTTAATATAAAAACATTGTTGCATGTAGACTGACCAAGAAGAAAGAGTGATGGGGGACTAAGTTTCCACAAGGTTGGGTAAGGGAGGAGGCTAAGTGTTGGGCCTATGGGATAAGCTAGGGGGATTACCTCTAACGGGGATAATAATTTATTATTATTTCCTAAAAGGCTAAGGTGGACAATTGATGAGTGTTGTCCCAAGTTCCTGGGAAAGAAATGTATGCAAAATGGCGTGCATGCAGCTCTAGGAAGATAGGTGTTGACTTGGGTGCATGCAGTTAAAGATGAAGAAGTCAGTCATGTTGTGAATTCGCGCACCCATTCTTCCATAGTCTGCCCGAGTTCACTAGAATCCTTCCCCAAAACCAATTTTTTCTCTCCACTGGACCTATGCATAGCCACACACCTCTAAAAATTAGATGCGTGAAGTCGACCTGCGTCTTCTATGAAGCATGAGCATCCCATAATTGTCTATGTCACGTGTGTTATAAATTTGGGTTGTTGTGGTCATGCAGTCCCTTGGCTGAGTTTGTCTTGTCACCGTCATATGTTCCTTATTGAGCCTTGTTGTTTTCCTCCTTGTGTGGGAACATAGTTGAAGAAGAAGGTTGTCATGCCTATGTGCAACACTCTCTCCAGGTGAGGGAGGTGGTTTTGTTTGAATAAGCAGGTTGAAAGAGTTGTGTGCAACACTCTCTCCAGGTGAGAGAACTAGTTGTGGTTAAAGAGGCAAGTTGTCAGGCCTGTGGGAAACTCTCTCAAAGTGAGAGAGTGTGCTATGGAAGTGAGTTCTCCAGGAAGGGGTCCCATAGTTGCTACAGATCTCTAAGAATTTAGTTTCAACCTATTTTTGAAGCCCAAGGCAAGGGAGTTGAAGAAGCTGATGGACTGTGTCATAGTGAAGGTGTATACTCCTGGGGTGGGAAAGGTATTTCAGGAATGAGGGTCTGTGAGCAGTGGGCATAATTGGATCCTGGGAGAGAATCCTTCCTCATAAATTGTGTGTCTTCCTGTTGACTTTTCCTAGCCTAGGATTCCCTTTCCCAATGGAGCTTAGTCCCAACTCGGGGGTGACCTACTATTGAGTGTGATGAGAAGTGTGGTTTAAGGATGGGATGTTCATGGAAGGTCTGCACACAGTTGGTTGTGGCATTCCAGTTGAAAGATAAGTATAATTTATGTGCTTAATTTTATGTTATGCATACCTATGATGCTAGCATGTTATCATGTATTTCATTGCATGTATGAATTACTCTCTATTCCATTTGAATCTATATGGTAGTAGTAACTCTGTGTTATCTATTTTATTTTGATTAAAATGCATGTTCTATATATATATATATATATATATATATATGTCAATGTTACCCATGGTAGTGTTACTCGACCTATTGAATGGTCTGGAACGTTATAGTTTGGTATCACAACTAAGTCAGAGATGAGTAGTAGCATTTTTGGTACTTTTGGAAGGCCGAGGATGATACATTTTGGTATTAGAGCCTAGGTTTTCAACACTGAGCCTAGATGGGCCCTATTCGTGGTAGTTAAATACATGTTTTTGGAAAAAAATTGTTGTCAAAATGGACAAAATTTAGGTTCACAACCAAGTTTCGACTCTGATCCTGAATGGGAAGGAAAAGTGGTCATTAGACCCTATGTTTTAGGTGGAATTTGTGTCTGGAGGAACTATTTTTGAACCTCTGAACGTTCCTGAGTGCCAAGATGTTACTTTGGTTGTGTTACAAAGCTCAGGAGGAGTAGCGGTGTCGTAAAACCATGACATAAGTGGTATTAGGCCACAGAGTAATGTGGGACTTAGGATCTGTTTGGGAAAAGGGGAAATGATTTACCACCATTAGATCTACAGAAGGTGCAGGAGGGTTATCATGGAATCCTTACCATTAGACTGTAACTTTGGATTTCGGATGCCGGGAGAAGGGGAATGTGTTGATGCACAAACTTCCGAAGCTTGAAGTTTTGAGGTGAAATGGTAGACATGGTGGGGTCAGATGACGTCACCTAGGGTAACGTGGAACTTTCTAGGCATACCATGTGGCATTTCCTTATTTGTTGACATTTTTACTATGTGGGCTTGGAGGATAGAGAAGCCGAAAGTTCGGAAGTCACGAGATTGGAAGGAAGCAAGCGTGAAATCTTATAGAACTCTAAATTCCAAAACTCCAAGGTCCCGAAGTTCGGAAGCTCCGAAGTCCCGAAGCTTTGATGATAGAGTTTCCACAATGAGTCTCACTCATTGGATGTTGGGTAGACATGGACCGTTGATCCACCCTACTTTGTGAGTTCATTAATTCAGAACTACAAGAGTCTGTTGTGATGTATTATGAAGACTTCAGAACCCAAAGTCTTGATTAAGCACCTATTGATATAGCATTTCCTCATAGCCCATGTTCACAGGGGTTGAGCCTAAGAGAAAAGGCCAAGGCTTGAAATTATTACAGAGCCAAGTAGAGCTCGAAAAATTCATGAAATCTGAATGTTTCTTAAAATAAATTTGGTTTAGAAGCTAGGGTTCGAGCTCTGACAGCCGCAGAGGACTGCGGCCATAAGATAATGGCCCCACAGGGGCTCCCACAAAGCCAGGGGGAGGTGCCGATTGGCATCTCCTACAGCCAAGTCACGGAAAATGCAGATCCAAAAAACAGAGGGAAGCGGCCGGCCTTTGAAATGCCTCCAAAAATGCGCGCGCAGCTACTAGTCGAAGGGACATTCAAAGATCGGGACACAAATATGGATCCAGTTAAGGAAGACAACCCCGCAAGATCCTCGGCCCCTTGGATTCCTGGTAAGTGCATTCCGCAAGCCCCAACAGCCCCAAAATATGTCATAAACTCACCCCGTATTGAAGTGCAGAAACAATACATGCAAGATCATGCCCTGATCGGAAAGTTTCTGGGGCTCTGGCCCTCGGAGCGCGAACTAATTAAATGGATACAGTACTGGTGGAGGCCAAAAGGGCACTATGATCTCCAACTAGGATCAAAGGGTTTCTTCACGATCATTCTCCACAATCTGGAAGACAGGAACCGTATCTTTGATGGCGGGCCCTATTTTTTTAATTCGGCGGGACTTTTCTTGAGATTCTGGACGAAAAAATTCATCCCCGAAAAGGAAGATTTTACCCATGCACCAGTCTGGATCAGGCTGTACTCCTCCCCTAGGAATTCTGGTTGGAGGAAGTTCTAGCTGGCATAGGCAACACCATCGGCATTTATGTTAAGTCCTCTGAAGCCACCAAGCAGAGACGCTACACCTCTTATGCAAGAATTTGTGTTTGCCTAAACATAGCCAAGCCACTTCTGGGATCTATTATGCTGGAATATCAGGATGAGGACTAGGCCCAAACCATTGATTACGAGCATATTCCCTTTCACTGTAGAAAATGCCACGAGCATGGACATCTCTTCAGGGAATGCCCACTCAACAATCCGCACAAGGAGGGAAATCCAGAAAACGACAAGGACAAGGAAGGATTCACGCAATAGGCAGGGCGAAGATGACAGGGAGGCAGGAAGCAACCAACACAGGTAAGTAAAGATCCTTCCACCAGCAATAAATATGCAATTTTACAAGATAACCCAGGGGAATCTTTAAAACCAACACATATCAACCAAACTTCCCAGAACATGGCTTCTCAACCTACGGGAGTAGAGGTTGAACAACCAAGGAAGAACAAGGAAATAGAACCTCCCCCACCAAGCCCAATGAGTGCTCCGCCGGAGTAGTAGGAGGTAGAAGACGGGGATGAGGAAATGGAGGTAGAAGAACAAGATCTAGTTGGAGTGGATCTGGAACACCTTGAGCATGCCTACCGACACCAAAAACTGTACACCATTCCAAGAGATCAACTCAGGAAAGTCCATAAAGTGTACCTCAACTCCTCGGCAGGCTCCTCTGCTTGAGCCAGCAAAACACTGGGCATCCAAGGCAGTCAGACAAAAAACCCAAGTAAAGCACAAAAAGATGAGAAAAAAAGAGGAAGGAAATCAACAAGTAAGCTCATGCAGGAAATTGGAAGTTTCATGGTAAACTCAGGGCAGATTCACTTGATCTTGGATAGCTTCCCCCCTCTCCCCCCCCCCTCAATCA
>ML789198.1:258246-271462 GCA_009831015.1 Picea engelmannii
GCCTTAACGGTCATAGAAAGCAGAAACTGCTACGAGATTTGATCATAGCGGAAGCACTGGATGTTGTAATGTTGCAGGAAACAAAATGTACCACAGAGGACATCAATCGACTACTCCCCTATTACTGGAAGCAGGGCGGAGCAGTTTAAACTGATGCTGCAGGAACGAAGGGTGAACTTGCTATCCTCTGGAATACCAGTAGTGTCTTGATGGAAAACTTCTGCACCACCAAATGGTCCATCACAGCTGATTATCGGCTCATAGGATCAGACAAGCCCGACCATCTAACAATCGTCTATGGGCCAGCCACTCGAAGAGATAAACAGGCCTTTCTTGGAAGCCTAAGCTACCTGTCCAGCCTCACTCAACACCACAAATGGATAGTGGGGGGCGACTTTAATATCATTCGTAGCCTGGAGGAAAAAAAAGGAGGCTCAAGAAGACTGGACCGTGATTCTGACGACTTTAACAGTTTAATAGATGACCTCAGGTTAATTGACTTAGAGGCCATCAATGGCACGCATACCTGGACCAATAGAAGAACATGGACACACCAGATCGCCTGCAAATTAGATCACTTCCTTGTGTTGGAGCCACTCATAATGGATGGCACTGCAATGGAATCTACCATCCTGAATCGAACTGGATCGGACCATTGGCCCATCCAACTATGGATGGATGTCCCAGCCACTCCAGGAAAGAAACCCTTCCGATTCAAACAATTCTGGTTAGATCATCCAGACTTCCAAGAAAACATTCACGGCTGGTGGAAGGAGGCAGAAATCTCCCACAGAACTAAGATGTATAGGTTCCAACAGAAGTTGAAGAACCTCAAACAAGCGTTAAAGTCCTGGAACCGACACATTTTCGGCAATATCTTTGAATCACAAAAATAGCTCACGGAGCAAATGAACGAGATACAGCGTAAAATAAGAGAGCAGGGATTCACAGAGGAGCTCAAGGATCAAGAACTCAAAGTGAACCAATAGATGGAAAACAAGAAAAAGCAGGAAGAGATATTGTGGAAATAGAAATCGCGCATACAATGGCTCAAGGAAGGGGATCGTAACACCAAATTATTCCACTGAGCTACTATCCAGAGAAGACATTCCAATAAGATCACGCACCTCATTACAGAAGAGGGGGAGACTCTTCACTCCCACGCTGACCTGGAAACTCATCTGGTTGGTTACTTCCAGGATCTTCTCACGGAACCCCTTCCAGACAGAAGTGAAGTGATCAATCAAATCACTAAGTGCGTGCCAGCCCTTGTAACTTAGGAACAAAAAGAAGCTCTCCTCCGACCCTTCACCATCGAAGAAGTAGACCAAGCACTTCTAGACACACTCAAATGCAAGGCTCCGGGACCAGATGGTTTTACTAGCGATTTCTTCCATTATTGCTGGCAGATGATTAGAACAGAGGTCTGGGAGATCCTAGAAGACTCGAGGATCACAGGAGAGGTCCTGCGGGCTTTTAATGCAACCTTCCTTGCCCTCATCCCCAAAGAAGGGCAAGCGAACAGACCAAAGAAATACAGGCCTATAGCCCTTTGCAACATTATCTACAAACTCCTCACAAAAGTCATCGCCCGCAGACTCAAGCCAATCCTACCAACAATCATTTCTCTAGAGAAATACGGATATGTTGAAGGCAGACAAATCCTGGACAGCATTATCTTGGCACACGAGGTAATTCACTCCTTGTAGAAAACTAAAACCCCAGGGATGATTTTAAAGCTGGACATTTCTAAAGCCTTTGATAAACTCAGCTGGGAATATATGAAAGCAATGCTAATAGCATTTGGATTTTATCAAAACTGGGTTACCTGGATCTTAAAACTTACCTCCTCGGCCTTCTTTTCCCTGCTCATCAATGGTTTACCCTCAAAGCCCTTTTCCCCCTCAAGAGGCATTCAACAGGGAGACCCCGTCTCCCCGTTCCTCTTCATCATCATGGCGGAAGGTCTTAGCAGATCCATTCATGCGGCTCTGAGAAACAACCTCTTAACCGGCTTACCCCTGCATGGCCTTTCCCTGCCCATTTCCCACAGCCAGTTCGTGGATGACACCCTCTTGATGGGAAGCCCGACTGCCAAAGAAGCCAACTCCCTCACGGAGATCCTCCAACTTTTCTCGGATGCCTTATGCCTGGAATGCAATAAGGATAAGTCTCAAGTCTTCTTTTTCAATACCCCCCTCCCGATCCAGCTTCACATCTCGGAGATCCTTGGTTTCAACAGAAGCTCCCTTCCGTCCAAATACTTAGGCTTACCCTTAATTGACAATGCCCACAAAAACTCCTCCTAGGAGCACCTCCTCTCTTCCTTCTATAAAAGGCTTTCTTCTTGGACCTTTAGGACCCTAAATTTGCCCATCCATCTCGTCCTGCTCAAAGCTGTCCTCCAAGCCCTCCTGATTTATGCTTTCTCTGTGCTAGCAGCTCCCAGACCGATTCTCAATACCATCAGAAGTCTGCAGAGAAATTTCCTCTGGCATGGCCCTAACAAAGGAAAAAAGCTCGCGTTAGTCAGCTGGGAAAATATCAGCAAGCCTACGGATCGGGGGGGTCTGGGAATAAGAGATCCATCCTCAATGAATAGAGTCCTCAGTGCCAAAATTTGGTGGCGTTGGCTCAAAAACCCCACAGACCTATGGGCTAAGTTATGGAGGAAGAAATATGCCTCTAACACGACAGAGAATAATCTGATTCACTGGAATGGAGATAACACGGGATCCCTGATATGGATAGTGGCCAAGCAAAACAGGTAGCTAGTCACGCAGCATGCATTTTGGGAGATAGGCAATGGGGAAACAACATTGTTCTGGCAAGATTCCTGGCAACAATGGCCAGCCTTGAATGCTGAGGAATGGTCAAATGAAATTTGCGCCCAAGCTACAGGTGTGGGCCTAACAAAGGTGGCGGATTACTGGAAAAATAATCACGACGAGGGCACGTGGCGCTGTTGGCATCTAGATCGGGAACGAATCAACTTGGCTCAACATATAGATGTGGCACCCCTTCAAGAAGCATTGACAAAGAGGAAAATTCCCATACGAGCAGGTGAAGACATACTAAGGTGGGGGTACAGACCACAAGGCTCCTACACCACACAGGAAGCCTATCAACTCAAGACCAAGACAAACCGCACCGCAGACATGGAGATTTGGGGGAAAATTTGGAATCTGAAGCATTGGCCAAAAATCACCCTTTCCCTCTGGCTAGTCTTGCACGCAAGCATTCTCACCTGGGATAATCTGCTGAAGCGGGGGTTCACTGGACCTTCCATATGCACCCTCTGTGGAAAGGTGAAGGAAACTATGAATCACCTACTCAATACTTGCCAGTACACAACACAAGTCTGGGATCAAGTAGTGATAGTCATGCGCATCTCGGACCGGCTCAGAGATAGCGTCATTGAAACTCTCATCAACTGGAGGGATCAACCTTATAGCTCTCCCTATCTCAACAGGGTATGGAAACTCTTACCTGGTTTTTTCCTTTGGCAAGTTTGGAAAGAAACAAACAGCAGAATCTTCAGAAATAAGGCTAATCAATGGAGTCTCTGCTGGGATCTTTGCCAACACAATCTTATGGAAACTCCTCGCCTTAAACCTTGGTCAGAGGCTGACTTGGCCTGCTCTCCCGCCAAGATCCCCATCCTTTGGCACTGGACCCCTCCTCCCCCCTCTCAGTTGTCCTCGCCCCCCCGTTCCCCCTCCCCCTTGAGTAGCCCTTCCCACTGGTCTCCCCCCCCAACAGATTTTCTCAAAATCAACTTTGACGGAGCCTCTAAGGGAAATCCAGGAGATGCAGGGTATGGAGTCATCTTTCATAATCATCTTGGACACATTATTGCTACAGGATCCGGCCCCCTCGGGCATTCCACGAATAATGCAGCAGAACTTTGGGCCCTCATCAAAGGTTTTCAAATGGCCTCTCAGAACAACTACACTAAACTCATCGTCGAAGGGGACTCTCAAGTCATCATTGGCCTTCTGCGAAGAATCCTACATGGAGTCAACCCAGACAACATCTCGCCGAGCTGGAGACTCACTTATGGTCTGCAACTCATTGTAGGACTGTTGCACTCTCAACAGGTGATTATTCCCACCCATATCCGAAGGAAGGCGAATCAGATAGCGGACGAATTGGCTAATGTGGGCATTGAGTGGAGAGGACCAGATCTCCGCTGCTATTCAGCCCAGAACCCTGATCATCCTATCCTCCAGCAGTGTATTCGCAAAGCTGGTTCTGTGGATATCTCCCCGGACGAGGTGTTAGTGGAGTCCCCATGGCGTGGGGAGGGACCGGACACAGAGCCACGTGATCGGCCCGTGCTGCAGTACAATGCCGACCCGGGGGATTAAATGCGATTAAATTGGCAATGATGGTCTGCGTAAGGGGCATTAACGTCACCCTTTGTTCCTCCGTAATTTGTATTATGGCTTGGCTCATTGTATTTGGCATTACACCAGGTTTGCGAACTGAAGGGCTCCTCCCTTCATGAAGCAAATGCAACCAGGCTCGTGCTGACACTTTCGCCATTGTCTATCTGCAATTCTGGTTTGTCCCTGGCCAAACCTGCTCACCTGCATCCATGAAAGAGAGAATTAGAGGAAATCCGAAGCGGCGCTCACCTTGGAAGCCCCATAGACCTCCTGCCTCTCTTTCAGCCTCCCCGATGACTGGATCCTCCTCACACCCCCAGTCTACGTCCCCTGCTTCCACCCGACCACCTGCACAGTCGGTTCATCGTCGCTCTGCAGCCACCCAGCCACCAAAGCCGTCTCTGCTCCTACACTCCATGGCCACCATCCCGCGAGCGTCGCCTCCATCTCAGCGCTGTCCTCAGGACCCCTGGATGCAATTCGTCGTGACCATGTCCTTCCCTGCATCCTCGAGTACCTGGAGAAGTGCACCACTGGAATTTGCAGACTCCAAGAGACTGCATCTCCACACTGCGACCCGACCCGATAGCGAGCACTTTAGAGAACGCTTGGGCATCTTGTATGATCTATTTTTCGAGCTCCAAAGGGAGGTTGTGGACCTCAAGTTTCGTTTGCAGGCCACTGAAGACAATGTTGCCTCCTTTTTAAATATCCTCTCAGCCATGCACTCAGAGATCTCCTCGGCCCCCTCTGGCACTCCTCTGGGGGAGGCACTTGACACTGAAATGGATGGCATGCTGCGACAGACAGCAACGAGGAAGAAAGTAGCGGAACAATGCAGCCCAGTGGAGAACACGGAGCGTGAGGAGAGCAAGGAGAAATGCGGGGATGACCAGCCGATCAACACTGAGGCAGAACCATGGGCAGAAGAACTCCGTGCCACGTGGTTGGGATTTTCACCAGGTGTTTAGTTCTCTTTTGTTATGCTTCCAATTTCTTAGGCTCCTAGACTAGATGGCTTATGGGATGAACTCTATTTGTTTTGATGAATCAACAACTGTCTAAGACTTCTGAATGGGGGCTGGCTGGACTGGTTTCCCCTCTGTTGGGGCAGTTCAGTAATTACAGCCAGGTACACTTTGTATTTTGGAAACTTATTCTGCTCTAGCAGGCACCACATATATAATATATACTTCTTACTTAAAAAAAAAAAAAACAAATTCGGTTATGAATTATGTGGGATTTGTTAAGGAATGATGGCCTGAAAAATTCTAGTTGACTGCATGTTGTGTTTTCAGAGTTGAATGAGTTTCAGGACCGAAGAAAATTTCCACTGAGTGCAGAGAAATGGAGGAGGCACATAATGCTTCCAGTTCAGAGAATGAAGCTAAAGGGATGGATGTTCATTTGGGAGTTGAAGGGTCGAAATCCAATGGGCATGGAGAAGAGATAGATAAGGAAGGGCATATGATGAAAGTCATTGAAATATTGTAGAAAGATGCCTAAACTCACTGAGAAGATAGAAGAAAGCTCATGAAAGATAAGGAAAAATAGGTAGAATTCAACTTAAAGTTGATGAATAGTTTGGAGAGAATAGAAAAGAAGTTGGATAAGGAGACTGGCTCAAGAAAAACAGGGAGTCTCAAGACCCCTAAGAAGAAAATAAGATCAAGAAGCATTAATAGGCATCATCAACACTCCCTGAAGCAGTCCAATAAGGAGGCACATAGTAGTTCAAGCCCCTCTCCTACCATAAAGTACATGAGATCTGGAGTGGATGAGATGAAGGGAGAAATCAACAAGATTAAGCCTCCTACGTTTGATGGAGAACAAAATACGGAAGAAGATGTCGAAATATGGTTTCTTGGCATAAGAAAATATTTCCAACTACAAAATTATTCCTCTAATGTAGAATGAATAATTGCAATTTATCAACTGAAGGGAAAGGCATCCATGTGGTGGGATCAACTTGTGCAGGTGCAGTACATTAGATAGAAAGATATTACTTGGAAATAATTCAAGATGTATTTTGAAAATAAATACTTGACTAAAATATACTACGACAAAAAGATGAACGAGTTATTTGAACTCAAGATGGGCAACATGACCATTGAAGAATACAAGCACAAGTTTTTGGAGTTGTTGAAGTATGTTCCATTCATCAAATATGAGACTGTCAAAATTGAAAGGTATCGAAGTGGACTGTCACCTTCCATCGGTGACAAGATCCAGTATGATGACCCTAAGACTATGGAAGGAACTATAAGGAGAGAAAAATTCTTGTATGAACAACAATATGAAAAGCCTACTTTCCAGAAGGTTTGGGAAGACAAGAAGAATTTCAAAATGGATCAGAGGAAGAAGGGAACTAAACCACCCTTTTTCAGGAACAATCCTCAAGGAAACTCAATTTTTAGAGATCACATGAAGGCTGAGGTAGGTAGGAAATTTCCAAGGTAGAGACCTATGGAATGTTGGGGTTGTAAGGGAAATCATAGGTACAGACACTTGCCCCACATAAATGACAAAGTGAGAACTTTCCACAATGTTCAATAGGCTGAAATAGTGGAGGTCATGGGTAGAAGTGTTCCATGAATATACGCAGCCCTGGAAAACAATAAGTTTGAGTTTCAGTCACATATTATTGAAGTGGAAGGTATGATCAACAACTAACCCATTATTATTTTAATTGATTCAGGAGCTAGTCATAGTTACATAGATCCTAGAATGGTGGAAAGTTTTCATTTACCAAGAAGAAAGCATGAGAAATATTTGTTAGTGAAGTTGGCTACAGGAACCAAGAGAAAGGTTGTCAAGTTGGTTATGTCCTGTCCAGTGGACATAAATGGACTGAGCACAAGGGATGAATTGAATGTTTTACCTTTAGGTTCCTATGACTATCTAATTGGGATGGATTGGTTGGACCAACACCACACCATCTTAGACTTTCATAACAAGGAATTCACTTTCTTAGATGAGGAGGGGAATTGAAGAACAATCCAAGGAATTCCCAGAGCAGTTGTTGTCAGATAAATATCAGCAATGCAGCTGAAGAAGAGCTACAAAAAAGGTTGTCAATTATTTGCAACCCATGTGGAGGAAACATCTAAGGACAAGGTCTCAAATATTGAAGACCATGCAATATTAAAATATTTCAAAGATGTATTCCAGTAGGTACCAGGATTACCCCCGAAGAGAGATATTGATTTCTTTGTAAACTTGATGCCTGGAGTAGTTGCAATGTTGAAAGCTCCTTACAGAATGAGTACACCAGAGCTGAAAGAACTATAATTGTAGCTTGAAGAACTTTGAATAAGGGGTATATACACCCAAGTGTGTCACATTGGGGAGCCTCGGTCCTATTCATGAAGAACAACGATGGGACATTGAGATTGTGCATCGATTTCAAAAAATTGAACAAAGTAACTATAAAGAACAAGTATCCTTTGCCAAGGATCGATGATCTCTTTGATCAGTTGAAGGATGCCAGGATATTTTCAAAAATAGATCTCAGCTCAGGATACCACCTGGTAAGGATTAAGGATGAAGACATTGGGAAGACTGACTTGAGAACAAGGTATGGTCACTATGAATTCACAGTGGTTCCATTTGGGTTGTCGAATGCATCCGTTGTTTTAATGTGCCTAATCAATGGTGTGTTCAGAGAATATCTGGACAAGTTTTTCATAGTCTTTTTGGATGACATTCTGGTGTATTCCAAGTCAGAGGAAGAGCATGAACAACATTTGAAGATGGTGTTTCAAGTGTTAAGGGAGCACCAACTGTATGCTAAATTGAGCAAGTCTCATTTTATCAAAAGAATATCCATTACTTAGGGCATATTGTCTCAAAGGATGGGATAGTCACAGATCCTCAGAAGATTGAACCCATCGGAGAATGGTCAACATCGAAAAATATGACAGAAGTGAGATCCTTTATGGGTCTAGCTAGCTATTAAATAAGCTTCATTGCAGGGTTCTCAAGGATATCTTACCTTATCACTTCCTTGCAAATGAAGGACAAGAAATTTCAATGGACAAAGAAATGTGAGAAAAGTTTCCAGCGATTGAAGCAACTGTTAACTAGTGCTCCAATCCCAAGGATTGTAGATATGAATGAAGACTTTCCAGTGTGTACAGATGCATGCAAAGAAGGACTGGGAGGAGTCCTTAGTCAGAATGGGTTCCTAATTTGTTATGAATCCAGAAAGTTGAAAGAACATGAAATGAACTATGCAAATCATGATTTAGAGTTGGCAACCATCATTCACGCTTTGAAGAAATGGAGGCATTACCTCAAGGGAAAGAAGTTTGAACTGAGAACAGACCACAATGGTCTGAAGCGTTTGTTTGATGAACTAACCTTGAATGCTAGGCAGAGTCAGTGGTTGGAGTTTCTTTTTGAATATGACTTTGATATCAAGCATATCAAAGGAAAAGAGAACAAAGTGCCTAATGCACTTAGAAGGAGAGTGCATGAATTGCATGCTACGACCATTAGCATGTACCAAAATGATATTAAAAGAATAATTTCAGAATCTACAAATGAAGATTTGTAGTAAAGGGATTTGGTAGAAAATCTACAGCAAGGTAGGATGCGACAAAAAGTAGAAAATTATAAATTGAAAACTGACCAAACACTTTTGTACCATAACATAATTTATGTACCTAACGTCCAAGAATTGAAACTTATGATTTTGAAAGAAATGCATAATGTGCCTTATGTTGGGTACCATGGATATCAAAAAATTGTAGTAGTAGTCAAGAGTCATTAATTTTGGCCATGAATGAAGAAGTAAATTAGAGAATACATTGCCAGATGTATGGAATGCCAGAAGGTCAAAGCTAAGCATAGGCACCCACCAGGGTTGCTACAACCTTTCCCCATTCTTGAGTGGAAGTGGGAAGTGGTGACAATTGATTTAATCATAGGATTGCCTAGGAATGACAAGAAGCATGATTCAATCATGGTGGTGGTGGACAAGATTACGAAATCTGCCCATTTTATTCCACTAAAAACTACTCACAAGGCAACTAACATTGTTAATATTTTTATGAGGGAAATAACACGATTGCAGGGTATTCCCAAGTCAATTGTGTCTGACAGGGACCAAAAATTTACCTAAAAGTTCTTGAAGGGGTTATTCAAAGTATTTAGAACAAATATTAAATTCAACACTTCTTATCATCCTGATATTGATGGGTAGACAGAGAGGGTGAACCAAGTGATAGAAGATATGCTAAGGATGTATGTGATGGAAAAAACATCTAAATCGAAAGACTACCTACACTTGCTAAAATTCACCTACAACAATGGGTATCAAGCATCATTGAATATGAGACCATTTGAAGCACTTTATGGAATAAAGTGAAATACTCCAGTAAGTTGGGAAAATTGAGCTAATAGAGTAGTGGTTGGGCCAGAGTTGCTCAAGGAAATGGAAGAGAAAATGCTAGAAATTAAGTAGAATTTAAAGGCTGCCCAAGACAAGAAGAAAAGTTGTGATGATAAAAATAGAACCCATGGAGATTTTAAAGTGGGAGAGCATGTTTTCCTGAAAGTGAAAGCTAATAGAAGTTCCCTAATGCTAGGAAACTATTTGAAGTTGGCAGCCAAATTTTGTGATCCATTTGAAATCCTAGAAAGGATTGGATCAGTTGCATATATTCTTGCATTACTTGCATCCATGACTATACATAATGTGTTTCATATTTCATTGCTTAAGAAATATATACCTGATGCTAATCATGTAATCAATTGGATGTGATTCAGGTGGAGCAAGAAGGAATCTTTCAAGTGCAGTCGGTGCACATATTGGACCAGAAAAGAAAGAACTCTGGAATCGAGCCATAGGGCTTGTAAAGGTCTAGTGGACCTGGTATGGTCTTGAGGATGCGACATGGGAGCATGAGGATGCTATCCGAGCAGAATACCTGCATCGTTTTGAAGATTTTGGAAATCTTGTTGATGTTGTGTAAGTAAGTTTCATAGAGAACAGTGCAAAAATAAGGGGAGAGGATTGTAATACCCCAAGGACGAGCCCTAGTTATATCTATGTGTTGTAAACATATTTTGTAGGATGGTGAGATGAGGAATTGTAAGTTAGTAAGCTTATGTGCAAGTAGGTAGGAGAGCCTAGGTGTTAAATGCAAGATCCCTATTTTGTACATGTAATTATGCACTTTGTTAATATAAAAACATCCTTGCATGTAGACTGACCACAAAGAAAGAGTGATGGGATACTAAGTTTCCATAAGGTTGGGTAAGGGAGGAGGCTAAGTGTTGGGACTAGCTGCTAAGCTAGGGGGATTACCTCTAAAGGGGATAACAATTTATTATTATTTCCTAAAAGGCTAAGGTGGAAAATTGATGAGTGTTGTACCAAGTTCTTGGAAAAGGAACGTATGGAAAATGGAGTGCATGTAGTTCCAGGAAGACAGGTGTCGACCTCGGTTCATGCAGTTAAAGCTAAAGAAGTTAGTTGGGTTGTGATTTTGCATGCCCATTCTTCCATACTCCACCTAAGTTCACTGAAATCCTTCCCCATAACCCATTTTGTCTCTGCACTAGACCTCTGCATAGCCATGTACCTCTGAAAATTAGATCTGTGAAGTCAACTTGTGTGTTCTATGAAGCCTAAGCATCTCGTAGTTGTTTATGCCATGTGTGTTATGACTGTGGGTTTTTGTGGCCATCCAATCCCTTGGAAGAGTATGGCTTGTCATCGTGGTCTATTCCTTGCTAAGCCTTGTTTTTGTCCTCCTTGTGTGGGAACAGAGTTGAAGAATCAGGTTGTAAGGCTTCTATGCAACACTCTCTCTAGGTGAGGGAGGTGGTTGTGGTTGAAGAAGAAGGTTGTCAAGCCTGTGTGCAACACTCTCTCTAGGTGAGGGAGGTGGTTGTGGTTGAAGAGGTAGGTTTTCAGGCCTATGGGAAACTCTCTCTAGGTGAGAGAGTGTGTTGTGCAAGTGAGTTCTCCTGGAAGGGGTCACATCGCTGCTATAGAGCTCTGAGAATTCTGGTCCGGCCTGTTGCTAAAACCCAAGGCAAGGGAGGTGAAGCAGTTGATGGATTGTGTGACAGTGAAGGTGTATACTCCTGGGGTGGGACAAGAATGTGGGGAATGAGAGTCTTTGATCTATGGGCATAAGTGGCTCCTGGGAGAGAATCCTTCCTCATAAGCTGTGTATCTTTCTGTTGGCCTTGCCTAGCCTAGGATTCCCTTTCCTAGTGGAGCTTTGTCCCAGCTCGAGGGTGACCTACTACTGAGAGTGATGAGCAGTGTGGTCTAAGGCTGGGAGGTTCATGGAAGGTCTACACATAGTTGGTGGTGTTATTCCAGTTGAACGATAAGTATAATTTATGTTCTTTATGTTATGCATACCTGTGATTCTTGAATGTTATCATGTATTATGTTGCGTATATGAAATACTATCTATTACATTTGAATCTGTATGGTAGTAGTAAGTCTGTGTTATGTGTTTTATTTCGATTAAAATGCATGTTATATGTGTGTGTGTGTGTGAATGTTCCGCGTGGTAGTGTTACTTGGCCTATTGAATGATCGGGGACGTTACAGTTTGGTATCGCAGCTAATTCAGAGATGAGTAGTGGCATTGTTGGTATTGGTGGAAGGTCGGGGATGTTACAAGTGATGCCCCTTGTCTCCACTATTATTTATTATGGTGTTGGAGTGGTTGAGCCTTTCCTTGGGAAAAAGGCTATCAGAACGACATTTGATGGGTATTAAAGTCTCATGGTTGATAAGAATTCTACACCTCTTATTTGTGGATGACATGTTAATAATGTCCAATGCCTCCCTCAAAAAATGGCAAGAAATAAATCCTCTTTTATATACCTTTTGTGGTGCCTCTGGGCTGGAGATCAATGTTAACAAGTCAACCTTCCATCATTATGGTGCTTCACAAGTATTTCTTGATAATTTGACTCTTGTGTTTCACTTTGGTGTTATGAGTCTTGAAGCAGGGTTGAATTATCTAGGCCATTTCTTAAATATAGATCAATATAAGAAGGCGAATTGGCTATGGATGACTAAGAAATATGAGAATAGAGTCAGACATTGGTGCAACTGATTCTTATCGATGGGTGGTGTTATAACCCTATAATTTATAGGATCAACTATTGACTGAAATGTTATCTCTTTAGTGTTTTTGTTTTTCAAATGATTTTCCATTCTGCAAATAATTTGAGAAAAAGAAAAGAAAAGAAAACGAAAAAAAAAGAGAAAAGAAAAAGAAAAGAAAGAAAAAGAATAAAAGAGGGCATAAAAGAAATTCAATAGAGCCCCATGTAATAACAATGATTTGGTCCATATCGTTCAAGCATGGCCAAGTTCTTTTAAATTGATGTTGATAGGAGTAGTGAATAAGCTTGGCTAAACTGTTTAATCTTAGCCAAGTGATTTAGGTTAGTTAGTGAATAAATTTGACCAAACTGCCTAATCTTGGTCAGATAACCCCAGGATAGAGTAATTTCTTAGTCCAATAGTTTAATCTGGGCTAATTGTCATAGGTAATTAGGTTAGAGCATTGGGTAGTTTGCTTTATCTCAATAAAGAAAGCATGATGATCAATGTTGAACCATATCTTTGAGGTTTAAAAGGTTTGATGTCTAACCCCTTGGTGATAAAAACATGAAAAAGCTTGGGAAAACCCACGATATGCACTTATCCTAAGTTTTTAAAGCACATATGCCTTCACGCTCACAGTTAAGCACAATGCATATATGAATGGCTCAGATGTTCACACTCAGATCTATGGTTGACAAGTCTTTCTGAACCCCCCCGATTGTTCTACCTTTAATGC
>ML789198.1:271540-310861 GCA_009831015.1 Picea engelmannii
CACCTCCTAGATCCATGGCTTAGATTGGGTTCCATACCCCCCTGACCATTCTTCTTTTAATGGTGGGGGGGGGGTATAGAATGTGGTTTAAACATCGCGCACAGATCTACAGTCGAGAATAAATCTCGCAAATCGACCCCCCCGACCGTTCTATTTTTAATAGAGGGGGGGGGGCATCTGGAATATAATGTTTTCTGGTGGGCCCTTTATCTCTACATGGCAGGAATTCATTAGTTTTGAATCACACCGCTTATTACTGTCTGACATGCCCCGTCATCTCATGACATCATTTCCCACCTCTTTCCATAAGGGTCACGTCTCATAACTCTATCAGTCCTTTCCCCTATTAACTTGTTATGAGTCCCTTCATTATGGTAACTTCCCTCAATCAATACCTTCCACATCACCTAGCCATATTCTTTAGTCATTGTCACCTGCCATCTCACACTCTAAACGACCCATTGGCCATTTATTACTGACTAAATTATCCGTTAACCTGCTGAGCTATCTCCCACGCCCAACGAGTATCTATTTGCTCAAAACTACCTTCACCCGTCATTCCCTCATCATTTACCCTGTCGTCACACCAGATAATTTTTCCCTGTTTTCCTCTCCGTTATAGTCAATCGCCCAAATCCACAGTGATCCCCGCTAACCTTTTTGTTTTACTTGCAGGTATTATATAGTTATGGCACCAAAATCAAAGAAAATAGAGGTCGAGGAAAATCCTTTCCTCCCACCTCTTGTCGACCTTGACAGGATCCCTCTAGCCGACAAAGACCATTTCATCGCAGACACCAGATGCGAGTTCGACTTCACAGATTTACAATCATGGCTAAAGGATGTTTTCTTTGACCAAAGTGATGAAATTGGGCTCTGGGAGTCAAACCTTCCCCTGTATCTTTTCCCCCAGGTTCACCATTTCCCTAAATTCACCCTCAAATGTCAGGCTCATTACCTCCCTAACCAGAGAGCCATAGTTTCTTCATCAGAAGAAAATCTATTCTTCATTACACCAGATCCATTGATCAGATGATGCAGATACCCAAAGCCGAATCCACCTCACCTTTCAACCATGAGATCATCACAGAACTATACCAAAAATTATCATTCCCCCAAAGAGCTCATATTTTCGAGTTTTTTCTTCCACATGCCGCTTAGCTCCCCACTACAAATCCCTCGTATCCTTCATCCCTATTCTTAGTGAAGGGAAACCAGGTCATCTCGTCGCTCTGCGCCCTGCTTGGGTATTTTTTGAATCAATGGGAGGATGAATCCATATTCTCCACAGATGAGAAACCCACCACTCAATTTGACTACAACGCTTTCCTGGTGAACAACATTCATGAGAAATTCTCAAATTTCGCCATAGAAGGCATGTTTCGGTATTCCTCAATATCGGCTTACATGTTTATTTTCTCCCAAGCGGACAAATTTATTTTTCAATGCAGAAGATGGACAAGGAAGGGAGGCCGCAGGCAGTAACAACATAAACTTCGCTGCTCAGACAAAACTCTTCAGAATTCTGTTTCAAGTAGTTCATTGAGCAATTCTACCACCCAGTGGTGAGCATGCTCAGTGGAAAACCTGAGCCAATAATAAACAAGGAGATTCAGAGGATCCTACACCTCTCAGAAATTGCAAAAATCGGAGACTGGTACCTGTACCAAGACCACACAAAGATCAGAGTGTATGGGTGCGAATTGGCTCCACACAAGTTGCCCAAGTATCTGCCCGTGAGGATATTTGCGCTGGAATACATAAGACAAATGATTAATTGTCTTTGAAGAAGAAGCAGCAACTTAGAATCAAAGGGCATATTGGGTCTTTCATCTACAATAGCCGAGGCACCGAGGAGGAAGTAGACAAATTGCTAAAAGAAATGAAGTTTTTTGTTAGTTTCACATGGCACTATGATCCGTGTGGGATAATTTATGAGATGAGGATTAAAAACAAGAATATCCCATATGTTCATACATCGAGGCCTAAGATAGAGAAGTTCGCCAACCATATAGAATGGGAGCCAAACACTCTGGTTGAGACAGAACAACAGGACCTTTCAGTCACTATCACACAGACGACTACACCACAGGTTCCCAAGGAGAAAAGGCCCAAGAAGGAAACTTCACCTTCCATCACTGAAGTATCATCTGAAGAGTTCCAATTACACACCAAGAGGCCAAAAACAAGTCAGGCACCTGACACGGTTGGTGAAAAGGGAATTCAATCCACTACAACTATGGAGGTTGATCGTTTGCTTTTTAGTACAAGAAACAAACAAATCATGACTATAGTGTTGCCCAAAAATCCTACAGATACTCCACCAGTCAACCAGCCGAGCAAAACAGGACCAAAATTGAGTATTTTTGAGAAGTATGATCTGATCAAAAAGAAAAATCAGACGCTGACCAACAACACATATGATCAGTTCTAAAAGCAACTATCAACTGCACAACACAAACTGTTGTCTGCATTCGACACTGAGAAGGGTAGAATGCACATGGTGTTTTTGCAAGCACAGGTGCCAGACCCAAAAGTAATCACCGATTACAAAAGGGCAACATTCAAATTTCAGACTAAAGATGTGCATCCAGCTAATCAAATGGATCTGGATAGGCAAACTAGAGAAATGATTTTCTCCACATTGGAAAATTCTTCTACTGCTACCTCCAAGTTACAGGTATCTCTGAGCAATGTCCAAATGCAGCTGAAGTTAGAAAAAATATCATCCTTTGCCAAGGATAATAGGATTAAGACGTTGGAAGAACTAGTCCTCAATATCGGATATGATACCTCGAATGTGAAAGAAGTCGAGGAGATGCTCAAAAAGAAAAATGCCAATATATCATCTCTGAGGAAATAGTTGAAACTGTCACCAACAGAAGACTCACAGGTAAAGGAAATAGCGAATACAGAAGGGGAAAAGGATGAGATGCTCAAGCTAATCATGCAGCAGAATGCAAAATTGAAGGAAATGGATTTGGAATTGGAAAAACTAGTGAAAGAGAAGGAGCAGTCAAAGCCCATGGAAGCCATTCCACTGAGCACAGTTCCACTCACAGGAGTGAGCTTAACGTCTGTAGTAGAAATTCCCTCGGAAACTCCACTGACATCTCTGGAGAAAACAGTTGAACTGGCTAAATCCATGGAAGAGATGAATTTGCAAGAGACAGAGATTAGTAGACTCAAAAAGGAGATTGAGAACCTTCAGGAACTCAAGTCTTCTTACCAAACCAACTACTCCAGAGAGAAACAAACATCAGACTAGCACAACCAAGAATTGCAACAACTTCAGAAGAAAATAGTGGCAGGAAAAACACTTGCTAAGGTCAAGGAAAGTATCTGGATGGATATCACCAAGTCCATGAATGAAATATGGCCGATGATACAAATCATGTTTGAGAAAAATTAACTAGTGCAAAGAAGTAAGAAATATATTGAAAAGATAAGAGCAGAAATGAGAGAGATGCCCACAGAAGCTATTGAGATCATCAAATTTCTGAATTCCAAAACCAGAGAGGAGCTAGAGGATTTGAAGATTAAATATAGGACAGAGACCATCCTTGAGGTCAAAAGGTTCCTGACGAAGAGAGGACTGATGCTACAGCTGGAGGAAAAGGTCCAGACCATGGACACAGGAGTGCAGATATTTTTCAACAAGATCGAAGCTCTGCAGAAGAAAGGCCTTCCTCGTCTGAGGTTATAAATGACAAGTTAATGATGCTTTCCGATTACAAAAAGATACTATCCACTGTGGCTAAGGATAGCTCAAAATTCTCAGGAATACAAGGAAGTATCACGGGCAATGAATTCTTAAATGCTTTATAGTTAGACATCAACATATACCATGAGATCCAGTACACCTTCATCAACAAGACAACTTTTTCCAAGTACGCAGAGATGGATGAAGTATACCGAAGATTACTCAAATTCATCATTCCTAGTCACCTTCGATGGGAAGAGCTTTGCAATATGATCAAGTAGTTGATGAGGTGTCCAAGCCTAGTCAGCTATACAGTCAGATAAGGTTGTGGATAGGCTTCACCAACGGTTCACCCCAGAAATTAGCATGAATTTTCAACACATCATCAAGCAGTTCCTAAATTTTCATATCTTGTTTAGTTAGCTAAATTTAGATTTTCCACATCCTGATCTTTAATGACAGGATCGTATGTAATTTTGATTATAGATACTTCAAAGTCTGAAGTACTGAGGGTTGATCTTTATGCCCTGCAAGATACAAAGACTGTAATTTTTATCAAGAGATCTTATAGTAATACAAAGAGATGTTTCACAGGATTCTCACATGTTATTCATTGGTGATGTTTTCTTTTCTATGTTAAATGTTCTTCTTGCCCAGTTGTCATATTGTTTTCTAATATAATATTTTAAAAGTAATGCATGTTGCAGGATTTATCTTTGTATACCCTATTTCGGCTTTGAAAGATCTTTATGTTTATCTTTCTAATATTACAGTGAAGACATTCTTAAATGCTTCTTTACTTTAATTGATATTCACATCTTTTCTGCTATCCATCACTTTATTGCTAAAGAATCCAATGAATGCACTATCTTTCCCTATGAAAAGAATCTTTTGTTTCTGGTTTAGATTTCTATATTTATAATACAGACCCCATAGCCCAATGGATGCGTAAAACCATTTTCAGCCAACTTAACAAAAACAACAACAAACCAATCAATATTATTTTATTTAACTAACCTAATATTTTAAATTTAAACATATCTAAATCATACAGAGAGATCCCTCTCTAAAGCTAGTAGGGATAGATTCCAGTTTTCAAGTGGTTGGATAAAGTTACCTATTTTAAGTTTCTTCTTTTCTGACAACCTCTGGGAATTTACAGAGTGTTAATAGGTGGCAGATACGTTTTGATTAAGGATGTCTGGAAAGCCAGCCGGTATATTGGTTGGCTTTGGCCCATATACCATATTCATTTTTGAATAAGATTCACAAGTTGGTTTTTTCCTATCTGTGGTCAGGGGTGAAAAAGCATTCTTCCTTTCGCTTATGTAAGTGGTAGAGAATAGCTCGAACAACAAAGTATGGTGGATGGGGGATCAGAAATATTTTCTATTTTTTGATTGCATTAGGTACTAAATATCTTTGGTGTGGTTTGATGTATCCAGGTATTTGGCAATGAGTCTTGAAAGACAAACATTTTCCACATTTAACTATTATTTCTTGGTTGCGCACTGTGGATCCTTCGATTCCAACTAGATCACCAACTTGGAGAAACTTGATGAATGCATTGCCTTTATTACTGCATTGGTTGGCTTGGAAACTAGGGGTGGGTTATTCCTCATTAGTGGGTAAGGTTGAAATCATGGGCTTGGGTAAGATATCCTTCCTCTCTCCCGAGATGATAATTTGTTAAATATTAATCATGTTTATTTTCTTTATCAAGCAAGAAAGGTGTCAGTCCAAGGCACTATTTGTTCCAATTGGATCGATAGAAGAGATATAGTTTTGGTGGGAGATCTAAATGTGGAATGGGAGCTTTATAGACCAATCTTGACAGAATTGGTTATATCTCATACAAGCTGCCACAATGAGTTAATATGGACGGGCGATGATGGCACTGGCCTATTAACCACTAAGAATGTTTATAATGCCTTATTAGCAGAGCTATGGGATAACATTACTGGGAATGTGAAGAAAAAACTATGGACCTAGGATTGTCCCTAAAATACCAAACCGTTTACATGGATTTTCATCGAAGACAAACAACTAACTTGGAACAATTTGTGCAAGCGTGGTTGGCACAACCCATGCTTGTGTTTTCTCTGTAAAGGTAGTGAGGAATGAACGCTCCATCTCTTTGTTTATTTTTCATTCACTTGTTATACATGGGATAAGCTATTATCTCATTACAAGCTCATTATTGGGTGGTTGGGTACCACACTTCGGGAATGTTTTCATTTCTAGGCAAAAAGACATTTTAGTTATCACACTCTTTCTGTTTTTATATGTTGGAACATTTGGAAAGAAAGACATCTGGCTATATTTGAAACAAATTATCCCTCTATGGAAAAGGTAATTATGGTATCTATTGCTTCTATGGCATGTTATAGCTCCTATCAAATGAAAAAAAATACCCATCACTCCATCCATAGTCAACCTCAACACAAAATTATTGGATGGTTTGATGGCGCAACATAGAGGAATTGGGAACAAAGTGGAGTGTGGGGTGTTATTAAACTAAATGATTATTTGGAACACAAGTGGACTCTTAATTGCGGTGGTGGCACAAATACAAGAGAAGAAATTATGGATGCATGGGTGATTCTTACACCGGCGCAAAGATTATCCATCATAGATATCCATGTCATTGGGGTTTCAAAAATCATTATTGATTGGCTCAATAATATTGGCTCCTTGCAGGCCATTACTGTAGAATGTTGGAAAGATCAGGTAAGGGACCTCATCAAATATTTTTCTATCATTACCTTTGCCCATGTTTACAGAGAAGAAAATTAGGCTCCAGATATTTTATCCAAAAAAGCACTATCGGAGCGCACTAGAGCCATTGCATACAATCAGTGGAATAATGGTCAAGAAGGGCCAATTTTTTTTATCAATATGTACTAGTTTCCTTCTATATTGGTCTTAATGTTTTGAGACCTTTTTGAATTTTTGGAGTTTGTTTGTATTATGGAACATATTTACATAAGTTTCAGACATGATGGTCTTATCAGATAGTTTTGATAGTTGTTTTATTCAAGCATTCACATCGATGGCTCTTGGGTAGCTGGAATCCTTTTGGTTTCAAGTTATGTTTTGTAGAAGTGATGGTAGTGATGGCATGAGGCTTGGTTTTTTTTGTAATGTGAACATGAGTATGTGTACTTATTATATATCTTAATATAATGAGCAATTTTCTTGTTGAAAAAACAAATACATCAAAGTATTAATAATGTATCAAAACATTAATAATATAATAATACATTGATGGATTAAAATATTAATGTATTAATACTTTAATGTAATAAAGTATTAATTTTTTAATTAAATAATACATTAACCATATATAAATTATTATAAAAAATAATAAGTGATGAAGTTATAAATCAATTAAATAATTAAAATATTAATATAATCTATAAATTCAAGTATTAAACATTAATGTATAATGTAATGCATTATAATTAATTATTAATAATATATTATTACATTAATCCCCTAAGGTGTAGGATGGTGACAGAGTGTGCTCTTAAGGCACTCGTATAAGTCACCGGTTCGAAGCATGTGGAGAAAAAAAATCCATCCATGTTAAGGGTTGGTGTGGTTTAGATGTCCGTGTGTAGTCATTTCTCAGCCAAACTAGCAAACAATATATATATATATATATATATATATATATATATATATATATAGTTATTACATTAATCATTAAATTGTTAGTTAAATAATTAATACATTAATAAAACATTTATATACTAACCAAACATTAAAGTATATAGAAATAAAATGATATATTAAATTATTACTAATACATTTATAAAGTAAACATACATTAATAATACATTTTTAGATATTTACATTAAAGTATTAATACAATAAAACATTATTAAGTGATTCTTTATTAATAATGTTTTAATATATTTAAGTATTAAAATATTAATAAATTGATGTGATAATACATTAATGTATTAAATAGTGAGTGTAGATTCTTGTATTACTAAAAGAGATTATGATACAAAAAGAGGGGGACTTCCTAGTCTGCCAAAACGAAAACTAGATCAAGGGTTTTAGAGTTGCATTTTCTAAGATAGTAGAGGGGTATGGTTGGGCCACCACCTTGGGAAACTGACCTAGTCCTACCATATCAGGTTTGAATATCTAAACAAAAACATATATGTAAAAAGACACAACATATAAAAGGAGGTTGACCCTACGCCAAGCAACATGAATTTACCAATTGTTGACCTGACGCTAGTCCAGGATGATGAGATGTTTTTTGCCTTCATCCTTCCTATCCTTGTTCTCATCCCTCTTGACCATCATATGATTCTTTCTGATATAGGATGGGGCTCCATTCCGGTCCACTGGCGTGATGTCCATGTGATGGACATAGTGCAAGTATAGGTGGAATTAGGCTTCCATTCGCTCCATCTTCTCCTTCTAGTCCCTATGGTCCTCAGCTAACCATTTTGTACTAGCCTTCAGGTTACTCATGCGACTCAGGATCTCTCTAAGAAGTTTTTTGTGATCCCTGTTATCCTTCTGGCTGGCATCTTTCCTTTCAGAGCTCATCTTGCCTATTAACATCTTTATTTTTCATGCCTCTTCCATTGTTTTATGGTAGAGGATTACTATGGGTTGTGTGGCTCCTGGGTCCCTTATCCAATCTGCTTCCTAAATCAGTTCCTTCCAATATTTACTCTTGCGTTTAGTGTTGATTTATTTCTCCAACCTAGTGATGATCTCTTTTCCCTTTGGTTCGACCAACGTATGAAAGTTTCCCTTGGCTTCTCTGGCCACTTGTTCCATCCTTGTAATCCTCTAGGGGATTGTCAGAGGTTATTTCCCCTGGGGGATTCTCTTACTGTGAATTTTCTTCATATAAACCATCTATGTTAGTTTGTGGTAGTTTTTTCCTTGGATTCTCCTCATGTTCCTATATACACATCTCTTGTTTTTGTTGTAGTTCCTGCAATTTCTCTTTTCTTGTCTATAACTATTCCTGGTGCTTCTTCTCTTATGGGATTTCCCTAGTCGCGAGCTCGTCCTAGCAATCATGGTTTTCCCATAGAGGTGTACCTTCTGGTCCTTATTCCTTCTCTCGTTATGTGTGCTCATGATGACCGGGCCATAACCCCTGCGCCAACCCTTTCCCTTGCACATTGTACAAACATCTGTTCTACTCCCCATACCTATACTTAGGTGAGGTGTATCCATACTTGTCCATGGTAACGCCTCTTTCCCTTCATCATTGGTGTCTTGTTGATTACCTTCTCTGCCTTCCCATGAACTACCCCTCCACTTATTCCTATTGGCAGGACCTTGGTGTCGTACCCCCGTTTATTGTGTGGTCTGAGTATGCATTGTAACTTGTGATCGAGTGATGGGAAATCAAATTTTGTTTGGATCCTATGTGCCCACCAGGTAGCCTTGTGCCTCCATCCTCAGTATGGTCATCCATACTTAGGTTTTCGTCACGGTATTTTGTCGCAAGTTGGATGCAGTCTGTTATGAACTGACTATTCGAGATGTTACTCCAAGTAGTTTCTAGTTCCAATCCTTCCTTGCTAACCCCCTCATTAGTGATTATGTCTGCCAGTCCATTTTCTGACCTACATACCCAATGAAAATCAAGTATATTCATCGTCTATAGATGCTCCTGGATTTTTTGCAGGGAGTGTTCCAAGCACCAGTGCCTCTGAATTTTGCCCACTCTGGTGCCATTTTGGAGTCTCTTCACTGTGTTGATAACCAGCGTGGAGTCACCTTCAATGATGGTGTTTGTCATCCTTTCATGGCTTAGGATCTCGAGACCAATCTGTAGGGCTCTAAATTCCATGACGTTGTTGGTTGATTTTCCCATACTCCCAGTGTATAGCTGGATTATGTTTCCATCACTATTCCAGATTACCCCACCCATTCCTATCATTCCTGGGTTTCCTTTTGATGCCCCATCGAAATTCAACTTGAGGGACCTAGCTAGAGGGGGATTCCAGTTGTGATCACCTATTTGGAGTTGTAGTGGCCGCCTTAATTGAGTGTGATTACACCCATATTTCAGGTGAAAAACTTATAGGCTTCGGGAGTCCTCGCCTACGAGTTGCTCTCTTCCCATCTAGTAGTTGCGTCTCTGCACCATTTCTATTGTCAGCCAGATTATTGTTTCCTTGAGTTTCCCTTCCAGCCAACCTTCGTTCCTGAATATGCATTGGTTCCTTTCTTTCCATATTGCCCATATGATCATCCCTGGAATGAGATTCCAACAGAGGTTCACCTCTTCATTTTCATTGTAATTCTCATTCTAGTTATTGATGGTTGCGCAGATGTTACTTTGGATCCTATTGGGCTGTCGAAAGATACCTGTCGCCCAGTCCCAGATCTCTATTGTGTAGTTGCATTTGTCAAGGAGATGATTCATTGTTTCTTCCTTAGCTTGATAGAGGTGGCATCATGATGGGCCAATAAATACCCTTTTCCTTAGGTTTTCCCAAGTTAAAATTCGGTTGTTAAGTACTAACCATTTGAAAATTTTAATTTTTGGCTATTAGGGGCTGTTCCAAATCTTATCCCATTGTTGGGATACATCTTCTTGGTCCTCATCCACGATGTAATGTCAGACTTGTTTCAGGTTGAATTCCCCACCATATTTTTGTCCCCATATAATTTGGTCCTCTTCTTATGAGATTGTAATTTTCCTTTTCTCCAGTTCCTCCTCCACCTCTTTCACGCTTGTTGCGGTCTGGTCTCTATTTTGTGAACTGAGATTGTCCAAAATTCTCCATATGTTGTGATCTGTTTCTTGTTTATAGTAATGGTAGACTCTGGTTTTGCCTTGCATGGTCATTTCCTATTAGAGTTCCTCCCTATCCAGATTTTCCATTCCGGGTTTCTGCTGCCAAGCTTCTTCCCAGAATCTGGCTATTTTTCCATTCCTCACTTCCCAAAAGCTATGTGTTTGGATCAAGGTTTTGGTGCACCAAGCTAGATTCTAGATGGTTGATCCCTCAATGGTGCCCCTAAAGTTGATTCAGTCCTGGTTGTTTATGTTAGGGGCATGCTTGGCATTCCAGAGGTTTACCCATGATGTAGAAGTTTCTCTTGACCCATCACCACCAGAGTTTCGCCCTGTATGCATCGTTGGTTACTTGTGGGTCTTGTAGCCCCAAGCCTCTTTTTCTCTTTGGTTTGCAAACCTTCTCCCAGGCCACGAGGGCCCATTTTTTATTTGTTTTCTCTCCATGCCATTGGAATTCCATTTGGATGGTTCTTATTTTCTATAGTATTCCCTTGCGGGCTGGAAATACAGACATCATGTAGGTTGGAATTGCTTACAAAACCGACTTGGTCAATATGAGTCTCCCCGCTAGATTGAAGGATCTATACGTCTAGTTTTTCACCCTCTCCTATAAGTTTTTGATCAGTCCCTCCCATGTTGACATTTTGTATGCTCTATCTCTCAGGGGGATGCCCAAGTACTTGGTTGGGAGTGTTTTTCATTCAAAACTCAAAATATTGGTCGGGTTTCTTTGGATTATTGGGTTGGTGTTGAATAAGTAGATCATATATTTGGAGTGGTTGATCTTGGCACCCGAGGCTTCCCCAAACTCTTCTAAGATTATTTTATAGGATTTTTTTTCCTTGAACGTTGGTGTGCCATGGAGTAAGGTGTCATCCACGAATAGTTGGTGTGTGGAAGTAGGGCAGTTTTCGAAGGGTTTGATGCTTGTTATTTCTCCTATTGTTGTTGCACTTTTTATGCTTCAACTGAGACCTTCCATCATCAGAATGAAAAGGAAGAGGGAAAGTGGGTATCCTTTTCTAATGCCTCTCATAGGCCAGAAAGGTTTAGTTGGGGATCCATTTATTAGGAGGAAGTAACTTGTCGTGGACACTAGGCTGACAATTCAGTTGATCCAGTGTTGGGTGAAACCAAAGGCTTCTAGAGTCTTGACCATGTAGTGCAAGATAATATTGTCATAAGCTTTTTCTAGGTCCAATTGTATTATCATTCCCCCTCTCCTCTGAATTTTCAGGGTGTGGATTAGCTAGTGGGCATGGATGATGTTGTCCATGATATGTCTTCCTTCCATGAAACTTACCAATTCTTTTGAAATCAGTGTGGGTAGGAGGGGTTTCAATCTATTGTCTATAACTTTGGAGATTATCTTGTAAACCACATTGTATAGAGCTATGGGTCTGTATCAGTCTGGGGTCTTGGATTCATTTTCTTTTGGGATTAGAGTAATCATTGTAGAATTTAGCTCTTTGAGAATGGAGGTTGTCCATTTGGAGTCCTCCACTACCCTATAAACGTCATGTTTGACCACTTCCCAACAACCTTTAAAAAATTCCACTGTGAAACCATCTCGACTTGGGGCTTTCCCATTGGGCATATCCTATCTCACTTGGTCAATTTTATCCTTAGAAATGGGTTTGTTTAAGTTGTTATTTTGTTCCTCGGTGACTAGATAGGGGATGTGTTGAATTGTCCTTTGGATAGCTTCCATTCTGTCTTTGTTGGGTTCTTGGTCTATCCCATGGAAGTTATTTACCAGATTATTTTCAATCTCCTTGTGGGATTCTCTCTCGATCCCATCCTGATCCTTAATTTTCATGATTTTTTTGTGGGCTCTTCTGGCAATGGTTGTTCTATGAAAAAACTTGGTCTTCCGCTCTCCTTCCCTTAGCCATATGATTCGGGACTTTTTCCCCATAGAGTTTATTCCTGATGGCATATAACCTCTGATTCCTGGGTCATCTGGATATCTTCCTTTTTTTGATCCTCTGTATAGCCCTCGACTATGCATATTTCCTGGAGTTTTCTCATTTTGTCTTCAATATTTTGTTTCTCTTGGTTTATATTTCCAAATATTTCCTTGTTCCACTCCTTGAGCTTATATTTGATGTGATTTATTTTCTTATAGAGTTTTAAAATCCTTGTCCCTCGCTTTGGTTGTTCCTCCTGCCACCACTGTTTGATATTCTCCTTGAAAGTGGGGTGTTCGATCCAAAATTTCTCAAATCTGAAAGGTCTATTCTTCGGTGTGGTTTGGAAGTCTGCTACCAATTGGACTGGCTAGTGATCAGACCCTCCCCATGGGAGGATGCTGCAGTCTAAGGTTATCTCCTACGGAATGATAGACTTTGACACCAAGAATCTGTCTAGGATTGTCACTACCTAATTTTGATTCATCCGTTTATTGTTCCAGGTGAGCTGTCCATTATTAGTTTTGATGTCCACCATCTTCGTTGTGTCTATGAACATTGAGAAATCTTCCGCATATCTATCTAATCTTCTAGTACCTCCTTTTTTCTTCGCAAGTGGCATGATGATGTTGAAGTCCCCTACCAACATCCAGTGGAGGTTGTTGGATCATGTTTTTAGGTCTTCTAGGTATAGAATCATTCTTCTCTTTTCCTATAGCATTTGGGGTCCATACACATTGGTGCATAGAATCACCTCCATATTTCCAATGATTTTCATGCTAACCGAAAGTGTGTGTCTGGTAGCTTTGGTTGCTATTAAGCTCATCACTTGTGGGTTCCACAAGGTGAGAATACCTCCTACCATATATTGTCCTTCGACAACCACCATCTTGTACTTGCTCCATTGTTTTTTGTTGATCGTTTCCATTCTATCTATAGTGTATTTTGTCTCTTGGATGAAACATAGGATCGGTTGTTCCTTATTAAGTCTACTTTTGAGGATTCTCTGCTTTCATGGGTTGTTTAGGCCTCTTATATTACATGTTATAATCTTCATTTAAACATGTAGGGGAGAGTTGGGGAAGATCTTCTTGATCTTACTTGAGTTTATCAGCAGCACTCTGAGCTCCTGTATGGCTATGCTGTTTGATTTCCTCCCTTTTTTCCTTCTCGTTGCTTGGGTGAGAGTTTTGGTTGTCCCTCGCCGACTTTGATTCCTAGGTGTCCTATCTCCCTGTTTGTGCACTTGATCCTTATAAATTTGGCTTCCTCCCTTAGGAGGAACAATTATTGGATGTAGTCTAGTTTATCTGTTGGTACATTGTCTACTCCCTGTCTTTTCCATTGTTCTAATATGTTTGGGAGATCTATCCCTTCTGTTTCCGCAATGCCTCTGAGATCAGGGTATTTCATGCCTACATCGCTTGGGGTCATGTCTACATCTTCGTATGTTTCCTGCATGGGGGTGTTGGCATATCTGGTTCCTCCATCCATAGGATTTGCGCTAGCCCCATGTTCCTTCTTATTACTTGGGCTATATGTGGGCTCATTTGTTGCTTGTTCTTTGGATTCTTGAGCTTTTGCCGATTACTTTCCCCCTTCTTCCCCTTTGTTGGTTTTTTCCCAACCTTTTGTTCTATTCTTGGCCTGTGGGTTTCTCCCTGATGGGGTTTTAGTTGGTTTCTTGTTAGCTCAGTTTCTGTGGTTTGGCTTTATAATCCCATCCTCATCCCGCTGTGGTTTGGTGCTTTCCTCTTCTTGTTTTTTATTAAGAGGACATTCTCTGATTAGGATTCCATGTTCGTGACACCTTCTGCATCTAAAGGGGATCTTCTTGTAGTCTATGTTTTGTATCCATTCCTCATCCCTGAATTTCGGACTTATGGCTTCTGGGAGTGCTCCCAACAAATCCACATCTATGCAGATTCTTATGTAGGATGTATATCTCCCTTTTAGGGTGTCTTCTGAAGTCTTCAAATATTTTCCCAGTTTGTTCCCTATTGCTTCAAAGCTAGAGGGTATGAAGTAATCTAATGACAGGGAGTAAAATCTCAGCCAAACAAGTACATTTTTGAAAGTCTTTTTTTCTGGGGAGAATTTTTCCTTCCAAGGTCGCATGTATAGTCCTGCTAAGGCGTGGAAGTATGCACCCCCCTCAAAGAACCTATCCCTATCATCCAAGTTCATGAATACTACTGTGAAAAATCCTTTTGAGCCCGGGTAGAGATCCAATTCTCCTCTTCGCTTCTAGTGATATTTAATCCAATTGCACAACGTTCTTTCTGTGGGCCACAAACCCATAAACTTGCATATTAGTGCATGTGTCTTCATCTGGTCCCTATAGAGTTGAGTTTTTGGATCCTCCAGGATTACCTTGGGTATCATTGTTGTTTTAGGTTTACACAGGTTGCATCCTTCTTCCCCATTGGGTCTCGTTGTTTCTTGCGAAACACTCTGAGTTTCTCTGGCTTCTTCCCCCATGCAATCCCTTTTTCCTTGGTTCCTTTCCTGACTCTTTTCTAGGTTTAATCTCAAGGTGCTTGTCATTAGTGCCTTGAAACCTACACCTCTTGGCCCTTTCCCTCTGTCCACCACTACCTTCTTGTATGAGGGAGTTCCATTAACTCCCCCCACCCCCCCCCTTGGTGCTCATGTTGTCATCTATTATGACTGCAACTGCCAAACCCTATCTTGCAGTTGCTCCAAACCCTTTCATTTTCTATGTTTATAAGTATAATAATAATCACTAATACATTAATACAATATACTATATTAATAAAGTAATACATTAAAAATACACTAATAAATTAATAATACTTTAGGAAATTATTAAACATTAAATCTACACTTTATATTGTATTAAATTTATTATTATTAATGTATTAATACTTAAATTTAAACATTGCAATAATGTATTGAATAATTAATACATTAATATTTTAACACATTAATGTATTTATGTATGAATTCATTAATCAATAGACAATTATGGTTTATCATGGTTGACCTTCATCATGGTTTGATATGATTGACCATCACCATGGTTGACTATGGTTGATCAAGGTTGACTACGATTGTCCATGCCCATGGCTCTCCTTCATAGACCATATGGAGATGATTATGGTGGGCGATGTTGATTATGACATCCACAAATTATGTTGAAGATATTAGGAAGAAGGGTTTTTTTTTCTCACATTATGGTATTCCAATACATTTATGAGACTCCCACAATGGGTTATGTCCTTCACATTGAGATATTGGGAAATGTTTGTGTCATTGCAATGTTGGGAAATGTTTGTCACATTGGCACTTTAGGGTTTTGTACTTTCCTTGTGACAATGGGTTATTTTCATCACATTGATACACTTTGAAATGCCTATGACATTATGACGTGAGGATATGCACATATATCATTCAACGGTGCTATGGTTCGTCACAGAGTGAAAACAAGTCTATGTGCATAGAATTAAAATGTGACAAAATTCATCGCAATGTGACAAATGTAATATTTTTGTAACATGACAAGTTTTCAACATGAACGTCACATTGTGATGTGGGTTATGTTCATCACATTGTGACGTTTGGAAATGTTTGTCACATTGTGACGTTCTGATACGAGTGTCACATAGTAACATGATGATATATTCATCAAAATGCGATAATAGGGCTATGTTCCTCACATTGCGAAATATGTTTATGATCATCACATGTTGACATTAAGTTGTGTACATCACATTACCACAAGGGGTTATGTTCATCATATTTTGACATTTGGAAATGTTTGTAACATTGTGACATTACGATATGTGTGTCACATTGTGACGTGATGATATGTTCATCAAAATGCGACAACAAGGCTATGTTTGTCACATTGCAACATCTATTTATGATCAACATATTGCGACATTGAGTTGTGTACATCACATGGTGACAAGGGGTTATGTTCAACACATTGTGATGTTTGGAAATGTTTGTCACATTGGGACATTATGGTTCTCTTCATCACAATGGGTTAACTTTGTCAGATTGCGACGTTTTGAAATGTTTGTGACATTGTGACGTGAGGATATGCATGTATATCATTACGTGGTGCTATGGTTGGTCACATAGTGATGATGAATCTATTTGCATAGCATTACATTGTTACAAAGTTCATTGCAATGTGACAAATAAAAGAGTTTTGTAACAATAAATGTTTTTGGAATGAATGTCATATTACAATGTGGGTTATGTTCATCACATTGCAATGTCGAGAAATGTTCATCTCATTGCAGTGAATTAGGCTAATTTTGTCACATTGTGACACTGAGTTGTGTACATCACGTTGTGACAAGGGGTTGGGTTCAACACATTGCGACGTTTGAAAATGTTTGTCACATTGTAATGTTAAGATATGTGTGTCACATTGTGGTGTGATGATATCTTCGTCAAAATGCGACAATTGGGCTATGATCATCACATTGCGACATTGAGTTGTGTACATCACATTGTGACAAGGGGTGTGTTGATATTTTAGTTTTTACATTACATTAAGATATTAATTAATTAATACTTTAATACTTTAACAAATTAGTACTTTAATACTTTTCTAAATATTATTAATTTATTCTTGTATTTTTAATGTATTACTTTATTAATATAGCATATTCTATTAATGTATTAATTTAAGTTATTAATATTTTCATATGTTTGTTGTTATAATCAAATACGAAAAATATTGAACTAGGGTTTTGAGCCTTGTACCCAACCACATGTCCTGCAACTGTTGCTCTCTTGGAAATCGAGGGAGGGGGGCACTCAACCCCCTCCTACAACACCGTCATGGCCAAGGAGCATGACCCCAACCACTTCAAATGGTCGACCTTTGAACTTCTAGAAGGAATGCGACAAATAATCTTGGAGGAAGAAATATCTAAGGAGAAACCGATGGAAATCGGTCGAGAAAGTAGTCACTTGAAAAATACTCACACCTGGGAACCCAACAAATGGATTCCGAAAGCCCCGATCACCCCCAAATATATCATCATCTCTCCGAGAATAGAATATTAGAAACAATATATGAGATGTTTTTCTCTGATAGGGAAATTCTTGGGCCTATGGCCCTAAAAAAAGGACCTAGTCAAATGGATTCAACATTGGTGGAAGCCTAAGGGTCATTATGACCTCCAATTGGGATCAAAAGTTTTCTTTACAATAATACTTCACAACCTGGAGGACAAAAATTGAATCTTCGAAGGAGGGTCATACTTCTACAACTTGGCATGCCTCTTCCTTCACTTCTGGATGAAGAGATTCATCCTAGAAAAGGAATACTTCACATACGCCCCACTCTGGTTGTGAATATACTCACTCCCACAGGAATTCTAGGTTGAAGAAATCTTGGCAGGAATTGAACACCATCGGAACCTATGTCAAAGCCTCAGAGGTGACAAGACAACGAAGGTATAATTCTTATTCCTTCATTTGTTTTTATTTGAATATCTCTAACCCATACCCGGAGCCATCACCCTAGGTTACCAAGATGAAGAATGGTCCCAAACCCTTGACTATGAGAACATCCCCTTTCACTGTAAAAAATGACACGAACATGGGCATATATTTTGAGAATTCCCTTTAAATAACCCTACCAAACCTTCTCTGTAAGACCCTGACAAATGCAAGGATGGTTTCACCCACTTCACCGGTCAACAAAGACACCCACATAAAAAATCCCCACCTCAGACCCCCTTGTGGACCTCATACCAAAAATTCCTTTGAAGACCTTCAAACCACATCGTATACCCCCTCCTCTGCAACCAATTCACTGACAACCCCAATGACTGAAAAAAACCCCAACATTCCTGACCATACTATCTCAGTGCCTTCACAACCCGTTTTCAATGAACCCTTTCTCCCTGAAAACCTCAAATTCAATATAGGAGATCCAGATCTGGGCCTGGAGGATCAGAATTTAGTAGGTATAGATATGGAACATCTAGAACAAGCCTATCACAAGTATCAACTATACACCATCCCACCAGATAAAATGCACAAAGTACACAAAGTATTCCTCAAGTCCTCGGTAGGAGGATCAACCCGTGCTAGCTCAAATCTAGGAATACAAAAAGGCACCTCAAAGGAACAACAGAAACCTGCAAAAGATGAGAGAAAGAGATGACCAAAACAAAAAAATAAACCCATTCAATATGTTGGCAACTTCCTCGTCAACTTAGGACAAATTAATCTGATCTCGAACAACTTCTCTCCCCTCCAACCCCCATCCTCCTCATGAAGATAATATCATGGAATATAAGGGGTCTCAACGCCAAGAGAAAACGAGGTCTTCTCAAAGAGAGAATCAGAAAGGATCAACCAAACATATTTCTCCTGCAGGAAACAAAGTGTGCAAGAGAGGAAGCTTCTTCCACTCTTAAAAAATGTTGAAAGAAAGCCCAGTAAGTGGCAGCAGATGCCAAAGGGGCAGAGGGGAGCCTAGACATACTATGGAATCCAAACACAGTTCTATTGAATGATTTATTCACTTTCAAATGGACCATCATAGCCTCCTTCCACCTCATTGTCTCAAACAAACAAGGATACATCGCAAATGTCTATGGACCTCCTTGACCAGGAAACAAGGAATCCTTCCTTCACCATCTATATTGGATAGCAAACCACATTGGATCCCAACATTCGATCCTTGGAGGAGACTTTAACACGATCACAAGTCTGGAGGAAAAAAAGGGGGGCACTCGCACCTTGGGTAATGACAGTGAGATTTTCAATCATACCATTAGCCTACTAAAACTTATTCATGTTGGCACGGACAATGGGCCCTTCACCTAGTCCAACAGACACTCAGAGGCTCAACATGTCTCCAACATATTAGATTGCTTCCTCATTTTGGAAGTCATAATGTTGGAAAATATAGCCTAGAATGCCACGATCATTGACACCCTGGGGTCAGACCATTGGCCAATACTACTGACTCTCAACATTAACGTCACCCCTGGAAGAAAACCTTTCCACTTTGAAAGATTCTGGTTAACACAACTAGACTTCCAAACAAACATTCAAGAATGGTGGGAAGAGGCAGCCACTCAAAGAGGAACCCCGACGTACAGATTTCAATAGAGTCTCAAAAACCTCAAGCTTCAACTCAAATATTGGAACAAGTCCAACTTTGGAAACATCTTGCAAGTGCAGTTAAGTCTCAATCAACAAATGTAAACTCTCCAATAGAAGATTTGGTCTCAAGGACTGACAGACTCCCTAAAGGAGCAGGAACTTGCACTAAGCAACTAGATTGCAGAAAGATGAATGCAGGGAGAGATTCTCTGGTGACAAAAATCCCACATCCAATGGCTAAAAGAGGGGGAAAAAATCACCAAATTCTTCCACAAATCCATGGTTCAACGTCGACACAAGGGACTAGAATTCAACAACATGCAGATATAGAAAAAGAGATTCTTTCCTACTACAAAAGTCTTCTAATGGAACCCCCAATCGACAGAAAGCAAGCCATCGATGAAATTCTCAGGCATATCCCCAAGGAGGTCACCAAAGAGGAGAATGAGGAACTCATGAGACCGATCACTCAGGAGGAAGTTGACCAATCTCTTAAGGATACCCCACTGGGCAAAGCTCCAGGACCGGATGGTTTCACCTCATACTTCTTTCACTACTACTGGAACATTATTCGAGGAGATTTTTGGGAAATCATCGAAGACTCCAGATGCTCCAGAAAGGTTCTTCAAGCCCTCAATGTGACCTTTCTCACCCTCATAACCAAAGAAAACAACAACACCTCCCCCTCGCACTTCCGACCTATTTCCCTTTGCAACGTCATCTACAAACTCCTAAAAAAAATCATCGCAACTCGCCTCAAACCTATCGTTCCATTCCTTATCTCTTCGGACCAGTCTGGTTATGTGGAAGGAAGACAGATCCTAGATAGTGTAATCCTAACCCACAAAATCATTCACTCTCTAAACTCAACAAAAACTCAAGGTATGCTCCTAAAACTGGATATCTCTAAAGCCTTTGATAAGCTAAGTTGGAGCTATTTGAGATGAAACCTCCTTTCCTTTGGCTTTGATCCTACATGGGTCTCCTGGATTGTCAATCTTACCTCCTCAACCTTGTTCTCCATTCTCATCAATGGTGTTCTGACGAATCCTTTCTCCCATTCACGAGGAATAAGGCAAGGTGACCCACTCCCGCCCTTCCTTTTCATCCTTATGGCAGAAGGACAAAGTCGTACTATCAAGGAAACCATCATTGATAACTCTCTCTCTGACCTCACCCACCATGGCATCTCTGCCCCTATATCCCATAGATAATTCATGGATGACATTCTTCTCATGGGACTTTCTACCTCCAGAGAATCTCTATGTTTCAAATTCATCATCAATCTCTTATGTGAAGCCTCGAGCATGGAGGTGAACATGACAAAATCCCAAGTTTTATTCTTCAATACACCTCCTCAAATCCAAAACCACCTCACCCAACTGTTGGGATTCACCCAGAGTACCCTCCCCTCTGTTTAACTGGGAATCCCCCTCATTGATAATCCACTAAGAAATGCTTCCTGGGACTCCCTTTTTTCCAAATTCCTAAAGAAACTCTCCTCCTGGACTTTCTGATCCCTCAATGTGCCTGGGTGCCTCATCCTTCTAAAATCAGTCCTTCAGGCCCTCCCAGTCTACACTTTCTCTTCCCTAGCTGCCCCAAATTTCATACTCAAAACTCTAAGAAACATAAAAAAAAGATTTCTCTGGCACGACACCAAAGAGGGGAGAAAATTTACCTTGGTAAGCTGGCAAAAAGTCTGCAAACCAAAGATATTAGGGGGGCTTGGCCTCAAAGACCCGTCCATTCTCAATAAAGTCCTTAGTGAAAAAATTTGGTGGCGTTGGTTAAAGAGACCCCAAGACCTCTCCCTGAAAAAGAGCTCATCAGATGGAGTGGTCAATGCCCAGGCTCGCTCATCTAGAATGCGGCCAAAAACAATCGGGGACTCATCACAGACCACTCATTCTAGGAATTTCAAAGTGGATCTTTAAGGATTTTTAAAAGTGATTCTTGGAAACAACTCCCATCCCTAAAGACAGATACAAATCTCAGCGCCTTCATTCCCTTCACCACTGAAGCAGGACTCACCAAAGTGAATAATTACTGGACGACTCAAGATCTAAATGACCCCCCTAATGAGAGTCTCATCCTTAAATCCTGGAAGCTTAGCCTCCACCCCACGATATCCACTGATTTACAATGTAAGCATAGCCCCTCATTGGCAAGCTCCACCTACAGGGTTCCACAAAATAAACTTTGATGGGGCGTTCAGAGGGAATCCGGGACCTACAAGATACAGTGTTGTCATTTGTAATAGCAAAGGGTAAATCCTACACATTACAACTGGAAACCTTGGGCACAACAATAATAATGTTGCAGAAGTATGGGGACTCCTCTGTGGACTACAAGTGGCCAAAAAACAAGAGCTATTTCCTATCATAGCTAAGGGGGACTCACAAATTGTCATCAATCTCCTCTTCCATTTCCTTAATGGGGCAAACCGAAAGAAAGCTTCTCCTAGCTGGAGACTCATGAACGAGCTTATCAGAATCAAATCCACTCTCCAACCACATTGGGTAATCCACCCCTCACATGTTCGGAGAACGACGAATCAAGTGGCCGACATGCTGGAAAATATGGGAGTTGAGCTGGAGGAGGGTGTCTTTGCGTGCTCCGCCACATCAAATCCCTCCTATCCCACAATCATCGCTTGCAGAAACATAGAAAGCATCAAGGATCGGCCCTCGGATGGGCTGTTTTTAGGTCCTACAGACAACGAGGACAAGGGGAGGCCACCTGGACAGGTGTTCAACCACCTGGTGCCCATCCAGTCCCATCCCACCCTCTCCATCAACTCATGATCGTCAACACACCACCGACACCCTTCACTCCTCTGACGTGCACTTGCAATCTCACGAGATGGATGCTCTGCAATGCAGGTGACTTCATGGCTCTGCATGGAGTTTCTCTCGACGCACTTGATCATCTCCCTGCTCACTCTCCAGTGCACAGTTTTCTCAAAAACCTACTCTTCACTCCCAATCACTCTGTGTACAATTCACCTCCCCTATGTGTTCATTTCACCTCCCCTCTATGTACAATTCTCCTCCCCTCTCCAAGATCCGGCCTTAACTCCTTCCCAATCTCGACTCTGGCATTTGGCATGCCTCACCCTAGGGGAAAACCAAAATGGGCCACCACCTGGTATGAGGCCAGGGGAAGAAAACCGCCCACCCTCGACCAAACTTCTAAGGTTGAGATTCCCCCAGCCATTCCGCCAGCTGACGTGCCCATTATGACCATCTACCTGAGGTGAACCTTTTTCCCGACCTAGGCCTTAAGGATGTGGCAGCTCACCTTCCTCCCTGTGTAGCATAACTTCCCCCCCGTCCTATCCCTAATCAAAACACCCATCCGTGCTCAGCCTCTCATTTACCCCATCACTAGGCTCTCTCCCCTAGTGAACCCCTACAGTTGTAGGGTCGAGTGGTTCGACCTCTATGGAAATTAGTTGGGTTATGTGCCTCCCCCTCCCTCCCCCTCTCATCGTCCTCCACCTCTTCCTTCCCCCCCTTTCCACCCACCTCCCCTTAGCCTCTCCCCCTCCACCTCCTCAGCCTCCCCGACCTCTCCAAGAGATGGGTATCGAGATCGAGCACTGGACATAGACACCTTGTGCAACCTTCAAAGGGACCTAAGCAACATAAAACGGGACTTGAGGGGGCTCAAGACAATCATGCTCGATGTGTAGAATAGAGATGACAATCATTGGAGCCAGATAGACAAGTTGATGGCCTTCCTCCAATACCTTCAGTATAAAATGACGAACCGCAACAAGGGAAAGTCACAAGTGCAACATGTCGACGTCGAGCCTAGACTCGATCCAGGTTTCTAATTTTCTTTTGTTTTCATGTTTACGTTGAACTCTGTTCACATGCACCTAGGGAAGGCTGCCCAAAATTTACTATTATTTTACATATTTCTAGACAATAGCATCTACCCTGTGTGGCATCGACATGGCACACCTTATTTTTTGAACAATCGACAGTGGTGGTTTCTAGAAAGGGCACCAGTTTCTAGTAGGACTAAGAAACATCATTTTTCTGGTACTAAGGGCAGTGGTAGTTTCCCAGAAGGGCACCGCTGCCACTCAAGCTAGGGCATTTTAATCATCTGTAACATTTTTCAAGATTCAATACAATAACTAACATACAAAAAAAAAAAAATTTCCATCTATTTGAAATGTATTTATACTTTATTATTGTATTAATACTTTAACAATTTTTTATTTAACATTGTATTAATGTATTTATTAATTAATATTTTTCATTAATACATTACATTATGCATACTTTAATTTATATATTACATTAATGTTTTAATTATTTAATACATTCATACTTTAACACATTAATGTATTTGTGTATTAATAAATTAATTAATATTTCATTAATGTATTATTTAATTAATACATGAATATTTAGTACATTTATGTACTATCACATCAATTTATTAATATTTTAATACTTAAATATATTAAAAAATTATTAATAAATTTTCACTTAATAATGTTTTGTTGTATTAATACTTTAATGTAACTATCTAAAAATATACTATTAATTAATTTTTACTTTATTAATGTATTTGTATTTCTAAATACTTTAATGCTTTGTTAATATATAAATTCTTTATTAATTTAACTAAAAATGTAATAATTATTTTAATAAAATATTATAAATAAATAATTATATAATGCATTACATTATACATATATTTTGATTATTTAATAGATTTATAACTTTATGATTTATTAATTTTTATAATACTTTATATATAGTTAATATATTATTTAATTAAAAAAATAATAGTTTAATACATTTATGTATTAATACATTAATATTTTAATACATCAATGTATTATTATATTATTAATGTTTTAATACATTATTAATTATACATCAGGGAGTGCCTTAACAATACACTTCATCACTGACTATCTTACACCTAGAGAACAATTAACATGTTACATTAATGTATTAATGTATTAATACTTTAATTTATACATTACATTGTTGTATTAATTAATACATTAATACATTTATGTAATAAAACATTAATGTATCTATTCAGTATTTATGTATTATTACTTTATCAATGTATTTTTAGATTATGATATATTACTTTATTATTACTTTAAGAATGTATTTATATTATATCAATGTATTAATAATATACTAAAAAATAATTTACTTATGTTTTACTTTATTAATTAATACTTTATATTATTACTTTATTATTAATTTAATGGTGTATTTATTTTATTATTTAATGTATTATTATATTTATGATTAATGTATTCTTTTAATTTATTATTGTATTATTTTATTTAATATATTAATACCTATTAGTATGCATTACATTAATGTAATTATTAGGTCATACATAAATTGTTTATTAATATATCATTGGTCCTCCTTTAGTATCCTCACCATCAACTAGCAACAACCACATTTAAGTATCAATAATGTATTAATGTATTGATTAATTAATAAATTACATTATTAATGTATTAATACTTTAATATGCTACATTATGCATTAATTTATACATTGCAGTAATGTAATAAATTATTACTAATGTATTAATATGTTAATAATGTTTTAGAACAAATTAAGATCGATATATTACTACTTTAATAATGTACTACTTTATTAGTGTTTAATATTTTATCAATGTATTAATGTATAAATTAATTAATACATTACATTATTAATCTATCAATAATTTAATAGGGTACTTTATACACTAATTTAAATTAATAATGTAATTTATAGATTATATTAATATATCATTACATTATTTGTTTGCTTGGTGCATAGTCTCCACACCAGGGGTGGTGAGTGCGTGCTCTTGGGCGAACCTCACTCACTCCCTGGTGCACCTTGTTTGCTCTCATAGCCTCCATGCCTCCTGCGAGTCGGCCTTCTTCATTCCTCACCCTGTTGCAATGCCTCGTGAACGAGGGAAGCCGCAAAGGGGATCCCCCTGGAGTCCCCGAAGACCATCCCTCTTGCCTCCTGCTTCGCAGTCATACACCAGAACTCTGGCACCCTGGTCAGCCAATCCACGCACGCTCCCGAACCCCGCCCCAGCAGAAATGCTACCTGGCATCATCCTCACTGCAATTCCACCTCGTCACTCGGCAGAAGACCTCCCTTCTCACCGCAGGCCAGGCAATTATGCACATCAGGCTCCTGTTTCCAACACAGGAGTGCAGCTCCGGGATAATCTTGACAATATTTACGACCTGGTGTTCGAGTTAAGAAAGGAGATTGATGACCTCCACTTCCGTGTGAATTCTACCAACGCCAAGGTGACGACGCTCCTCCATCTCTTGGCCTCCATGAGCACGTCTTTCCCCTCTCACCCGGGTGAAGAATCCTCAGCGGAAGTGCCCCATGCAGTGACTCCACATGGCAACACCACCGAGCAAAGCGCAGCCATCACGGAGATGGCATGCATCGCTTCAACGAGCCAACAACTGCAGACGGAGGCACTAGTGGACGAACGGACAATGGACAGGGTCAATACTGCGATGCTCTGGGATTCTGGACTCACCTTCTTAATGGAGCCAGGTGTCTAACTATGTTTCAAGGCAAATTTTGTTCATCCTAGCTAGTTTTCCTTTGCGAGCATACTTATACATATTGTCTGTTAATCCCAATACTGTTTAGCAAACTTTTACGGCTGACTGGACTGGTTTCCCCTCTGTTGGGGCAGTCCAGTGCGGCCATACTGCTTATGGATGTAATCTGGCACTTTCACCAGTCTTTTGAAGGTACTTAATATATCATACTCTTACTTATAAAAAAAAATATATCATTACATTATTAATGTATCATTAATCTTGAGTTATATTAATAATGTATTAATCAATCACTCAGTGTATAGTTAATCTATTGATACATTATTAATGTAATAATAGTTCAATATGTTACATTATACTATTAGTATTTTAATTTATGCATTACAATAATGTAATAATGTCTTACTAAATACATTAAGGTCAATGCAATACTACTTTATTAATGTATTTCTTTATTGGTGTATCAATATTGTACTAATGTATTAATACTTTAGTAATGTATCTACTACAATATTTAATGTATTACTAATATATTATTTTATTACTAGTTTTTTTTCTTTATAAATGTACTAATTAATAATATCTTAATGTATTAATTAATTAATACATTACATCATTACTTTAGCAATCAATTAATACTTTACATTACACAATAATGTAAATCAATATTTTAATTTATACAATACTTTTATATACTGCATTAATGTAATACATTAATAGGCCATTAATTTACATACATCATTACGTTAATATAAAACATTAATTATGTATTAATATATTAATTGTCTTCCCCAATGCATGTTGGTCGTCAACTAGAAAAAATCACTTTATAAAAGTGGTTGATATACGCTGATCGACATAATTTTCCACCATTCCAAATTAATGGCGTCGATTGATGTATATCAACCACTTTTATAAATGGGTTGTTTCTAGTTTAACTTTTCTTACATTTTCGAGATCCGTAGGGCGAATGATCAAGATCCCTAGGATTAAAAGGGTAATTGGTGATGGTGGTAAGGATGCGATGACCCAAGGTGATGTGAGTTTGAAGACCACATCAAGATTTTCCATCGCAATAAGATGTGGTGGTGATAGTGGATGGTGGGAAAATGATGCATCGCAAAAATGTTAGACACAGAGGCTAGGATAGATATATAAGTTTATTGTATGCATCTAAAGAAGGGGTTTTGGTTGAAGTATCATGGCCTATTTAGTCAACTATGTTGGAGATATTAATTATAATTCGTGAACTTTACATCTCCACTGAATCACTATGTTAGAATGTTATTAATGAGTCAATCTTTAATCTTTCTCGATCCTTAAAAAATAGATAGAGTCAATCAAAATTATGTTGGCAAGCAAGAGTGTTATTAATGAGTCGATCTTTAATTTTCTTGAGCCTTGAAAATTAGATAGAGTCAGTCAAAATTTATTGTTGTCTTAAATATTTGAGTCGGTTAGATTCTACAGGATGTCTCAGTCTTAGCATTTATATTTGCGAGTCTATAAATAGACAGTAAGTACTTGATACATAGTAGAAACAACATTGAAGAGAGTTGGAGAAGTCTGAGAGCACAATCTCTATTTCTAAAAGTATGAAGAAATTGTTGGAGCCAAACCTCTACATAGTATTTTGTAAGAGTGCATAGCACCCAAGTTGGTAATACATTAAGTAAATTTGTGTTGGTATATTTATTAGTTGTGCACATGAATGATTTTAAGTTCTAAGTTTTGTTGTATGAAAACACTTTGAAAATACTTTCTATTTGTATCTGTAAGCTTAAGTGTTGAAAATATATGTGATATTGTGTGATAAGAGTAGCACAATGTTAATTTTATTATTAATATTTCTTTGTTAGTGTTATGATAATAATGCGCACTCTACAGTGCAATTTTGGAATTGTGAAGTAAGCTCTGAGAGCTCAACGACGAAGCATTGAACCACATAGTCTTTACAACTAAGTTGCGCAGAGTGGGTATGCACGCTCTAGATCCAAGATGTGGTATTAGAGAAGGTTTATGAGAGTAGCTTTCAAGATAATTTTTAAAGAGAAGAAACCATGTTGTAAGGTGATTTTTAACATTTTAAATTATGACTTCTACTTAAAAAATGCAACCTCCCACTTTTATAGGTAAAACTTATGATTTGTGGTCCTTAACCATGAAGGAATTATTTCGGGGTCAATATGTGTGAGAGCTCGTTCAAAATTGCTATCTGGAACCAACAGATAATGAAGCATACAATGCCTTCACAGAAGATGAGAAGGATGCCTTAAAAGATGAAAGAAAGAAGGATGGAAAGACAATGTTTTACATACATCAAGACATGCATGAGAGCATAATCCTAAGAGTAGCATGAGAAAAGAAAACCAAGGAAGCATGGGACATATTAAAAACTTCTTATCAAGGTATGGACAAAGTCAAGACTTCAAAATTAAAAATTCTTAGAATATATTTTGAAACATTTTCAATGAAAGACACAGATTCAGTAGAATCCTTTTACACCCATGTTAGTGGCTTGATAAATCAGATTATGTCTCATAGAAAAACCATAGAGGATATGAAGGTTTTTGAGAAGGTATTGTTGGGAAATTTATTTGTTGTATTAAATTCCCACTTAAGTGTCAACCAGGTTCGTAAGCTGAAGAACTACAGCCACAGTATGTGTAGGAAAAGGAAAAAAATATATCCCACCTTATCTTTCAAAGGAGCAAGAGAGATGTATGACCTACCAATCATTCATTAAAATATAAAGAAACTTGACAAAGAGAAAACTCAAAATACTATTACACTCCACACAACTAATCCATAATAAAGACAAAGAAGCATTCCTCTATCTCAAATGTCTAAATCATATTATACTTGTGGGAAGCAATCACCCTTCTAGAAAAACATGAAAGAAACAAGAAACTAATTGAAAACATAGTGGTAATTACCCACACAGGTGTCTGTATTAGTAAACAGGATGAGTCCAATAAAATCCTCATATAATTGTGTTACTGACCTATAATAAGACTAACGATCTTTGAGAGTAATTCTCAATGTCTAACCTATTCTCAACCTAAAACACTTACTTCACTACAAGCATGGTAGACTCTTTGGTGCTACTTCATTCTTATACCCAAATAGTAATTTGAAGTGCAGAGGAACGAATCTAAACGAGCCTTGCCACAAATCTTGACACTTCGACTAGCGGGCTAAGTAATGAGATTAACACTACTTTATAAAAGAAAGTTTACAACTACGAGCAAGCAAATCTAAATACATGGCTTGCACACAATTGAAACTAAGATCTTGTCCCCTGAAATATTATCCTACTTTTACTCAAACACTTCTAGAGGTCACACAACACTCAACAAGAAGGAAAACCCAAACCAAAGAGATAAGTTCATGCTAATAACTTGAATATCTGTGTCCTTAATACTACAAAATCATAATATGAAGATATTAACAGAAGCCTTTGTGAGTACAATTCAATTCTTGAACAGTCAAGAAGTATTTAAATTTTTCATGATATGTGACTAGGTCATCACAAAGCTTTTATTAGTTTTTGATATTAATCTTTCCTATTCAAGATAAAAAAATGAGTCGGTCTTTTAAGAAGATGACATTTACAGTATGATCATGCCATCAATTCCAGGTCTCGACTGCATTCACAAACAAATATTTATTAACCAAAGATAACACTTTAAGTTATTTTAATATAATTCTAGGTCAATACACACATAGTAGATTTTAACCTTGTACAATATTTTACTACAAACAAATTTTCAATAAAATAATAGAAAAGATACAATGGAAAATACATACATTACACTGAGATTTTTTCCCTGGAAACCCAAACTGGGAAAACCATCATATTTTATATTCATTCATAGTGTTACATTGTTTACAATACAGTATACATATAGGAGCCACTGTCATCCAAAACCCTAAACCAATGACCTAGATTAGTTAAAAACCTTAATTCCTTGAATGGAAATAGAAAACCATTGGCAAAAACAATGTGCCGAAAAACCACCCAACAATGGACACAAAAATTGAGGTGACACAAAAAGAGGCAAAAATGTGACACTAGAGCTATTCGTGCGAATAATATAACACATACCCAACACATGATATGTCCTAAAGCTCAAAAGATACATATTTTGTTTTCCCTTCCTTTGACTTTATTACCGATGTTATTCAACCATGCTTGATGAACATGCCATACACACAATAATATTGCAGAGTCAGTCAAAATCCTAAAATGATATAACATTAGAAGATTATATATATATATATTCCAATTTTTTCTAAAGAAATAAACATGTCACCTTAATGCCTCAATTTCAGTCGTAACATTGTCTATAATGACAGATCGGACATGCTAATATGGATGTTCATTGCTTCCAAATCTAAATAGTGCTCACATCCATTTACATATACCATCTGTACTATTCTGTGGTGAAATCACCCAAGCTATTTGAACCCCATTATGATAAAAAAAAACAACCAATGTGTAAAGTTGATACTACATTCAAAAGAAGACATAATTATAATTATATTTAAAGTGAAAGCATTGAAATGATGATGAACAAATGAATATGATTAATGATAAATATGTACTTACTCCATACTTATTTGTATTAAATGTTGAATCCATTGATATCACATTGTTGTGTGAGTGTTTGACCATCATTGAATGCATCCACTTTGTTTGTATACCTATTATAAAAGGGACGTTTTGAACATCTTGTTTTTGGTAGAAAAAAAATCTCTCAGGAGAATCATTGTACTAACACTCCACACTCGTTGGATCGTTTTCATCCTTCACATATTCTAACATTTTTATATCATTGTAATTGTTTAAGATATCTTGTCTTTTCATTAAGGCATATCAATTTATCCATGTGAACAATTCAACATATTCATATTGTATGTATGAGATGAACTTCTCCCATATCATTGTAACATTAAAACGATTTTGAATCACATGTTGCACACTAGCTCATATATCCATGGTAAAATGTGGTGCATAATTGAATGTATGAGGCCTACCGATTGCATCACTCCCATGGAAGGCAACATTAGATTTTATCAATATGTATACATGCAGTGTATGTTATAACAACATCATTTGGATTGAGTTGAAGTTGTCATATGGTCAAGTGACATTGACAAAAAAATTTAATTCTTTGACATGGATTGCACCTTTTCTTCCCATATTCTAGTGCATTCATGGTAATTTATTGCATGGGCACCAAACCATATGTACACCAATAGCTATATATGAAAAATTACAAAAAACCAGATAAAACATTTATGTATGTTTGACATAGTAAACTAGAAATCAAAACTTATAAATTTATTGAAAATAAATATGAAGACTCACATAACATACTCTACATACATTCCCAAATCAGTCTCTTTGATATCCTCCATTTTTTTACTTCATCTAGTTCGAACAACAAATTGAGTAGGCACACTCTCTCTTGATTCCTCCCCATTTATAAAATCTTCAAGTGGATAATACAGAATAATTGTAACTTGGTCCCCAAACTTATGTTCATGTCAAATTTTCTGTTGAAAACTCCATCATATCTTCAGGGTCTTGAACTTCCAAGTCAGTAATTTCTTCCCACTTCTTCATTCTTAAATACCTATACAAATGTCATTAAAAACTAAAATGGTTTCAATAAATATTATAATGTTGTGTAATGGATTTTTTTGATAGTATAAAGATTTAATTTATTCTAAACTAATTAAATATATTTTTGAAATGGTTAAATACAACTAAAAAATTATTCTTAAATTAAATTTCTTAAATTTTATATATATATTAAAATCAATGACATTTATAAAATAAAATAAAAAAACAAAATTATAATAATCGATTAAAATCTATTATAAAGAGTATAAATTAAAATAAATGAAAATAATAAAAATGTATATTCATTTTTAAAATAAATATTGGAAGTCGCAAATTCAATTATATTATATTTTCTTTGTATTTAATTTTCATTCGAGAATTCCTTCCCACTAATTCCCTCCAACTTCTTCATTCCCACTAATTTCCTCCAACTCCTTCATTAATGAATATCTTTATAAATTATATAAAAAATAAATTGGTTTCAATAAAATAAAGTTATTCTTAATCTAAATTTCTTTACATTCTTTCGAATTTCTCCAACTTTAAATATTTTTATTATTATTAAAATATATTGTTAAAATAAAAATAAAATAAAAAAAACATTTTTTTTAAATTTACATTATTTGAATTTGAAAAAAAAATATAACAATACTTTAAAGTTTATTGTAAACCTTGTATTTAATAAATATTATAATAATATTTTAAAGTTTATCACAAATAATATCCCATTCATAAAAAAATAAAATGATTTCAAAAAATATTATAATGTTATGTAATTATTATTATTATTTTATTTTTATTTTTTTATTTTTAATTTTTTAATTTTTGGCATAATATGAAAATTTAATGTAAATTAGTTAAATATTACTTTTGTATGGAAAATATATTCGTAAATTAAATTATAAATTATTTTAAATTTTAAAAACTTAGTTATTGTTTTAGCATATATTTGGAAAAGAAGACTAGCCTTTGGCTAGAAAGTTACAAGAAAAGAGTTAAAGGATAGCCCGTGTTTAGGAGATATCATCCAACTGTGGACCATCCTGATACCTTTAGGATCATTGCAGAGGAGTTCCGCAATACTAGAACCAATCTTTTTTATTGTTTTGTTGACTTTATAAAATCTTTTGACATGGTTCCTAGGAAAAACCTTTGGAATATGTTGGAAGAGATCAATGTGTCTCTTGAGTTGAGGGCTGCTACAATAAGGATGTATGAGAACATTATTGCTAAGTTTAAAAACACTCAGGGCCCGTCTAAAAGAGATTAACTCCAATATTGAAGTCAAAGAAGGTTATCCCTTGTCCCCTGCCCTTTTTGGCATATACATTGACAAGTTAGAAGGTTGCTTGGAAAAATCAAGTTGTGTCAGACCTACTCTCTGTTGATGTTTGGAAAACATAGGGAACACAGTCTCTTAGAATAATATTTAATAATATAATTATTGATTATTAAATATCATATAATAAGTAAATGATAATAATAAATAGTTATTGATTATTCAAGGGACGCATCCTTTCATGGATGGTCACCATATGTTCCCTATATATCGAACACTCATCATTGTAACAATATATCGATGATATATCCTATGAAGAAAAACAACATGGTATCTCATAGTCATCAATATTCTTGTTTATGTTGATGATATTGTTCTTATGGCAAGGAGTCCCTATGATCTTGAAAGCCAAGTATGAATCCTCAAGGATTTTTTCTCCAATATGGGTATGATTGTTAATACTTATAAGACTAAGGTCATGATTATTAAATCCAATAAAATCCCTTATGATATCTTTGTATATGACAACAAAAACTTGGAGGAAGTGACTTCATACAAATATCTTGGAATTGATATTCTCCACAAGCTCAATTGGAATTATAGCATTGAGAAAAGGATTATTGGGGGACAGAAAAATTATTATGATCTTGAAAACAATTGTAAATCAGTTGATCTTTGGAGTTGGGAAAATAATAAACTCCTATTTGAGACTCTTGTTACACCGATTATTCTTTATGGATGTGAATTATGGGGTTGTAGTATCTCTTGTGAATCCTGCAGAAAGATAGAGTAAATACATAAGAATTTTATAACCTATAATCTCAAAATTAAAGGAAATACACCATATCCCATCCTCTTAGAAACAAGCCTCTCCCCCATTGAGATCATGGCTATGATGAGATACCTAATGTATAAGAACAAGTTAAAGAACATGGAAGACAAGAGGCTTCCTAAAATTGCTTCAAAAATGAGTCATCATCACCATTGACTCAAGCGAGGATGGCATAAAGATGCTAGGTCTTGGCTAAACTATTGGGGGATCATGGAAGGAACCATTTTTTATAATAAAGATACTATTAAAAAAACGTCAAATCAAAATTTAAGGAGAAAATGTGGTGTGATAAAGAGTTAGAGGAAAAAATAAAATTAAAGTAGTATAAGAATGTAATCAACCCTAATATAGAAGATCAAAGTTATCTGTTTGTTTTGCCAAGTGTAAAGAAAAAAATAAGCATTGCTAAGATAATAACAAATTCTCACGAGCTCCATAGTGAAATTGGTGGTTGGTCAATTCCTAAAATGCCATGGGATGAAAGAGTGTTACCTTTGTGACACTAAGAAGGTTGAAGATGAAAAGCAATTTCTCTTAGATTCTCCAACCTATACCCATATTAGATCTCATTTTCAAAATATTTGTCACACTACGAACCTTCCTAACCTCTTAACTAAACAAAAGTATGGTGATCTTGGAAAGCTTCTCTTAATGTTTTTCGAGCTCACACAAACAAAATTCTAAAGAATCTCAGGTAATCACATACCCTCTTAACTTTCGATAGACCAATTCAATCTTAGTGGAAGTTAAACATCATCAACATCATATTAAAATAATAAAATGAATAACATTTAAAAAACATATTATTCAAGTTATATAAAATTCTAATAATAACTTAAAATCTATCATAAACATTTCATCATAAAAATAAATTAAAATAATAAAAACATATATTTGTTTTTTAAATAAATATTCAAAATCACAAATTCAATTATATTTTATTATTCATGAGTTTTCATATCAATAATTTCTTTCCACTATTTCATTCATGAATAGCTATACAAATTTCATAGAAAACTAAAATATTTCAATAAATATTATAATGTTATCTAATACAATTCTTCAAAATATAAAAAATAATTTATTGCAAACTAATTAAGTAATAATTTAGAATGCATTAAACAAATTATAAAAAATAATTTATTGCAAACTAATTAAGTAATAATTTAGAATGCATTAAATAGAAGAAAAAATTATTCTTAAATTATTTTTTTTGAATTATTTTAAATTTCTTAGAATTTAATTATATATTTTTTTAATTTTGTTTTTAAATAAAAGAAGGACCTTATATTAAATCATGATTATACAACTGTATATTGTTTGGCAGCCACCTGTTCCGCCACATGAGGAAAACTAGAATAGGTGGATCCAAGCGATGATATGTCTATCATGACTGAAATATAGTTTACAAAAATTGTGCAGAGATCTGAAAGTTTCAACATGAACCCTGTTCCATCTAACTAGCCTAGGGATATCTTTATTTAGAGCTGCCAGAACTAATATAATTACAAAAATGGAAAAAAGAGTCAAAATTAAATCACTGTCCATTCTAAAACTGTAGTTGACAAAAAACCAGAGTTAAGGGTGAGTCTCGTCAAGACATTAGGGAACCTGGATGTCTATGAGAGGTGTATGCCAGAAAAAACTTATGCTTGGAAGTGGGGCAACGTGCTTGCATTGGGGCTTCTGTGAACACCTCAAACAACAAATATAGTCATTGATTGATTGTACTTTGGCCATGCACCTATTCGTCCTACCGCTGTCGGATGTTGAAGAGGAGATCAAGATGCTCCTCTGCTAGATGATAGGCAGAGTGCGAGCCCTACTCTCCTTTGTCTGTGCCTATATCTTCCAATGTAGTTGGGTCCTCCCCTGCATCTATTAATTTCCATCTTCGAGGGATTTCCTCCTCCACAATGTAGCCTCTGTCTCCCTAGTAAGGCTCACTTGGGGGGACAAGAAGGTTGGTGTCCATGGGGAGGCGTGCCTCTGAGGGTGACACTGTTGTGTTCGCCAAGCTCAGACCTGGTTGCAAAGCTGGAGGTGGCCCGATGTTCACCAAATTTGGGTCTGGATGCCAAAATAGAGGTGGTGCCTCTTCTTTAACAAGTTTGAGGCACTGAGGTGCCTCTTCCTTCGAAGTGCTATCTTGAAAATACATATGCGACGGTGGGGAGTACGCTGGGGGGGACGGGGTCTCCATTTTTGGAGTGTGTAGGGAAGTTTGACTCTGGAGTGAGGGTGACGAGGTATCCATTTTTGGAGTGCACAGGGTCATATGAGTTCTTTTGGTATGTCTATGGGGGTGACTAAAATGGGAAAGTAAAGCTCGCTAAGAGGTTGTAAGTCTGTTGTCTCAAGTGATGGCATCCTTGTTCCTGGTGTCCTGCCTAGGATTTCCTCGCTCTCAGGGCATGGTGGGAAGAACCAGGGGGTGGGGGGGATTCCACGGGGATATGGGGGAGAAGTAGTGGCCAAAGGAAGCGAGGATGATGCACAGAGTGAAAACTGTGAAACCAGGAGGGCCGAGGAGCACTATGCTATGATCATAACAGTAAAAAAACAAGAATAAATGCGAAACATGGTTACCTTTAATGCTGCTAGGATCGATTGAAGCCTCTCCCATCACCATTTAAGGCTGACAAGACTAATGCAGGCGACTAGTACTGGTGGCTTGGTTGGATCGCTCACTATTACATATGACCAAATTTGCCATGATTTTTCATTGCTATTTCCACACTTATCCGTCGCAATTTACATGAAAGAAAAGACTATTTTTCATCACTATATCCACAAACCAAGTGTTCATGGAAACAGGGGAGAAATTATCCATCCATGTGTCATCACCATCAATATATTTTTACCTTATAAATCTTGGCAATAGCGACGAAAATTTGTCACAATAGGGACAAAAAACCATGCCAAGGTAAAAACAAATGTGGAAAGTTATGAAGCAAAAGCGTGGAAATAGCAACAAAAATTGATGGCAGAGACAAAACTTATGACACAGATGCTATAGGTGTGATGCAAAACCATGGCAATGTGAGATGAACTTTCAGAAGATGGATGTTGGGAGTAATTCCCTTACAAAAAAAATGAAGGTTAATCACACTCATATGAATGAAAGAAATCAAAGTTGTTCCCATGAAAAAAGTTGTAATGCTTTGAAAGAATGGTAGATCAAAACAATGGAGCACTTGTTTAAACAAAGACAGTTACACCTATTCAAGTAAAGGTAACTCACCCTATTCAAATGAAGGTACATGATACCATATAAATGAAGAGAAATGGAAATTTTTAACTCGAAGGGTAGTTCACACCAAATCAAGTTAGTGTGATCACAATGTTTTGAAATGAAGGGTGATCACACTACTGTAGGTGATAGACTTGGTGGAAAGATTAAAGGGTGGTATGGCATCAACTATTGATATGATCCTACAAGGATGTGTGTGCTTTGTTGCAATCTCTTACAACTGTGATTTTTCAAGGACATGATAGACTTGGTGGAAAAATAGAATGCATGGGATTTGAATATAGTAAGGATGTTCTAGTCAGAGCTTGTGGTGATCTAGGACCGATACTTATTTGTATGTTGATGTGAAGAACTTGTTGTAGGGCCAAGGTGATCAGTATCCATTGAAGATGTAATTTCCATGATATGATGTGTTTCTTCTAGAGTGTAAACAAGAAAACTCCAACTATTAATGTGCGCAATGAATATGGAATGTGTTCTATGATACAAATAATCACTAGTGGTGGTGTGCATCCATGCTGGTGAAGTATACATATGAAGAGACTGTATATAGCCATGTTTGAGTTACATTGAAGGATGGAGAACTAGAGAAGCCACCTGAGGTGTAGTGTCATTGTGGACAATATCTAGCTGAGTAGACATAGCAGTAGAATGATAAGGCTTTGGTGTTGTTGTTTAAGAAAGAATGGTTGTACATCTACCTATATAGATATGTAGTTCTAACTAGAGAAACCATCTGAGGTGTAGTGTCTATGTGGACAATATCTGGCTGAGTCGACATAGCAATAGAATGCTAACGGTGTGGTTTTCTTGTTGTTTAAGAAAGAATGGTTGTACATCTACCTATATAGGTATGTAGTTCTAAATAGAGAAGCCATCAGAGGTGTGTAGTGTCGATGTGGACAATATCTGGATCAATAGACATATCAATAGAATGATAAAGTTGTGGAGTTGTTTAAGAAAATTTGGTCGTAAATCTAACTCTATATATGTAGTTCTAAATTGTTGGAAACGTTAGCTAATAATGACAGAAATATTATAGCTGGTGAGCAACAATTTCTTAAGGAACTATTGTATACAAAAGTGTAGTGGTTGGGTGTTAGTTCTTGCTAATCCTACATTGTGAAAACATTATCTGGTAAAAGTCTCATAATTATCATTGTTGTAGCCAGCGAGAGGACAAGGGAAAGAAATTATGGAACTAGGTATAATAGATCATATATGTATTTTTTTAATTGGTGTGTGGTAGAAAAACAAATATTGAGTTAAAAATCATTGGGGAGGTTTGGGATTTAGAATGAGAATAGAAGAGCGAGAGTGCATCCAGGTAGAAGGATGAGAATGCATTATTTAGAGAGTTTGGAAGACGTGTAGTGCAACCATATGAGATGATATGGATTGATGCAATGTAAAAGTGAGAGAGAAAGGTATTTATGTATTATGTTTTGTTGGGTCTTAACATTATAAGGAAGAGGTATTTCAAGAGGTGAGTTCATAGTTTTTGTCATATTTATAGAGTTGATAAGTATTGCAATGAGCATATTATAAACAATTTCATTGTTTTTGATTGGGTAGAAGGATGAGAAGGTATCATTTGTAATGTGTGTAAGAGAGAAAGTGAAACCATATGAAATGGTTGGATGCGAGGTACAACTAAGAGAGAAATATATGTATGTGGGATGTCTTGGTCACATCATTACATGGAAAGGGTATTGCAATAAAGATGAGTTCATAGGTTTTGTTATATTTAAAGAGTTGATAGGTATTTCAATGGACATCTTATAAATAATTTCATTGTTGTTCATATGATATGTTCAAGAGTAAATTAGAGTAATCAAGGGGAGATACATAACATTCGACATTCTCTTGAAAAATCCCTATGACAAGGGTGACTCCACAATGTTTATTAATGAGAATATGAGTTATGTCCTATTGTACAAAGCCCCAATGATAAGGAGAGGGGTGAGGAGTGATGGAAAATGTGGCTATTTTGGTTACAATTGTCAAGGATTATAGTGGCAAGTTGGGCTTTGATCTAACAATTATGAGTAAAAAGGAGACTTAGAGAGGGGATTAAATTTCATTTGTCATTATGAGTAATGAGGGATCTTTTTCAATAGAGTTTGGAATAGGGACTATTTTTTGTTGGGGAGAAGTGTCCAAATATTGGTGTACCCTAGGATCATCAAGGGATTTCTCATCTATGTACAAGGATTT
>ML789198.1:312468-323921 GCA_009831015.1 Picea engelmannii
CATAGCTAGGGGACCACATGCTACACCACCCCAGGTAAATTTCTAGAAAAAGTTTTTAATTACACAACCATGAAAGGAAGAGGCTTGGTGATGGCATATATGCTACAAAATTTCAAGTATTATCTTCTGGACCAGTCCTTTAGGTTGTCCATTGATAATTTAGTGGTCAAGTATTTGGTTAACAATACAATGTTGGAAGATTAATTCTATCGATGTTTGCTATTGTTTTAGGAATTTGATTTTGAAGTGGTGGTTAAACTAGGTAAAAAAAATGTTGGACCTAATCACCTCTCGGAAATCCACAATTGGAACAATGTAATTGGGATAGCTCATAAAGTGTTGAATGTAGATATATTTTGCATGGAAGCTGTAGTTCTTGAATTCTTCACTAATATTGAAAACTTCAAATATAAATCTACATGCACTAGAAGAATACGGTGATAGTAAAGATTGATATATCATAATTAAGGATACAAATTATTATTTAATCATATGGTACTTGCACACATTAGCAATGGATGGGATTCTTGACTACTATGTGTTGGATCATGAATGATAGGTGGTGCTCTAGGAATCCCATGATGGACATAGAAACATACATTATAGTGAGAAGACGCAACTATCACAACATACATTATAGTGAGACATGTTGGATGCAAGTATCATTCAATTGAAGGCTAGAGTGCACTCTCCACTCCATTATTCATATTATTATCTTCATTCACTCCTATCGGTACATATTCTCCCTTTATCTTCTATCATTTGTTTACTTAGGGTTCATATGGGTGTGTTTGTGTGTATGTGTGTGGTTAAGATTTTGTACTAAAAGTTTGTTATAGTTGTATTGGTCATTGTAAGAATACAAAAAAAAAGTTTTTCCCAGAGTCTATGATTCATACTTTGTTAAAAAAATTGATGCTTGTCTACCAAAAATTCAATTGTATCCTTTCATGAGGATTGTGAGCTTTTACTAGTATAAAGCCTACTTTAAAAAACACATCAAAACCCTTACCTTTTCATTGTCCTTTCGCCAGATCCATTAGCCCATACAACTTGATAAGAGTTTTCCACGTGATGCATTTCCATCACCAAGACATGCATGATTACAAAAAGACAAATTCTTTATATGAGTAAATAATATATAAGCAAATAAACATGCATTTAGTTATGTAAAATACTCTAGAAAAAAATTAAGTGGTCATATACCTTAATGAGATTCTTTTTTTTTTGAGAATAGGTTATTCTCTACTGAATAGGGCCAACCATGTGAAGGTGGAAGATGATATGGCCCCTCCCCCCCCTCACATTGCTCTCAATTCCCCATACCCAACAAATGATTTTCTTTATATAGAAAACATATAGACATTCATGCATAACTAGGATAGTCATAAAAACATATGAACATATAAACATGGAATCATATGAACATATTAACATTGATAAACATCCAAATGCAAGTCATGAATTTATACCTCTAATTTTTCTTTGATTTATGTTTTTTTACATTCATAAAATTGACAATTGGGGCATCATAATCATCCAATGACATTGTATTTTGTGTGCCCTATCCTTCTATTGTTTGTGTGCGCTCATGTAACATACTTCTGGTATGTCACTGAGAAGGTCGTCGAGGCATCTGTTCAAGGTCATGAACTGCAACAACGAAAATGATCATATCGATATGTTGAAATATAATTGAAATAACTAATTCATTATTTTGATTAACATTACATTATTGCTCTTTACCTATTTGTGTAGTTGTGATAGTTGGTGCATTAATTTCTTGTCCACTTGGTTGATCCTCTCGCAATTCACCCTCCTGAGCTACATTCTTTTCAATTTAGAGAAGACAATATATAAGTATAAGTCAAGAAATAAATATCTACAATCACAGTAAATATTTCTAATTCTGAAGCATACATACCGGAATGGGTACCCTCCTCTACACTATCAATGGGAATGTGCACCCTTGTATGACATGGTGTCTGTTGAATATCACTAGATTCACTACTGCGGTAGCACTGTTTCTTGAAAACAAACATAAATACTTAGTTAAGGGTGATATAATAAAATATGAATAGAATTTACAAGCATGCTACTATGGTTTCCTTATTCATTTGATTTACCTGCATGGCTGGGGAGATAGGAGTCTAGCCCAAGATTTTTCTATATTCAATCACACTTTAAAAACCATGCTTGTAACCAAGATTTAGGTCCTCCTCGGTGGTAGCAATGTTGAACATATTTAACTGCAATGCATAACACCATTAAAAATACCAATAACAAAAACATATATTTGTTCGCTACTGTTAAATAAATATTAACCATAGTTAATCATTTAAATCTTACTATTTGGGCTTTTAGTTATTTGTATCCACCCTGGCCTAGTTTATGCTAGCCATGTTTTTCCACTCTGGCCTTGGTTGCTTTGGAGGTGTCTATTAGCCTACATATGGTTTTTTTGAAAAAAAATAGATATTGGAATTGTTACTTAAAACATGAAATAAAAACATAAATGATCATATTTCACTCATAATATGACATGTGTTGTACCTTGCTTGACTAGCTTGTGGATTTCTTCCTTGTTTTTTAAACAAGTTCTCATTTGCATCCTCTATTAGCACCTTCCACTCTTTCTCGGGAACCATGGGAGGGAGCTCGTGCTTGAGGTATAATTTTAATTTCTCCCTATACTAGGCCTTGGTATATTTTAAATTCTTGGTGACTAACTTTGTAACCACTTTCTTGTTGAAAGTGTTGCCAAACAAGTTTACCATGTGGTATATTAAATCATAATTTTTTTTTCTAACTTGGCCATACCATTGTGCGCGAATGGTGGGGCCAAACAACTCCAATGCTTTGTCATTTAAATTTCTATAGAAAACATTGTTTCCTATAGAAACATGTTATCCATTAATTTATAATAATCTCAACAAATGTCCATTTCAATTTCATGAAAAAAATGAATAAATTAATTAGCAATTACCTGCAATCTTTTGAATCTTGATTGGAGCACGTGTGTCATCCACCAGAAAGGTGACATATAGTGATCCAATGATTTTAATTCATTATGCTCCATGCAGAATAATATTCTTTCCATCTACAGTGCGTTCCTCTCCGAAGTCGTGTGGAGTCCCAGGCTTTGGCTCATCATGCTCCGACGTGTCTTGTTGGTCAAAATCATTTCACTCATCAATGCATTCGAGGAGAACCTCAGAAGGCTCAAAAAGCCTCACTTGCACTTTGCTATGTTGACATTTTTTTTTCATTGGACCATCACTTCTACCTATAGCAGTTGGAGGATCGACAGGTTCCCCACGCATGGGGTTTAAAAACTCCTACAAACAAAAAAATTTACTTTATTAGATCATATACAAAATATAAAACAAAAAAAAGATATGAAATTGTCATAGCTGATAAAAATATGTGAAGATGCCACTTACCCCAAAATTAGTTATTGTGTTTTGTAGCTCTACAATTATTTCCCTGTCCTCCTGTGTCAGGGATCTTTTGCTAAGAAAACCTAGATATTCTATGTTAACCTTCTTCAAGGTTGTTATTACAGTTGTCATTGAGTCAGTCGAATAAAATATTTCATCCTCATCAATATCCTTAGTGGGAACCTTCCCACGTTGACCATGCCACAATACATTGATGAATAAAATTGATGAGATGAACTTTAGCATTTGAGAAATTTAGTTGTTGTAGTCATATGTTGTTAATGTATTTAACATTTACCTGGTGAGGCACAACAGGTGTCTTTCCACGGTCACCCTGGACAGATGTAGCAAGTGATTTTCGGACAAGGTCACCCTGGACAAATGTTGACACAATAAATCAATCAACAAAAGTTATGAAATTCACCTGTAACATTAAAAAAATGAAATATTGCAGTAATATAAAAAAAAAAGAATAACAAAATTTCAGAAATTTAGTTGTTGTAGTCATAAGTTGTTACTGTATTTAACATTCACCTGGTGAGGCACAACGAGTGCCTTTCCACGATCACCCTGGACAAATGTAGAGGGTGATTTTCGAACATGGTCACCCTGGACAGAAGTTGACACAATAAATCAATCAACAAAAGTTATGAAATTCACCTGTAACATTTAAAAAATGAAATATTGGAGTAATATCAGAAAAAAAAAATAATGAAATTTCATAAATTTAGTTGTTGTAGTCATAAGTTGTTACTATTTTTAACATTTACCTGGCGAGGAACAATTGGTGCCTTTCCATGGTCACCCTGGACAGATGTAGCGGGTGATTTTCTTCCACGGTCACCCTATAAAGATGTTGACACAATAAATCAATCAATAAAAGTTATGAAATTCACTTGTAACATTAAGAAAATGAAATATTGCAGTAATATTAAAAAAAAAATAATGAAATTTATGAAATTTAGTTGTTGTAGTCATAATTTTTTACTGTATTTATCATTTACCCGCTGAGGCATAGTGGGTGCCTTTCCACGGTCACCCTTGACAGATGTAACCTGTCATATCTCATGGTCACACTAGATAGATGTTGACACAATAAAATAATCAACAAGAATTATGAAAGTAAATTTAAAAATTTTAAGAAATAAAAAATTGAAATATTGCAATGATAAATTGTAACAATAATTGATCAAAGGTTGAGTTGAATGATATGTAAGATATTTACCCCCATAGTCGCACCCTCTTCATCTATTCGATTTAAGTTGTAATCGATCAACAACTCTTCACCGGGAACTATTTTTTTTGTTGCACATACAAATATACAATTTCCTTCGCGTCCCTCGAATATGCAATTTGGTTTCTTAGTTGTTGTCACTAGTCATGTACTATTTATAAAGCCCACAATGTTTCCAGTAGCTTTTGGTCTTCCATCAATATACATAGTTTCCCCTTTATTTTGATTGTTATCTACTAGTTCTATATAACTTATGCCAACTCTGTATCTCCACATACTTTGTGTATATTGGACCAATATCAACCAGTGATTGTATTTGTATAGTGGTCTGACATACTCCATCAATTCAGTTATAGTTCCATAGCCGACCTTTGTGCCATCCATGGAAAATAACCCCAATCCATGTAAGGACGAAGGAGCAATGTGATACATCCTCCCATCGATGAATAAATATGTGTCCGCTTCAGGTAGCTCCTTAGGTGCCCATCATTGCACTAGATGTTTATGCCTCAAGGGAAACTCAATTTCACCTATGCTCTCAGCATCATAATTACATGACCCTCCATTGGAAATAAAAAATTGCATGCGTATACGAAATCTTTTCCTTACCTTTTCCAACCTAGTTGATCTAGAACAGGTAGATCTAGTACAACATGTCTCACTTTCAACCTCTCTTAGTATAGCTTGATCATCACTTGAGGAAGATAGATCCGACAAATACCTATTTGGTAGTACCTACACTCGTTAAAACAAGAAGATAAGTTATCGTGCCAATATACATTTTGTGTACCAACATAGTTGCATATAGTTGCAATATAGTTGCATATAGTTTCATAAGTTGCATATAGTTGCATATAGTTGCATAAGTTGCATTGTTGCATTGTTGCATAAAGTTGCATGTTGCATAAAGTTCCATAAATTTGCATAAGCTGCATAAGTTGCATGTTGCATAGTTTCATATAGTTTCATATTTTTATATAGTTGCATACGAAATTGTTTCAATATAGTTGCATATAGTTGCAATACAGTTTCATATAGTGGCATAAGTTGCATAATTTGCATTGTTGCATAAAGTTGCATATAAGTTTCATATATTTGCATATTCCCTGACGCTCACTGGAGAACTAAATTTGAGACCCATCAAAGAGTTAGAGTGGGGATCGATAGTTTGAAAATCCATGATCCTAGAATTTCACATATTTGGAAAGCACCTTTAGTGGCTGGTGGGGAATGGAGGAAAGGTTTGAGTTGGCAATAATGTTGGGGTTGGTTGTGAAAGATATTACAAGATGATCGAATTGTTGTTTAATCCATTGTATTCATAGGGTGTAATGGTTTGATGAAGTTGTACAAACTATAAAGGAAAGGGTTGTGGTCTTCTATATGGAAGATTGTGAAGGAATTGAACCTGAGAGGAGACAATGGGATGGAAGGAGGGGGTTTCCTCTCTCAATATTTTCCAAGGACCCAAGACCCATACCCAGTTCTTAAAATATCCTATTGATGCCCATACTCCCACTTGAATGCCAAATATACCCTCGAGAGGTCATCTATGGTGGTTTGAGGTGTCATTCATGAAATTTGAGCCCTAGAAGTTGCATAAAACCTTGAGAGATTGGGTGTGCTAGTTTGAGGTGTCATGTTTGGCCATAGATGCCTAGAATATTTGTACTTCAACTAATCCTTGGGTTCCCCCCTCAACCATAGCAAGGCCTTAAGACCCATAGCTAATGCTCAAAACCTTGTGAGAGCACTAACTTCATTTCTTAGAGGCTAAGGATACCCCTCTGGAGTTTATGTGTGGTACTTTGAGGCATTGTTCATGGCTCTAGATGACTGAAAGCTTTCTTCAGAACCTAAGGCATGGCCTTATTCCCTATATCATTTTCAAGACATTGAGACACATACCTACTACTCAAAAACACCTAGTTGATCTAGAACCAGTAGATCTAGTACAACACATCTCACTTTGAACCTCTCTTAGTATATCTTTATCATCACTTGAGGAAGATAGATCCGACAGATACCTATTTGGTGGTACCTACACTCGTTAAAAAAAGAAGATAAGTTATCGTTCCAATATACGTTTTTGGTACCAACACAGTTGCATTTAGTTGCAATATAGTTGCATATAGTTGCATAGGTTGCATTGTTCCATAAAGTTGCATATAGTTTCATGAGTTGCATATAGTTGCATAAGTTTCAGTGTTGGATAAAGTTGCATATAGTTGCATATTGTCACTAAAAAACATGATAAGTTGCATTGTTGCATATAGTTGCATAGTTCCAGTTAGTTGCATATAATTTCATATTTGCATATAGTTGTATACGAAATTGTTGCAATATAGTTGCATATAGTTGCATAAGTTTCATTGTTGCATAAAGTTGCATATAGTTGCATATAGTTGCATAGTTGCATATAGTTGGATAACTTGCATATTTTCATATAGTTGCATATAGTTGCATAAGTTGCACATAGTTGCATAAAGTTGCATATAGTCACTAAAAAACATGATAAGTTGCATTGTTGCATATAGTTGCCTAATTGCATATAGTTGCATATAGTTGCATATTCGCATATAGTTGCATACAAAATTGTTGCAATATAGTTGCATATAGTTGCATAAGTTGCATTGTTGCATTGTTGCATAAAGTTGCATATAGTTGGATAAGTTGCATAGTTGCATATAGTTGCATAAGTTGCATATAGTTGCATAAACTTGCATATAGTCACTAAAAAACATGATAAGTTGCATTGTTGCATATAGTTGCAATATAGTTGCATATAGTTGAATAAGTTGAATAAGTTGCATTGTTGCATAAAGTTTCAATAGTTTCATATAAGTTGCATAAAGTTGCATATATAGTTGTATAAAGTGGGGATCGATAGTTTGGAAATCCATGATCCTAGAATTTCACATATTTGGAAAGCGCCTTTAGTGGATGGTGGGGAATGAAGGAAACGTTTGAGTTGGCAATAATGTTGGAGGGGAGGGATATATGGGGGGTGTCTAAACATATTGATCCAACACGATGTTTTAATATTTGACAATCTGTCACATAATGTGTGACTTTATTGGAAGTGGCGTCTTTGATTTGGTTTGGAAGATGAAAAACTAGTGAATTTGTGAAAAGGATGTCAGGATATTGAATGACATTGTCTTGAATGCAGAGAAGGAGAAATGGCTTAGTTGGGTAGGGTAATGATTTCTAGATGTGACTTTATTAGAAGTTACATCCTTGGTTTTTGTTTGGAGGATGAACACCTAGCAAATTTATGATTTTGAGGCCGAGTTGGAGAAGGTCTTGGTCTAGTAAGAGGGTTCCAAGGATTAGTGTTGGCAATAGGGTTAGGGTTTGTAGAGTGATATAAAATAAGGTACCTTGGTAAATAATGGTTAAAGGCTTAGTCAATGCAAACGCTTTCAAACAAATCAATTTAAGAAAAAATACAACCAATAATCCAAAACTAAATTTGAGAATAATTACCTAATATGGATATAGAATCTGGAGTTGGATGTGTAGTTGTGTGAACATTTCCATGTATTGTAGTACTAGGATTGATGAATTTGTAACCACTCACACATGATATTTTATAGATAGAATAGGGGATAAAAATGCTATGTGATAGTGTCACACAATGGATTCCATGTATTGATGGACTTTGTGAGGTATTTGGAAGTAGAAGATTGAGTTAAATGTAGAATTATAAATTGAATTGTTCACCAATTTTGAATGATTCCTTGTAGATATTTTATTGTAAGGATAAATATTTGAGCCTGGGAAAATCTAGAAGTGCAAGGTGAGGCTACTAATCTAGGAATCTAAAGATTCTCCATTCGTTTGTCCTCTATGTTTTTGTAAAAGTGAGTGCTTATGTTTTTTATTAGGGATCCTATTAACAATATCATGAGATATGGGTGTAATAGTGCTTGAGATGATTGGTCTCAATGAAAGAGGATTCTCTGCAAGGACCCTTGGTGAATTTCAAAGTATCTTTGTAATTTGAGTGGAGGAGGAGTGAAAACGACAACTATTGTAGAACCCTACAACACTAGTTGTTGAGGGGATCTAGACTAGGGCACACCAACAAGAGAATCCCCATTCTAGGCTACAAAAATATGGTATGGGGAAATGATTTTCATCGAATAATTGACCTAACACAACACCAAAGGAAATATGAGTGGGATGATCATGCTCAAATAACCAAATCCCTAGATGTATTCCATAAGAAATAATTCAACTTCAATTCTAGACTGAAGTAGGAAGATAGTTGAAAGTAAGTGCTAACATAGATCTCGGTGATAGGGAACATTCCAAAAGAGTTAGATCTCAATGAAAAATGAGAATTATTAATGGGGAATTGAGCCTAGGAACATGATACTTAAGAATGAAATAACAAATGATGATAACATATTTTCCTTTCAACTATAAGGGATTGATGCACAGAAAGGATTGAATATAGGGCATTGGGGAATTCATCTAAGAGAGAGTATATAGGGTAAAGTTATAGAGGGGGGGGCATGGAAAATGGAGAAATAAGAATTGGGGTATTGTAATGAGAGGAATATAGGATATTGGTAGTGAGGATGGTTTGGGATAAGGACTAAGATATAGGGATTGTGAGATAAGTGGTGTAGTTTTAGCCATTGGAGGAAGAACATGTAAAGATATACATTTGTGCATGTTCTAAGTTGCTAAAATGTTCTAGGGTGAGAAAGAGAAATAGTAGAGATGGATAATTTATATTATTTTCCATATTTGAAGAGAGTATATGTATTAATTTTATCATCATAGAGATACCTACATTGTTGTTGGCATGGGAGACCTAGGATCAAATTAGAACAATGAAGGGGAGAAAAGTCACAATCATAGTGTATTGGAAGAGTGTCATGGAAAACATAATAATACTGCATCAATTATTTTGTGTTGGGGTTTTGTAAGGTAATGATATGGAGGGGAGGGTTCTCGGGGTATTTTGTGTTATATTTTTGTAAGCTAATAATATTTGGCTCTGATGGAGGCGAGCACTCTATAGGGGGGACTGTGTCTTAAGATATATAAGAAGATTGATCTGACCTATTGTTTTAATACATGAAATTTTTTCATAGAATGTGTGTGATTTGAATGGTAGTGACATCATTGGTTTGGGATGGTGAAGAGCTAGTAAATTTATGGTATTGAGGTGAGTAGGAGAAGGCCTTGGTCTAGTAACATGGTCTAAAGGATTAGGGTTGGAAATATGGTTAGTGTTTCTAGAGTGATAGAAAATAGGGTGCCTCGATACTAATTTTCAATGTTGAAAGAATGGATAAAGGATTGTTCAATCCAACTACTTTCAAACAAATCAATTTCAAAATAAGAAGAAACCAATAATCCAAAACCAATTTTTTTAATAAGGAACTCATCTAGATCTAGAATGTGGAGTTCGATATGTACATGTGTTAACACCTCGATGTATTGACTATTTGTCTAGGCCCTTGATTAAGGTGTAACCACTTTCACATAATATTTCCCAGATAGCCTAGGGGATAAAAATGCTACATGATAGCATCAAAAAATGCATTGTATGTAGTGATGGGCTTTGTCATAGATTTTGAAGTAGCACATTGAGATTGACTCTGTCACAAAGTTTGAACAACTCCATCTAGATTATTTTGGTTAAGGAGAAATGTGTGGGGTAGATCTAGAAGTAGGATGTGAGGGTATCAATCTATAAATCTAATGCTTCTCCATTAATTTTTCCTCCATATTTTGGTAAAGTAATTATAGTATCTTGTTGGAAAAATGACAAGTATTTTTTTCTATCTAGGGATTATAGTAACAATTTCATGATATTTGGATGCAATAGTGTTTGAGATGATTGATCTCTTTAAAGGAGGATTCTCTACTAGGATCCTAGATTGAAATTCAAAGTATCTTTATGATGTGAGTGGATGTGGGGCTGAAAACCCTAGTTGTTGCATAACCCTACCATACCTGTTTTTGAGGGGTTCTAGACTAGGGAACACTAATAAAAGAGAAACATCGCCTTGTGCTACAAAATTATGGTATGGGGAAAATATTTTCAAGAGAACAAGAATTAAAAATTTTAATAATTGGCCTCAAAAAATGCTAAGATAAATGTGGGTTGGAGGGTCATTCTCAAAGAACCAAATTTGCACATTTATTTTTCCATAAGCAATGCTTCCACTTCAATTATGGGCTAAAGTAGGAATACAATTAAAAGTAAGTGACAATATAACTTTGGGTGTTAGGGAACACTCCAAGAAACCTAGATATGAACCTCTACTACTGAAAAATGAGAAATATTGATGGGGCTTTGAGCCTAGGAATGTGATGTTGAATAATGAAATACGAAATGATGTAAATATGAAGTGTTCAGAGTTCCTCACCACCCTCGCCCTCTCCCTCGCCCTTCTCCTCTATGTGTTCCCTCCTTCTCCTCTGCGTGTGTGCCCTCCTTCTCCTCTGCATGTGCCCTCCTCCTCCTCTGTGTGCATGCCCTCCTTTTCTGTGTGTGCCATCCTCCTCTGCATGTGCACTCCTGCTCTGTGTGCACCCTCCTTCTCCTCTACGTGTGCCCTCCTCCTCTGCATGTGCGCTCCTGCTTTGTGTGCGCCCTCCTTCTCCTCTGCGTGTGTGTGTGCCCTCCTCCTCTGCGTGTGTCATCTTCCTCTCTACTCTGCATGCGACCTCTCTACTCTGTGTGACCTTCTCTGCATGTTCCCTCCTCCTCTCTACTCTGCGCGAGAGTTAATTAGTTCAAATGTGTTTTT
>ML789198.1:330901-345391 GCA_009831015.1 Picea engelmannii
CCATATTACCTAATTTTAAATTCTAAAGAATAGGTATCATATACTATATTATACAAAATAAAAACACATAAAGATCATATAAAAGTTATAAACACATACTCTTCTTTTCAACAATTAAATATCAATCATCTTCTTCTTCATCCATCTCAGCATCTATATCAAGAGCTGGTTCAGAATTGATATTGGTGAAATTCTCATTCCTATAAACATCATCATCAACGCCATTTTCGCTAATATAGTTATCGATATCGTTAATGAGATCATCGTCTCCTACATTTGGATGATCAACTTCTTCAACTTCTTCATCCAACACATCGACTACATGAGCCACCTGCTCCTGATCTGCATAATCATGATCTTCTTCCTCATTATTATCTTCATCATCGGCTACATGATTATACTTTACCGGTTTTCCTCTTAGATCATATCTAACAATGTTTGACCAACCTACTTTCCCAAGTACCTCTAAGTAAAATACTTGCTCACATTGACTTGGAAGAACATAAGGCTCTCTACCCAATTCAAACTCCCTTGTATTAACCATGGTAAATCCATTATCATGATCAATAATAGTTCCTTCAAGATCACTTTCATGCATCCGTAGCCTGTACCATTTAACCTAAAAAAAAACTATTTTAAAGCATTTAAAATCACACTCAATTGTATCCTCCAAATGGCCATAGTACCTATTCTCAGTTTCTTCCAGATTTCTATCACTTCTAGAGGAAATTTTGGTGACCTTAAACACTGCATTTATCCCACAATCCGAGGTTTTCATCTTATCATCCAACATTTTTATACAAAATTTACGACCATTACACCACATAGCCTTGTGATGTTTCAACTACAACATGGAAAACAAGTAAAAAATACATTGCCAATTAATAAACCTCATATAGGACTTAGTAAATATATATTTCAAAAATTAAACAAACGAAATACATTGAAAAACTGGGAAAAAACTAGGAAAATGTGGGTAAACAATTTAACTTGCCTATTTATCTTTTAAAACAAAGGCTAAATCAACTTCCGTTGATGTAAGATCAATAATTTGATCTCAATGATGATGCGCTTTTTTAATCATGTTACTCACCCTTCCCATGATAACTTATCGAAGTATTCTTAATTATATTGTATCCAATGCTCCATCCAATCAAGGTTGTTTGCAATGTATAAATGTAAAGCATCCCACTCTCTAGAAACTATATGATAGCATAACAATTTAATTTCATTAATTATCTATTGTCAATAAAGGAATAATTTAATAAATGTGTAATATATTAAATCTATGTCAACATCTAATAATTACCTTTCACAGTCCTCATTTCACATTTCCCCAATAGGACCTCCCCTTCAAATTTGTTGATGGAGTCGAGATGCCAAATGCGAGGCACATTCATATTTTTTTCTAATTTAGGTAGATATTGACTAATATACGCCATGCATTGATATAATATATATCCTTCAACCATAGAACCCTCCAGACGTGCTCTTTGTCTAACAAAAGCCTTTAGTAACTTCAATTGCCTCTCCACCATCCACATCGACCTTGTGTGTACTAGTCCACATAATTCAATCTCCTCAACTTGGTGTATGGGGTAGTGTTCTTGTGCATTAAAAAATGCTAGAGGTAGATAATGTTGCATTTGACACATTATTCGGGGAATTTCTCTCTTCCAATACCTTATATCTTCTTTATGGATTTATTTTGATGATAGCCACCTACAAATGTCGATGCAATAAAATAATATCAAGGAATATATAATCTTGCAGATAAAACATAATATGTCAATAAGTTCCACTACAAATCACATAAGAAGTATATTTTCTTTATAAAACAATAATTACCTCATGTATTTTCCAAGTACATAAATAATTTGTTTTATGTTGTTGTCAAAGTCGTCTGGGAGACATAAAGGTAGAACATACTGTAACAAAAAAAAAAAAATTATTATTTGTTTCCAAAAAATGCGTACTAATAAGGAAATATATTATAACCTACTAATTACCTTCATGAATGTATGTTGGTCCTATGTTTTAACCCCACTAAAATTACCTTTTTTCATTAAGCTATTTTGTATGTTCAACGAAAACCCCGTCAGAAACCTATTTTTTCGAATGAGCTCTTTTACAATATTGCTCTATTGCTTCGTCAATAACCAAGGAAGACTAGTATTCTATTCATGACCATCACCATTAGAATTAATAATAACGCTTTGCAATGTGTGATTAGCTTCTTGGATGTCACAACAAATCTTTCCAATTCTCCCTTTGTCATTCCTTCCATCTAATATTCACCATAACAATTATGTTATGTTCTTCCCGATATGCATTATATCAGACAAATGAACTATTTGTAGGTGCTCATAGTATGGAAATGTACTGCATTGCATCAGGTAACTTTTCATTCCTCGTGGAATCCCATTCGTGCCTTAACGACATTCATGAAACATCAAAAAATTGAAATTAAAACTAATTAATGGGACAAAATGAAATTAATACTAATGAAATTAACCAAATATTTATATAATATGTCATACATAAATAATTTGTGTACCTTGACGATTTCTAATATATTCCAACTTCCATAGGCGAGGTGTCATTCTTAGTGATTTTTTTCCATTTTCTTCTTTCCCGTTGAAATTTTCTTTGTCTGTAGTTCGATAACTATGGTTCTTAGGTAGAAAGTGCCTATACTCATCAAACACTTCCTTTCCTAAACTCCTTGAATGAAGAGATTTTATCCTCGGACCACAAACTGGGCATGCAAATTTACCCTTTGTTTAATATATATATATAATATTAAATGTCAAAATAAAGTAACAATATACCACAAAAATGTGTTAACCCGGGAGCAACATGAATTGTCCATGATAGTATTCCATGGAATTAAAATTGGTTTTTCTCTATTGGTCTAGAGATGTCATACATAGTGACGCCAACCCATAACTTCAACAACTCATCGATAAGAGGCTCAATATATACGTTCATATCTTTAACCTGGTACCTACCTAATTGGTTCAACATACTGCATGATTAATTATACTTATCTAGATGTCGTTATATATAAAAGAAATAATTACCATGCACAAAACAAAGAAATGAAATATTTTGTCATACTTTAAAGCAAATTATAGATAATGAAATACCTGTAACAATCATTGCCAACATTGTGTTCTCTCTCTTGATCGACATCCAAGGAGGAAGGTTGTTGTTTATAACAAAAACAGGCCACACTGAGTATGTATAACAAATATCTCCAAATGGATTGACACCATTAGCTTCCAACAAAATTCTAACATTACAAGGTTCTTCCTTAAAAATTGGCCACTTTTCTTTGATGTACTTCAATGCAGAACCATCCGCAGACATTCGAAGAACATCGTCTTGAATTCTGTTATTTGCATGGAAATCCATAAACTGTTCCATACTTTGGCCCCTGAACAACCACTGGAAACGTGGAATTATCAGAATATAACGAAGAACTTTGCGAGGCACCTTATTTGATGCTTTATCAGTTCAATATATACTTATTTGACATTGTGGGCATTCATTTTCTAATGTATATTTTCCATGATATATGATATGATCATTAGGACATGCATCAATAGCTTGATAGTGCATTCCAATTTCTTTCATAATCACAGATATTTCTCAATATGTGCATGGAAACATATTTGACGTCGGTAATAGAACTTCACCTAACAATCTACAAAATTCTAAACAATAAGTCAATTTAAATAATATTAATCATCAATATCTCATCCAATATACTAATTTACAAATTAGAAAATAATAGCAATATAGGAAAAAATAGAACCTTTTAAGTATTTGTGAACATGTAGGCATAAATAATTAACAAATTAAATACCTTAGTATCTGTGTGAGGCATGTGTTTGATAAACCATTCAAAACCTTCAGGTTCAACAATAACAATATAACAGATAAAATATTTGTTGTTGAGAAATCATAAATAGGTTGACATGACTTCTCGAGTAAAGGATCAACATCATGACTATTATCCTAGTTGTCCTCATCCATTGGAGCAAATGTGTCTTGGATCAATCTATATATCTCATCTTCCTGATTTGAATCACTAACGTTATCTCCATCCATATCATCATTAATAACTTGATCAACAACTTCAATATTCAGATCTTGAAGTCCATCACCCTGTAAAGGAGTATTTATGCTAGTACTTGGCAGATAACTCTCTGGAGGTCGACATTTTGGGGGCATCATCTATATATTTACAAAAAACATAGAAAAGTTAGTGTGTATAGAAAATTTAAAAATCCCAATAAGAAATATTACTAAAATTCATGACATACTGATTATTATAGAGAATACATTAAATATTGAACCCTCTTACCAAGGGACGATATTCATAACCCCCTTTAGCGTGCCCCTTCTCCCTACAATGTCTTTGAGATGTTGTTATTAAAAGTCTTTTTTTTTGCAAGCCTCTGCAATCATAGCAAGGGAAATAATATTTTCCATCGCCCCTCGCCTCTAATTCTTCTCTTAACTGAGCAAGCTTCCTATCATTTTCGTTCATAATGATAAATCCTTGTCCTGACAAGTAATTGTCTTACCTACACCATACCAAACAATAAGTTGTCAAATTTTTATATTTCAGCTACTCCTTTAGATTATGATATGTTTATTTACAGTGACCTACAATCCTCACTATTATTTATTCTAAGACATTCTGACATGCTTTTATTATTATTATTATTGATTAACTATTAAGATCAATATGCTTTAATTAGTACTTTAGAGTAGTGTGTACTGAATCACCATGGTATTGGAAGAGTATGGTGTATAATCATAAGTTCATTTGTTAAAGGTTCTTAGTCATAAGGCAAGAAATTGAAAGGTGGCTAACCATAAGATAAGATGGTTGAAGGTGGTTATTTAAAATTGATTGTTATGTGCCTAATCACGACATAGATAACATCTTTATGATAAGGTCATATGTGTACAAATGTTTCCTTTATATAATAACAACATATATACCTAACATAAGTTTAGGGTTAGTGTTTATGTATCTTATTTTTATAAACATGAGTTTCCTCCCTATCTTATATATAACATAACATATCATTTATCAATATAACAATCAACTTTAGGATTTTATTCATGGAGATTTCTTCCTTCAATTAATTGAATTAGTAAGTGCTAGCCAACCCTTAGGCATGCAAGTATCCCAACTATTATTGTCACTTTTATATTATTTTCAATTTATGCAAGTGTGATCCCATTTGGGTACTAGGGATGTAACAAGTGGTATCAAAGCTTCAATCAAGATTTGTTGGTGTTTTTTTGTTAGTTCTTAAAAATAAAAGAGAGAAGAAAATGACAATCAATTATTATCATTTCACTGATCAGGGTTGAGTTTCAAGAGCACTTCCATATCTTTATCAATGAAAAGGGATAGATATTCTAGCTACAATTGAAGGGAAAAGGGTATGTGGATTCCATAAACCTAGAATATTATGGAAAACACATACCCTTTTCCATAGAATATACTAACTAGATAAAAAACCAAAGACATGAAATATGGTACTACACATGTAATATACTATCAAGGAAAAAACAAGCTACATGAAATTTGGACATTTAAACAAAAATTTACAAGTTAAATGAGTACATAAATAAAATAAAAACATATTAACCTTGGAAGTTCAAAATCTTAGCTATGTAGATCAAGAATTGGATTTATTCAACCAGTGGGTGACAGAAAAAATAAACAGCTCAAACAAAAGCCAAGAACAGTGTCGCAACTATATCAATTGTGTTGCAAAGTATCTTAAAGTCGGGTATATATAGATCAAATAGTCAACTAGCTGTTAACACTGACCAATCAGATAGGCAAAAGTTTTGTCGCTATTCCCAGGAACTTTCGTGGCAATAACGATGAAATTTCGTGGCAATAGCGACGAAAATCTCGACCAAGTTAAAATATCCTATTCGTGGATATTGTGATGAACTTTCATGGAAATATCGACGAAAATCCTACCCTATTTAAAAAAAAGATGAAAAGAATGGAAACATGGAAAAATTTCGTGGAATAATCCTCCCATATGTAGTAGTGGCTCGTCCAAGAGCTCCACCAGGCACACTAAATTAACTCCCCTCATGGTGTGTGCCATGGGGAGTAAATACGTTGGGGGTGACAACTTGGGACAATAACTCCCCCGACCATTTTTCCCTACCATTAGTCCCCCTTCTGTTGCCAAGTGTCACCCCATCCGGGTGATTATATTTATTTTTATCAATATGTATTATTGAAATAATAAAATAAAAAACAATTAAAAAAAACATTAAAAATTATAACAACTTTTTTAATGTTATAATAAACATTATATTTAATAAAAATTATAATAATATCTAAAAATTTATCATAAAATTTATAAATTTAATAATTATTATAAATAATATGAATTATATTAAAATGTGTTATTATAAAGTAATTCCTATATTATTTATTTAATTTAAAGTTAAAAGAAAATATGAGGGTGAGGGTGAGCAAAGGGGAATAATAGAGAAAAGATAAGAGGGTGAGGATATAGAGAAAACATAAGAGGGTGGGATGAGAGGAATAATAGAGAACATATTATGTTTTCTATATTGTGAGTTCACCCCACCCAAGAACACAATAAAAATTTTAATGAAAAATTAAATAAACCTATATTATTATTATTATTTCCTCGTTTTTTTTATAAAAAAAATCATACCTAGTTTTATCAAAAATAAATAAAAAATAAATCATATGTGATGATGATGATTAACATCCACTAAGACCTAATTGGTCTATCGGACATTAAGAGGGTAGGTGATTACTTGTGATTCTTTAGAATTTTGTTTCTGTGCTCGAAAAGCATTAAGAGAATCTTTCCAAGATCACCATACTTTTGTTGAGTTAAGAGGTTAGGAAGGTTGGTAGTATGATCAATATTTGGAAAATGAGATCTAATATGGGTATAGGCTGGACAATATAAGAGAAAGTGTGATTCATCTTCAATCTTCTTAGTGTCACAAAGGTGACACACTCTTTCATCCCATGGTGTTTTAGGAATTGACTAACGCCTAGTTTCACTATGGAGCTCATGAGAATTTGTTCTTATCTTAGCAATGCTTATTTTTTTCTTTACACTTGGAAAAACAAATAGATAATTTTGATCTTCTATATTAGGGTTGATTACATCTTTATAATACCTTAATTTTTTTTTTCCCTCAAACTCTTTATCACACCACATTTCTTCCTTAAATTTTGATTTGACAGTTTTTTTAATAATATCTTTATTCTGCAAAATGGTTTCTTCCATGATTCCCCAATAGTTTAGCCATGAATAGGCATCTTTATGCCATCCTCGCTTGAGTCGATGGTGGTTATGACTTGATTTTGAAGAAATTTTAGGCAGCCTCTTGTCTTCCATGTTGTTTAACTTGTTCTTATACATTAGGTATCTAGTCATAGCCATGCTCTTCATGGGGGAGAGGCTTGTTTCTATGAGGAGGATGGGATAGGGCATATTTCCTTTAATTTTGAGATTATAGGTTATTAAATTCTTTTGTATTTGCTCTATGTTTCTCCAGGATTCACGAGAGATACTAAAACCCCAGACTTCACATCCATAAAGAATAGTAGGTGTAACAAGAGCCTCAAAGAGGAGTTTCTTCTTATCCCAACTCCAATGATCAATTGATTTACAATTGTTTTCAAGCCCATAATAAGATTTCCATCCCCCAATAATCCTTTTCTCAATGCTATAATTCAAATTGAACTTGCTGTGAATATTAGTTCCAAGATATTTGTATGAAGTCACTTCCTCCAAGTTGTTGTTTTCGTATACAAAGGTATAATAAGGGATCTTATTGGATTTAATAATCATGACCTTAGTCTTATTAGTATTAACAGTCATATCCATATTGGAACAAAAATTCTTGAGGATTCTTAGTTGGTTTTCAAGATCATGGGGACACCTTGCCATAAGAATGATATCATCATCGTAAAGAAGAATATTGATGACTATACTAGTGAGAGTAGGGTCGACACAACCTATTTTTTCCAAGCATTCTTCTAACTTATCAATGTATATGCAAAAAAGGGTAGGGGATAAGGGACAACCTTGTTTGACTATGATATTGTAGTAAATATCTTTTGACCAGCCCTCTGTGTTTTTAAACTTAGAAATAACGTTCTCGTACATCCTTATTGCAGCAACCCTCAACTTGAGAGGAACTTTTATCTCTTCCAACCTATTCCAAAGTTTTTTCCTAGGAACCATGTCAAAAGCTTTTCTAAAGTCAACAAAACAACAAAAGAAATTGATTTTAGTATTGCAGAACTCCTCTGCAATGATCCTAAATGTAACAATATGGTCCAAAGTTGAATGATATATCCTAAACCCGGCTTGGCCTTTAGCTCTTTTACCGTGACTTTCTATCCAAATGCTTATCTACTTTTCCAAAATAATTCCATAAAGCTTGACTAAAATCGAGCTAATAATAATGGTCCTATAATTAGAGGGAATGTTTTTATCCCCATTTTTAAAAATAAGAACAATGAGGCTTTGCGTCTAGGGTTTAGGGAATTCCTGCTTGACTCCTAAATTGAAGAGCTTGTGTATGTGAGGGATAAGGATTGGCCCTCCGATTTTAAAAATTTCATCTTGGTAGCCTTTAATTTTCTTAGCTTTCCCATTTGTGAGCATCTTAACCCCGAACTCTATGTCATCTAAAGAAAAAACTTATTCTTTTGTAGGGACAATAGGAATGGTTTCCATGGAATTAGGGAACTCGTAAAGACTTCTAAGGTAAGAATTCTAGTCTATTAAGGGAATCCTATTATTTTATTTAGTATTTCATTTTAGATTTTGACTCCAGAACTTATTAGGATCCAACTCGTATAGTTGTGAAAGTTGTTCTTGCCTTTTATTGATATAGTATATTTTTTTCCTTTTAATTAGGGCTTTGTACGTATTGATCTTATCGAGTTTTAAGGGATCATTATAAGCATCCCTAATGGATTTCCTAGTAATTTTACATTCTTTATCATACCAAGGGTTGGTTGTTCTATTATTCTTTTTATGGGACACCTTGAAAGAGAACTTGTTAATAGAAGTGGAAAGGGTAGTTGTAAAATTATGATAGAGTTCTTCAATGTTTTCCTTATAAGTTAGGAGGTTTAATTTACTATTTAAATCCTTTAGGAAAATGTCAACTTTACTTTTGTCAACGCGCAAATTCCTTTGATTATCATAATTATCTTCAATGGTGCTCCTATGCATGGAAAATTTTAGAGTTAGGGTTAAAGTTTTATGATCAGAGTCAGGCTCATGGTCATTGAAAAGGTCAAAAGTTGTTATTTGGTTGGAAACGAGGATATCAGATATCACATAACATACAACACTACTACCTAGCCCATGAATATAGGTCATTTGGTTGGAGTTTGGCCACTTCATTACTCCATTGATAATTATTAGGTCTTGAGAGTTGTAGAGCTTGACCAACTCAGTACCAAACAAATTATCAATTAGGTCTTCAGAGGTTCTATTGTAGCTATTAGATAAAACAAGGTCCTCATCTAGCCAGAAAGTATTATGGTTGGAGTCATCACTTAAAAGAGTAGCTTCTTTAGTTGCAATCCTAGAATTAAAGTCTCCTAGCAGGAAAATATTGCCTTCATTTTTCAAATTATAAATATCTTGTTCTAAATTATTATAGGGACAATTTTTATCTAGATTATTTTTCTTATAAAAAGTAGAATTAATAGGTGCAAAATAACAAATTGCTATATACATCTTCTTAGCATTGGTGTCTGAAATTTCTATCCAAATGTATTGATTAAGATGGTCAATCTTATGAAGTTGAATGTGAGGAGAAATTTTTTTTCTAATATAACAATCTATGCCTCCTATCCCTCTATAGTGGGATTTTTTGTTCCATGGCGAACACAAGACAAATCCTTCCATGTTAGGGACCTTAGACTCCTCATTCTCCCAAGTTTCAGCTAGACAGATAATATCAATATCACTCGGTGTTATAACCCTAAATTGCACCATACATGCTTACCTTGCATCAGGCCATCTCAGATCCCTTCTTTGCCAAAGCATTGTTGAAAAACTCTTTAAAAAACCTCTTTTATAAAGGCCCGCGCACCCTACTCCATTACTGCATGCGTGTACACACTAGCTGACCTAAAAAAACTCGCGTGGATCGACAAAAGTACAAAAAAAGGAAAGTTTCTGAAAGAACACACAACTTTTGGTGAGTTAACTAAAACTCCCGGCCATGCATGGTCGAGGATTCGTCCAAATACCTAGCTCCTTCTAGCCTATAAAAGAAGGGGTAGGGGTCCCATTTTGAAGGAGGAAAAATATAGCAAAGAAACTTTGCCCAATTGCATATTCCCATTGTCCCAACCCTTTAACCATCCTTGTGAAAGAAGAGATACAAAACAAAGAAGTTGGAGTACATTTAAAGGGGAGCCCAGGATGAGGATTCGCGAAGTAGTGGCCGGTCTCGACGTTTGTAAGTTGATTCATTTAAAGTAATAAAGAAATGTTTTTCCCATCCCACTTTATGAGTTCTTCATAGTACAATAAATATATGTTTGAATCTCTAACCCATTAGTATATAGGTAAAATGCATGTGTAGTTTTTTGCTTGTTTTGCATACAGGTCAGATTTGAAAGGAGGATTGCTAACAAGTGATCAACCAGGAGGAAGGATCGACACCGAACATCTAGAACAAGGTATGTTGGCCTAAACCATGTATTTGCTGAAAAGGAATGGGGTTTAAGTCTGGGGACAAAGGTAGAAAGTATATTTCTTTTGGTCATATCTGCATGCATAAGATAACCCTATTTGCTAGTCCGTAAGGGGATTTCCCTCACAGCACTCAGTATCCAACATATCATAGGACCTTTGCTCTATGGAAAGCCACAACAATTCCAAAAAAGGATCCCAAGTGTCCCAAATTCCTATTTATTATTATCCTCCTCGCCTCTATCCCTAACAATAGCTTTTCGATTTCTAATTATTGCCCATTTTCCTTCTTTCCTGGCTTCTTTTACCTTTTGAACTTCCTTCATTAATTCAGCTTGGTCTTCGGGAATGAGGTCTTCATTTATAAATATTCCCGACCCTTTTAAGCTTGGAGATTTACTAAGTATGCTATATTTATGGTCATTACAACTTACTTTGACACAAATCAACCTATCTTTGTGATCAATTATTTTTCCTAGCCTCTTTTCTTCTACGAGGTAAGTTGTATCAATTTGTGATTTATTTTTTAATTCTTCTTTTACTATTGCTAGCGTATCCTCCTCTTATTGTTATTGTATACCAAAAATTATGAGGCTCAAGGATCTTTTGTTGCGCTCATGGTCCAATTCGATTAGCTTATTCATTTCCTCTTTGATGGGTTTGATATCCAATTTGTTTTCCATATTACTGAGGGTCATATTGCTGGTTAGTTTTTCTTCTAGCTCTTTAATCCTATCTCTCAAGTTGTGATTTTCTTCAACCCCTCCTTCTTGGGTTAATTGTTTATGTTTTTCCATTTTATGAATTCTATCCTTCATTGTCTGCAATTCACTCTTGAACCCTATGAATCTATACTCTATTTGAGTTTGAATGGTATCTTTAATTTTTTTATCAATCATTGCCTCTAGCTCTATTTGGAGTTTTACATCTCTTTCTTCACTCATTTTTTCTAATGTTTCTAACTCTATTTGGATTTTGGCATCTTTCTCTTATCTTTTTTTTTCTACTGATTCTATATAATCGTAAAGGATCTCTAGGGTGATTTTGGGGGGCCTCCACTTGTTAGGAAGAGTTTTTGTAATAGGTGGTGGAGTGTTCATATTGAAAAGAAGAGAAAAAAGATGTAACAATTATTATTATCGATTGACTTTATCTCTCAAATCAACTTTTACTTCTGAAACTTAAAATAAAAAAATAAATAAAATATATTAAAATCTCTTTACTTATAATTAAAATTGAATCAAAGTAAAAAGTCACTCACCTCATTTCAAATGTCCAAATGCTAAACCGGTTGAAGAAGACAAAAATAATTTCTGAAAATGCTAGAAAAGTCGAGAGAAACTACATAGATTATTCTGAGTAAAAAATGTAAAAAACTACAGAGATTATTCCCGTTCAAAACCCTAGATATATAATCTTAGAAATAAAATATCTCCAAAAATAAATAAATAAACATAGAAGTATTATTCCCATTAAAAACCCTAGATATATAATCTTAGAAATAAAATATCTCCTTCAAAAGAGAAAAAAAAAGTATTATTGGCGTTGAAAAATCTAGAGATATAATCTTAGAAATAAAGTATCTACTTTCAAAAAAAAGAAAAGTATTAGTCACGTTCAAAACCGCAGAGATATAATTTCAAAACCTCAGAGAACTAGTATCATTTATAAAAATTCTAGTTTATTATATTTATGCTTTTCTTAAAATTTAAAAGTAAAAATATTAAATTATAATAGTAAATTAAATTATAGAAAAAAAATAGTGAAAAAATTAAAACTAAAATAGATTAAAAAAAACATTTATATTTTTTTTTATCTTGGAAAAATAAAAAAAAAATATTAAATTGTTGATAATAAAAAATAAAAGAAATAATTTTGAAAAAAAAAACAAATTTTTTAAACTCTTATATTTTCTTCACTTAAAAAAGATAAAAAAATATTTACTATCAACCTTGAAAATAATTTAATATAAACATTAAAAATTGAACAAATTATAACAAGATGAATCATTCTTATACATACATCTATAAAATCATATAATAATATGAATCTAAATTTTAAAATATAAAAATTTTAAATTGTGAATAACAAAGAAAAGATAACTAAAGAGCAAGTTATATTATAATATTAAAATATTAGAAAATCAACAAACTATCATTGACTTTAAATAATAACTTGATGAATCATCCTTATAAATACATTTATAAAATTCAATAATAATATTAATAAAATAATAACAATTTTATATCTATCATAATATTAATAAAATAATAATACCTGTATATCTATCGACTAAAAAATTAAAATTAAAAGTAATATTAAGATGTAAAATTAAATATTACAAATTCATAATATATGTAACGCCCCATATTTTGACCTTAGGTAGTTAGGACATTGTTTTTTACTAAACTTAATATTTGAAAGTTTAACATTTGTTTAGAGTCATTTAGACTTTCTTAGACATTGAGATGTGTACATCTCGACCTATTTGTATGTTACATGATATATGCTAAAAAAAAAAAAAAAATAGTTATTTGATTGTTTAAAACATGAAAATTAATATGGGTAAGTTCAGTACAAGTAAACCAATTCAAGTTATGTTGTGAATGTATAATAGATGCAATGCATGATGTAAATAGGAATACATTTCTTAATTGAGCATAAATGCAAATATGGATTCTTATATAAATTTGTGATGTATCTGCATCAATATGAGTTATTGGTAAGTTAACTTACAGGTTGATGAGCTATGTGATAGCCAAATGAGTATAGTATTGAGGTAACTTGGATTTCGTAGACATCGAGAAGATATTGTATGCTATAAGTTGTACTTACTATTTAATTTATGATTTGAAATATTACTATGATCTATGGTAAGTGTGGTTTTGACAGGTGCACAACTTGCCCAGAGTGGATGTTTGATAACGTGACTCTAAGAACAATAGGGCTTGATGTAGGGTGTTGACCCTAGTTCTATAAGGAGGGGTGGAGGTATTACCCATTGTTTATCCTCCAAAACCTAGAGTTGTGGGAGGGTTGTGTGAAGTCACGCTCCCCGAGACGTGTGATGGCGACTGCTAGTTGCCTGTTGGGGAAGCTTGGTCGAGATGTATGACACCTCTGCTTACAGGTTCTATCTGGAGTTAGGTCAATATAGTTGACACTCAATCTCAGTCCAACAGAGGAAAGGATAGAATGGAAGATGGAAGTAGGTTAGGAAGGAAGGATTCTTCGATGTTAGTTGAGAATACTGATTGGGGATTAGAGATGCCACTATTGTTTACTTACTTGATTCCTACCATGTTTAAAATCCTATTTGATTTCCTATTGATATTTTAAGTGTGATAATGAGTTATTCATGGATTGGTGTAATTTTTTTCATTAAGATTATTAAATGATGCATCACATGATCTATTGTCCTACATGTCTTGGTGATCATATAGGAACTATGCACTAGAGGCAATGATTGTTTATCGTTAGTACATATATGAGATATGTGTCCACTAGCTACGCACACATACCCTACCCATGTACACTAGGACAATTAATTAATGTATTAATTATTAAAGTAAATTATTAACTATTTAATTGAATGTTTATTGAATATGTAAATTATATTGCATACAAAATATCTAGAAGCATTAAATACCTTATTGACTTTGATAGATGGCGGGTATGATGAATTAAATGAGCATGGTGGGGTGTTATGTACATT
>ML789198.1:350600-378594 GCA_009831015.1 Picea engelmannii
CCCTAATTAAGTGTCGCCCAGTTCAGAATCTAAGTTCTAAGTCTAAAACTTCTCCAGAGGTAAAATTTTGTCTACCTTTAAGAAAAATACCTTATAAAAATAAAATAATAAATTTTAAACTAAAAACCACTTGAGTAATAGTTGTGGACTTCATAAAGGTTTGGGTAAAATTCAGAGAGTAAGAACTTAAATAAAATCTGTGGATATCAAAGGTAACGAAGAAATAAATTATTTAACCTGTGAAAGTGTAAAAAGATATTAAATTAGTAATAAAAGGAAAAGAGTAAATAGCGCAATTGTCATTTTGGCTCTAATAAAATGGGGAAAGAAGGGAATAATAAAAATTAGGAAACTAAGGAATGGAGGAAACATAATAAGGGAATGGGAACTTATGGTAAAAAGCGAAGTCAACATAGTAAAGAATCTGCAATTAAGAAACTTCTAAATTGAACTAAATTAGCAACTTCATTTTAGGGAAAGTATTTAAACCTGTAAGGGAATCTAGGAACACCTAGGTGTAAATTTAGGAGCAAATTCTAGGTGGGCGAAGGAATTGAAACAATTATTAATTTAAAGAAAATATTTATTGGAGGAAAGTGGTGGATGGACGACACTTGTACGAAGCAGAATTATTAGAAGACTTTTATTAAAACTTAAATTAAATGAGATTTAGGGAAAGTTTGGAAGTTCTAAAACTCTATAAAAGAGAGGAAGGAGGAGGAAGTAGGGGATCGACTGTTAGCATAATGTTACACTGTCGGATTTGTGACTTGACTGATTACTTATGGGGAGTTGGGATTTCCTAGCTCGGATAAGAGTGGTAGCTCGGTCTTGTGAGGCGAGGTGGGAGATAGACGTACCATATGGATAGTGTGTGGCCCCTTTGCGGCTCGGGGGGCTAAGGGGGAAGCAGAGTACCCCTAGCAATTGGCTGGGAGGTACTGGTGAGGTCTCGATGATCGGTGAGCGGGAGCAGTACAGAGCACGCGGACGACACACAGAGCAAGCGAATAGGCAATGGTACACATTTTTGTTGATTCACTGGATGTTGTAGGATGTATGATTAGGATCTGCATGCATATTGAGTAGGTAGTTGTTGTCTCGTCTCATGACCTTGAAATTTTAATGATGGCAAAGTTTCTTTAATTCTGCGTTCAAATCGATGGTTAAGTTTATTGTTGCTTGTTATATATTTTCTAAATGAACCAGCTCGGTGTTGCATTACCTCCTTCCTATGTTATTACCTTCTTGACTGAGTTTTTATGCATGCATGGAAATTATCCTCTACGATTAATTGATTGTCTCTACGCCTCTTCCAAGTGACCTCTTGGCATCCTATTCACTGCGTCTTTGATGCGTTGTGTTTCACATGTTGACCACAGTTTTATTTCTGGGCGTTTATTATTTTTCCTTCTGCCATGATACACAAATTCCCTGCATAACGAACATCCAGACTCGCTAGAACTAGGACTGAAAGAGACAACAATTAAATGACCGATATTCAGAACAATCTAACAACAAAAACGATTGTGTCATTGATACCTTATTGTTCGTTAAATATCATGGGAATTTCTGCCAACAGCTTTGGATATTATTATTCCTCATTCGAGGTTCTTATTGATAATTTAACCAATGATTTTATCCTTAACTGATGCACCTGACTGGGAAATTTTTGTTTTACCCCATGTGGTTGTATTGCATTTTGGATGTATGAACTCTTCCTCAGCATTTTCATGCTTACAGAATGACTGTGTTATTATTGCTTCGGCGAATTGCTTTTGGGGTACGACTGTATGGCCATTTTGTTTTCCAGTTCGTGCCTCTATCTTGTATGCAAAATACTCACACAGCCATAGCTCACACACCCGCGAATGCACTATGTGTTGGTGGGATAAATTTCTATCCTGCGTCCTTCACAGCTTGACCTGCGCGCTTAGACCATGGGAATGTATTTATTTTTATTTTTAAAGTATGTTTTGTTGGGACCCCATCCATGCCATCTTAATTATTCCTCTGTTGACCTCAGTTTCCCCTACCCCTTTTGAAACGCGACTTCTGGTTGGAAAAATAAGTTAAAATTTATATAGGAAGTAATTTGTCTGCGTAAATTCTTGCATCATTACCTCTCCATGTTTATTTTCTTCTCCATTGATTAAAACAAGTAGTCTTTATACATTTATTCTTGGGATGCTGCAAACGTCTGATTATTGTTGGGATAGATGTGGTTTAGATTTTGTGCTCTGTCTGAAAATGGACGTGGGATTTAAACAATTGACGGCCCAGTTATCTTTTTTTTTCCACGTCATTAAATACAGAACCATTTGCTTGTGATGAGGGCCTTGATACTGCTTCTTGTTTAATAAATGTTAGCAGTCTACTTTTTGGTTGCCGTGGTTAGCAGATCTACAACTTGGTTTAGTTTCCTTGGGGCTACAGATCTCTGATTTTTCCAGCAATCAATGGTTGGTAGCGACTGATAGCTGCACTTTGATCGCTGCCATTGATGGCTAAAACTTGACATACGATTTCTGGGATGCTCGCATCGGTTGCGGGTAAGGTTTCTGAAAGGAACTCATAGTCGCTAGTTTGGTGGTTATTAATAACTTAAACGGTGATGATAAGGCGTAAATGGTTGTGACTGTAATGTATTGTTGAATATGTAAACGAAATGTTTTTGCGATAAAATAAAACGTAAAGTTAGTGATTGATATATATAAAAGGTAAGGTCATTGATATTTAATTGCAATATTATCGTAATATCAAAAGTAAGAATATTGTATTTTATGGAAGTGTTATCGAAATTTCATTGTTATTTATATCCAATAAAATGTTAAATCCTGGCTATTTGATAGCATTATTATCATGAGATAAAGGTAATGATATGGTGGTCTTATGGTAATGTAATTGTAGTTTCATTTTTATTGATAAACAATTAAAATGAAAAGTCCTTGTTATCTTAATTGCCATGTTGTTGTAAGATAAAAAGAATGACATGGTTATTTTATGGTCATGTTATTATAGTTGTGATCAATGTTGTGCGGAGCAATGCCCTTTCCTTTTATCCTTAATTTCACACTAATTTAGATATGTGCTTGGATGAAAAATTTTGTTAACAAAGGTCCACACTTGTCAATATTGAATGGTACACTCATAATAGTTGACAAAGAACCTTCCTTATAATTATAACCGACAGAATAAAAGGAATTTATGTGTAGATAGAGAGGATAATTATTTATAGATAGTATTGATGCTAAAATGTTTATGGTAATTACAAAAAATTGGGTAGGCTCTTAAACAAAAAATTTATTTTCAAGCATTAATTATTCCAAAAATTTGCATACCTACAATTGATGTTATGATGGTGTGTCCATGTGCCTTGAAGGAAATTAATAATTAGGAGGCACCATGAAAAGAGGTGATGCTTGTTGAATTAAGTTATAGTTTTTGGCGCCATGAAATCAATACTTTGTTTTGGATGTTGTGTTAATTATTGGTTCATAATTATTGTCTATCGAATTATAAGTTTAGTTCATTGTATGAATGTTGATGTAAACCTTACAATGTTGCGTCAAATGATTTTAGGATATGTCGTTAAATATTGATCTATGATTAAAGATGAAATGTTAATTATTGCGTTAAATGACAATTATAACTATTCACTATATTCATGATTATAATTAAGTACTAATTATCTTGTCAAATGTTAAACTAGTCGAAGTTTAGACTTGTACAAAAAGGTCCCTTGAATGTTGTTTTAGAGGGTACCTTGATGACGATTTATGATCTAAAGTTGCGCAATGGAATGGCTTTAAGACTCATATAGATTGTATTCCCTTTTTTAACTAACGTTGTATTGGGTTGTAAACTTTTGTGTGGTTGGTCTACTTATGTCGAGCGGGATGTAGACACCTCCATGTTCCTCAGAACAGTCGCCAACCCTGAGACCTTAAATGGTTAAAATCGATGGGAACCTAGGCTTGAGCATTTCTTATGTGTCTTGGAGGTCCTAACCATTGCAAGGTAGGATGGGCAGGTAGTCAGTCTTATATTTTTGTCGGTTGATTTTTGTTCATCACTGTCAGATGTTGAGGTGGGTCTTAGACCTTTATGTTGATATCACAGATGCATGCATCTTGAGTCGTCGTCATGTGGCAGTGCAGAGTATAATGTCTTGTTACCCTTGTACACACGCACACACACACACAAAAAAAATCACTTGTTATAAGAGGTTTGTCGTCGTGACGAGGAGGACGTTACATATGGTATCAGAGTAGGTTCGATCCACAACTTGGGATCGCTACGGCTTTCGTTGATATGATTTGATTATACTGTTGCTAATCAAGTTGATTGTGTGCGTACATGTAATCATGGTTAGAGGATGTCGCAGAGGCAAACGACGGGGTGCTAGGGGAGGAGGCGTGACACCTCCAGTAACATCCACACCTGAGGGGTCTAACCCCCAGGGAGATGAGCAGGTTCTCGGACAGGAGTAGATAACAGTTGGCGATGTAGTCGGGATGATGAGATCTTTTCAGCACATGTCCAACGCACTGATTAACCACTTGGATAGAGATGAGGCCAGGGCGTCGACACCTGCTGAGGTTTTTCCGCGCGCACTGGCTATTACTGGTAGCATTCATCGGGAACTCGAGAAGGTCAAATTTCTGGAGTTCTTTGGTGCTGCACACGGCGCAACTACCAAGGCATGGTTGGAGAACATGGCAATGTGCTTCGCACTTCGTGATTATACCTCCAACATGAAGGTCTACATGGCGATATTTCAACTGAAGGGGAGCACCCTTCTATGGTGGAAGACGCTCCTATCGCAGTTGAACATGGCTGTCGAAGACATGTCATGGGAACTGTTCGAGGAACGGTTCAGAGAGAGGTACCTTTTAGAGGAATTCATTGAGTGTCAACTCAATGAGTTCAACGCCTTACGATAGGGAGGTCGTACGGTGCCCGAGTACGAGGCCCGCTTTATGGAGCTACTCCAGTATGCTCCGCACCTTAACACAGAGAAATTTAAGGTCAACTGGTTCATTTTCGGCCTTAACGGAAGCCTGTGTGCAAAGGTTAGGATTTTGATGCCTCAAACCTTGCATGATGTCATCCAGAAGGCCCTCATAGCAGAGGAGGAGCTTATCAGTGGGGGTCAGACCAGGACTCCAGCGAGACCAACAGAGTAGGTTCCATCTAGAACACAACAACACCAGACACCAACGAGACATACATCAAGATATCGTGGCTTCCAGAGGCGATCCACTTTCACTTCACCCCGACAACCGTCACATCAGCAGCGAACACCTTATCGAGGAAAACCGCATCAGTAGTAGCGTCACCCGCAACAGCTGTTGTTTAGGATTGTTCATCAAAACCGACCAGGGTTCCAGGCAAGTGGGCCATCATCTTCTACTTTGGGTACCAGGACTACTAGGCCGAAGAAGGGGTGTTGGACGTGTGGGGAGCCACACTACTAGCGCGATTGTCCTGTGGAGAGGACCTAAGCGTTCGGATCAGTAGGATCCACTCCAGTGGGAGATATGGGCAAGGGCCATCAGATTCATGCAGCGGTGAATAACCGCCAGGCAGAGCATCAGTCGACTGTGCTCGAGATGATAGGTACTGTCGCTGACTAGACCCTTAGTATTTTGATAGATCCCGGTTCTATTGAGTGTTTCATTTCTGGTGCAGTGATAAAAAGTATTAAGGTAAACGCAGTCGAACAAGACGAGTTTAGCTTTGTAGAGATGGCTTCGATAGCTAAATAGAAGGTTGCAGGAAAGGTTACAGGATGTTCCCTTAACCTGGGAGAGTTTGTCACTAGGGTCAACTTGTATGTCACGATCTTAGGATCTTATGATGTCGTGATTGGTATGGATTGGTTGGAATCGCATGCGGTGATACTCAACTATAAGATGAAACGGTTGAGCTTTGTCGATGGAAAGGGACAGAGGCATGTGATTGTAGGACGTATTCAGGGAGTTTCTTTAAGGTTCGTCTCTTCCTTACAGTTATGGAAGAGTATGCGAAAGGGGTGCAAGTTGTATGCGATCCTTACGCTAAATGAGAAGGGAGTAGCAAAAGGTCTAGAACACCTTTCGGTGGTGAGAGAGTTTGCGGATGTATTTCTAGAGGAGTTACTAGGGATGTCGCCGGAAAGGGAATTGGAGTTTACCATAGACCTGAAACTCGGGATTGAACCGATAGCAAGAATGCCTTATCAGATGTCCACCCCGAAGTTACAAGAGTTGAAAATGCAACTGAAGGAGTTGTTGGACCTAGGACTGATACATCCTAGTGTGTCACCGTGGGGTGCACCGGTTATTTTCATATGAAAGAAGCACAGATCGTGGAGGCTTTGGATTGACTATCGTCAATTGAACAAGGCCACGATCAAGAATCAATATCCCTTACCGAGAATTGATGATCTATTCGATCAAATGAAGGGTGCAATGGTGTTCTCCAAGATTGATTTGCGATCAGGGTATCACCAGTTGTGGATCAAGGAGGATGACGTCCCTGAGACTGCCTTTAAGACGAGGTTTGGACATTATGAGTTTACTGTTTTTTCGTTTGGACTGACAAATGCCCCAGGGGTATTCATGAGTTCGATGAATGAGGTGTTTCGCGATTACTTGGACAAGTTCATCCAAGTTTTCATTGACGATATTTTGATTTACTCTCGTACGAGGGAGGATCATGAAGAGCACTTGCGCTTGGTACTACAATGTCTACGAGAGCACAAATTGTATGGGAAATTGTCCAAATGCTCTTTTTATCAATTACTTAGGGAATGTCATCTTCGACGAAGGTATCACCGTGGATCCAACCAAGGTCGAGGCTATTATGGAATGGCCTATGCCGATGAATGTCATGGAAATGCGTAGCTTTATGGGTTTAGCAGGATACTATTGATGGTTTGTCGAGGGATTTTCAACGATAGCAAATCCGATCATGGAATTGTAGAAGAAAAACAAGAAGTTTGTTTGGACCGAGAAATGAACGGAAACATTTTGAAGGCTTAAGCAGCTGTTAATCACAGCGTCGATACTAAAGGTCCCTGATATGGACGTTGACTTCTTGGTATGCATAGACGCATCCAAGGACGGTTTAGGCAGAGTCTTGATGCAAGATGGACGAGTGATTTCTTACATTTCGAGGAAATGGAGAAGGCATGAGGAGAAATACGTGACACATGATTTGGAGTTATTAGCCATTGTATATGCCTTGAAGGTTAGGAGACACTACCTTGTTGGATGAAAATTTGAACTAAAGATTGATCATTGCGGACTACAACACATTTTTACGCAAAGCGACCTGAACGCGCGACAACATTGTTGGTTGAAATTTCTTAGCGAGTACGACTTTGAGATTACTTACATAAAGGGAACAGTGAACCGAGTGGCGGATGCTTTGAGTCGGAGGCCATGCATATTTTCGGTGTTGCCTCTTCTGACGAACCTACGTGAAAAGATTCTAACTTTATAGCATGACGACGATTGGTACAAAGAGGTCGAGGGTTTTATCGGACAAAACACAATGATGGTACCACGATATCAGGTATTTTCATTTGATAGCAATGGGTTATTGAGGTTTAAAAGTCGGATTTATGTATCGCCAAACGATGAGTTGAGGATGTTGATCCTTAGCGAGGCTCATAGAGCCGTTTACATGGCTCACCCAGGAGTCACGAAGATGAGGGCAGATCTTAATCCCTTATTCTTTTAGAAGGGAATGAAGGAAAACATAGTTAGCTATGTGGCCAGATGCCTCAAATGTCAGTAGGTAAAGGCTGAACATAGACACCCAGTGGGATTACTACAACCGCACGCTATTCTAGAATTGAAATGGGAGGTTATTTTGATGGAATTTATTGTTGGATTTCCACTGACAGTGGAGAGACATGACTTGATTTTCGTAGTAGTAGAAACACTGACGAAGAGTGCTCACTTTATTCCTATGCGTACGACGTATCAGGAACCTTACATTGCTAGAGTTTTCATAAGTGATATTGTGAGGCTGCATGGTGTGCCTAAGAGAATTATATCTGATCGAGGATCGGTGTTTACTGGACGATTTTGGACAAGTTTCCAAGAGGCCTTGGGAACCCAACTTAACTTTAGTACTGCATATCATCCAGAGACTGATAGACAGATCGAACGAATGAACCAAACCTTGGAAGACATGTTGCACATGTACGTGATGGACCAGCAAAAGCGTTGGGAGGAATTCTTGCCACTAGTGGAGTTCACTTACAACAACAGTTACCAGAGCACCATCAAGATGGTGCCTTTCGAGTTTCTTTACAGGCGACCATGTCGAACGCCCTTGAGTTTGTAACGGCTTGAGGATAGGGTCCTAGTGGGACCCAAAGTGATCCAAGAAATGGAAGAGCAAATGAAAACCATAAGACAAAGGATTAAAGAAGCGCAGGATCGACAGAAGAGTTATGCCGATGCGCACCGTGTCGACCGTAGTTACGAGGTCGGCGATTGAGTCTTCTTGCATATTAAACCACATAAGAGTTCGATCAAGTTTGGAAGGGGAGATAAAATCTCTTCTAGGTGCTTGGGACCTTTCAAGATTGTGGAGAGAAAGGGAACCATGGCCTATCAAATAGCCTTGCTTGATTCCTTGAGGCGTATGCACGATGTTTTTCATGTATCTGTTTTGAGACATTATATCAGTGATCCTATGCATGTTATTGACATGACCTTGTTGCAGGTATCGGACGAGGGAGTGCTCACAGCTGAGACGGTCCACATCTTAGATCATCGCATTCGACAGTTATGACGTCGAACGACAGATCACGTCAAGGTCAAGTGGGACAATTATAGGTCGAACTTGGTGACCTGGGAGGACGCATATGATATGCGCCAGCAGTTTCCATTTTTGTTTGATAGATAGACTTATGATACTGTGATACACTTATTTTGGCATTTATACTATGAAACTTTGGGACGAAGTTTAGACCAGGAGGGGGTGTATGTAACATCCCACTCTGGCACACTGAGAAAACTTATTCTTTGAGGACACTTGCTCGCAAGTGATCCAAACTATTATGATATTAAAAAATTTGTCCTTGATTATGATGCGTTATTGTAGATGACATGATGTTTTACTGCTTCGACATAGATAGGTGCTATTGACTCAGTTTTACTGAGTGTACATGGTTTTGGACCTTGAGGATGCAGAGGCATTGACGAAACCCCTTGGACTCCAGATCGAGTCAGGGAGTGTGCTATTGGGGTTGATTGTTTACTGTGATTTTAGTACATTTGATTAGATGATATGATGTGGACATGTTATGACACAATTGTTGATGATGCAGGCTGACGATATCTTGCCAACTAGAATCACATATGGAGTAAAGGGGCCACACACAACAACCAGAGAGGTTGAGGGAGAGGTGTGGACAACAACCCTGCCACAGCCTACTAGCACTCCCACCATGGCTCGAACTGTAGGTTAATGATTACCTAGTTCGAGAGGACCCACGATGTCATGAGGGAAGACTGTGATAGTTTCTCACAATGATTATAAGGGGCATGCAATAAAGCGAGGGCCTTATTCCTTAGAATCCCTTAGTCTCCCATAAGTTCACCTGGCGGAGTGTTGACTCAAGGGGTTATTGATGTCTACCAATCGGTCAAGAGGTGAGTGGCACCCTTGGAGCACATGGTGCATCCTGAAGGGCACGTCACGCAAAAGAAACAAGAGGCGAGTGGCACCCTTGGAGCGCATGGTGCGTCCTGAAGGGCACATCGCGCAAAAGAAACAAAAGAGGCGAGTGGCACCCTTGGAGCACGTAGTGCATACTAAAGGGCACGTCGCATTGGTGATGATAGACAGAGGAACCTAGATGGCCCTATGACATTTATCTCATTAAGAAATTAAAAAAAAAAAAAAAACAACTCCCCTAATTAAATGTCGCCCAGTTCAGAATCTAAGTTATAAGTCTAAAACTTCTCTAGGTGTAAAAGTTTGTCTACCCTTAAGAAAAATACCTTATAAAAATAGAATAATAAATTTTAAAATAAAAACCACTTAAGTAATAGTTGTGGACTTCATAAATTTTTGGGTAAAATGAAGAGAGTAAGAACTTAAATAAAATCTGTGGATATCAAAGGTAACGAATAAATAAATTATTTAACCTGTGAAAGTGTAAAAAGATATTAAATTAATAACAGAAGGAAAAGAGTAAATAGGGCAATTTCCATTTTGGCTCTAATAAAATGGGAAAAGGAGGGAATAATAAAAATTAGGAAACTAAGGAATGGAGGAAACATAATGAGGGAAAGAAGCGAACTTATGGTAAAAAGCGAGGTCAACATAGTAAAGAATTTGCAATTAAGAACCTTCTAAATTGAACTAAATTAGCAACTTCATTTTAGGGAAAGTATTTAAACCTATAAGGGAATCTAGGAACACCTAGGAGTAAATTTAGGAGAAACTCTAGGTGGGTGAGCGATTTGAAACAATTATTAATTTAAAGAAAATATTTATTGGAGGAAAGTGGGGAATGGACGACACCTGTACAAAGGAGAATTATTAGAAGATTTTTATTAAAACTTAAATTAAATGAGATTTAGGGAAAGTTTGGAAGTTCTAAAACTCTATAAAAGAGAGGAAGGAGGAGGAAGTAGGGGATCGACTGTTAGCGTAATGTTATGTTGTTGGATTTGTGATTTGACTAATTACTTATGGGGAGTTCAGATTTCCCAGCTCGGATAGCAGTAGTATCTCAACCTTGCGAGGCAAGCTGGGAGCTAGACGTACCATCTGGATAGTGTGTGGCCCCTTTATGGCTCTAGGGGATAAGGGGGAAGCAGAGTACCCCTAGCGATTGGCTGGGAGGTACCGGTGAGGACTCGACGGTCGGCGAGCCAGAGCGGCATGGAGCGTGCAGACGACATACGGAGCAAGCAAAGAGGAAACAGTACACATTTTTGTTGAGTCATAGGATGTTGTAGGATGTATGATTAGGATCTGCATGCGTATTGAGTAGGTAGCTGTTGTATCGTCTCATGACCTTGAAATTTTAATGATGGCAAAGTTTCTTTAATTCTGTGTTCAAATCGATGGTTAAGTTTATCGCTACTTGTTATATATTTTCTAGATGAACCAGCTTGGTGGTGCATTACCTCCTTTCTACGTTATTACCTTCTTGACTGAGTTTTTATGCATGCATGGAAATTATCCTCTGCGATTAATTGATTGTCTCTGTGCCTCTTCCAAGTGACCTCTTAGCATCCTATTCGTTGCGTCTTTGATGGGTTTTGTTTCACGTGTTGACCATAGTTTTATTTTTGGGCATTTATTATTTTTCCTTCTGCCAGGATACACAAATTCCCTACATAACAAACATCCAGACTAGCTAGAACTAGGACTAACAGAGACAACAATCAAATGACCGATATTCAGAACAATCTAACAACAAAAACAGTTGCGTCATTAATAGCTTATTGTTCGTTAAATATCATGGGAATTTTTGCCAACAACTTTCGATATTATTATTCCTCATTCAGGGTTTTTATTGATAATTTAACCAACGATTTTATCCTTAACTGATGCACCTGACTGGGAAATTTTTGTTTTACCCCCTGCGGTTGTATTGCGTTTTGGCTATATGAACTCTTCCTCGGCATTTTTGTGCTTACACAATGTGTGTGTTATTATTTCTTTGGCAAATTGCTTTTGGGGTATGGCTATATGGCCATTTTTTTTGCCAGTTTGTCCCTCTATCTTGGCTACAAAATAATCGCACAGCCATAGCTCACACCCCTACGAATGCACTATGTGTTGGTGGGATAAATTTCTGTACTGCATCCTTCACAACTCGACCTGCACGCTTAGACCATGGGAATGCATTTTTTTTTATTTTTAAAGTATGTTTTGTTGGGACCCCAGTCGTTCCATCATAATTATTCCTCTGTTGACCTCAGTTTCACCTACCCCTTTAGAAACGTGACTTCTGGTTGGGAAAATAAGTTAAAATTTATATAGGAAGTAATCTGTCTGCGTAAATTCTTGCATCACTACCTCTGCGCATTTATTTTCTTCTCCATTGATTAAAACAGGTAGTCTTTATACATTGATTATCAGGATGCTGCAAACGTCTGATTATTGTTGGGACAAATGTGGTTTAGATTTTTTGCTCTGTCTGAAAATGGACGTGGGATTTAAACAATTGACGGCCCGGTTATCTTTTTCTTGCCACGCCATTAAATGCAAAACTATTTTCTTCTGATGAGGGCCTTGAGACTGCTTCTGGTTTAATAAATGTTAGTAGTCTAGTTTTTGGTTGCCGTGGTTAGTAGACCTGGGACTTGGTTTAGTTTCCTTAGGGCTATGTATCTCTGATTTTTTCCGTAATCAATGGTTTGTAGTGATCTGATAGATGCACTCTGACTGCTGTCATTGATGGCTACAAATTGACGCACGATTTCTTGCATGCTCGCATTGGTTGCGGGTTGGGTTTCTGACAGGAACTCATAGCCGCTAGTTTGGTGGTTATTAATAACTTAAACGGTGATGGTAAGGCGTAAATGGTTGTGACTGTAATGTATTGTTGAATATGTAAATGAAATGTTTTTGTGATAAAATAAAACGTAAAGTTAGTGATTGATATCAAATAAAAGGTAAGTTCATTGATATTTAATTGCAATATTATCGTAATATCAAAAGTAAGAATATCGTATTTTATGGAAGTGTTATCAAAATTTCATTGTTATTTATATCCAATAAAATGTTAAGTCCTAGATATTTAATTGCAATGTTATCGTAAGATAAAGGTAATGATATGGTGGTCTTATGGTAATGTAATTGTAGTTTCATTTTTTATTGATAAACAATTAAAATGAAAAGTCCTTGTTATCTTAATTGCCATGTTGTTGTAAGATAAAAAGAATGACATGGTTATTTTATGGTCATGTTATTATAGTTGTGATCAATGTTGTGTGGAGAAATTCCCTTTCCTTTTATCCTTAATTTCACACTAATTTAGATATGTGCTTGGATGAAAACTTTTGTTAACAAAGGTCCACACTTGTCAATACTGGAGGGTAAACTCATAATAGTTGACAAAGAACCTTCCTTATAATTATAACCGGCAGAATAAAAGGAATTTATGTGTAGATAGAGAGGATAATTATTTATAGATAGTATTGATGCTAAAATGTTTATGGTAATTACAAGAAATTGGGTAGGCTCTTAAGCAAAAAAATTATTTTCAAGCATTAATTATTCCAAAAATTTGCATACCTACAATTGATGTTATGATGGTGTGTCCATGTGCCTTGAAGGGAATTAATAATTAGGAGGCACCATGAAAAGAGGTGATGCTTGTTGAATTAAGTTACAGTTTTTGGCTCCATGAAATCAATACTTTGTTTTGGATGTTGCATTAATTATTGGTTCATGATTACTGGCTATTGATTATAATTTAGATCATTGAGTTAATGTTAATGCTAATTTTTATGCTTGTGATAAAATATTTTGATTGTTGCGTTAATTAGGGATTTATGATCATTGTGTTGATGAGACAATTACTGGTTCATAATTATTGTCTATCGAATTATAAGTTTAGTTCATTGAATGAATGTTGATGTAAACCTTACAATGTTGCGTCAAATGATTTTAGGATATGTCGTTAACTATTGATCTATGATTAAATATGAATTGTTAATTATTGCGTTAAATGACAATTATAACTATTCATTATATTCATGATTATAATTAAGGACTAATTATCTTGTCAAATGTTAAACCAAACGAAGTTTAGACTTGTACAAAAAGGTCCCTTCAATGTTGTTTTAGAGGGTACCTTGATGACGATTTATGATCTAAAGTCGCACAATGGAATGGCTTTAAGAATCTTATAGATTGCAGTCCCTTGTTTAAGTAACAATGTACTAGGTTGTAAAGTTTTGTGTCCTTGGTATGCTTGTGTCAGACAGGATGTAGACACCTCCATGTTCCTCAAAACAATCGCCAACCCTGAGACCTTGAATGGTTAAAATCGATGGGAACCTGGGCTTGAGCATTGCTTATGTGTCTTGGAGGTCATAACCATTGCAGGGTAGGACGGGCGGGTAGTCAGTCTTATATTTTTGTCGGTTGATTGTTGTTCATCACTGTCAGATGTTGAGGTGTGTCTTAGACCTTTATGTTGATATCGCAGATGCATGTGTCTTGAGTTGTCATCATGTGGCGACGCAGAGTATAATGTCTTGTTACCCTTGTACACACACAAAAAATAAATAAAAAATTGCACTTGTTATAAGAGGTTTGTTGTTGTGACGAGGAGGATCGTTACAGAAAGGCTTCTAGGAGGGAGTGGCTTTCATTAGTTGTGGAATGACATGGTTGATTTAAGTAATGAGCATTAAGGCCAGTGAGAAACCACATTAGCAAAATTAAAGGTAGAGACGTGCAATTGTGGTGGATAGAGACGTCCTAATTTATGTGGGAATCGGGATTGATTGAATAGCCCAATTTCTCCAACGATAAACTATCCAACAATTCTTGAGGAATCAACTTCTCACATGAGTTGAATCCTTCCATTCTATGAGATGAAAAGATTGAGCAACTTGTACAACAATGAAATGTTATTCATTCTCTTCAAGCTCAACTTTTTAAAGGAAGTTTTTTTTAGATCCAAAGAGACTCCTATTAAAACATTAATAATTTGATATCCTAGATCATTATAGATTTCAAATTGGTAGAGCCACCCTTTAAACCCACAAAAAATAAAAATAAAAATAAAATCCATTAAGTCAAGAATATTCTACATTAGTAGACAGAAAAGCGAAGTATTGACAATGTCTTTTCCTTCTTTTAGAAAATAGGAGATACTTAAATTTTCCAATCATTATAGCTTGTACCTAGTAACTCAAATGGAAACAATGATTTATTTCCTTTGATTTCATGTCACTTTTTTCATTACTTACGTGGACCTAAATTTTCAACAAAGCTTAAAAGGATATGAAAAATAAAACATTCTGAAAAATCATTTTTCCATGATATATCTTTTCTATTTTTTTTTTAACTATTGATGATGTTTAACAACAGTGATATTACTAACCAATCAAGGTTTAAGCATGGGCATTTGATAAATGTCAAACTTTATGTAGATTAAAGAAGACAAAAATATTTTATGTAATAGATGGTTAATTGAATTTGATAAATAAAATATTTTATGAAAAAATAAAAATAAAAAAAATAGAAAGCATATATCACATTTAAGTATTCATTGTACTGAAATCTCTTAAAGCACATCATTATTTTCAATTGGTTGAAGTGGAGTGTCCAATATGCAAAAAGTGGTACATCTTTCATCTCAATTTTTATTTATTAATATCAGTAAAGAAAATGACTTAAAATATAAATATATCTAGCATATTGAGGAATTGTTTCACCCTTATAAATGAGGAGAATTTGGCAATCAACTTCTATATTTCAAAAGGGAAAATTATCAATTAATTGTAACATATTCACGTGAATCAAATTATATTAATATAATAAAATCACCATGAACAATTTCAACTCCTTATTATAATAGAATCACTATGTTTGCGAATATATCAATCTATTATGTCATTGGCCCATCGATTTGATTCTTCAATTTTATAATCATTTTTTAAGATATTAATCCTTTAATTGTAATCACTTTATAGAACAATCTGTTACTTTAAATTGAGTAATAATAAAATAAAAATAGTATCAAATTTAAAATTTACTCATATATAAACCCTAAAAGAAATATAAACATTATATTTAGTCAAAGTATTATAAATTTATTTACTTATATATATAAACCCTAAAAAAAAATATAAACATTATATTTGATTATAAATTTATTTAAAAATATAAACATTATATTTAATCAAAGTATTATAAATTTATTTACTTTTATATATAAACCCTAAAAAAAATATAAACATTATATTTGATTATAAATTTATTTAATTTCAATGTGAGAATCAAAATTTCAAAATAAATAAAAAAAATATAAACATTATATTTGATTATAAATTTATTTAATTTCAATGTGAGAATCAAAATTTCAAAATAAATATTTGATTATAAATTTATTTAAAAATATAAACATTATATTTAATCAAAGTATTATAAATTTATTTACTTTTATATATAAACCCTAAAAAAATATATAAACATTATATTTGATTATAAATTTATTTAATTTCAATGTGAGAATCAAAATTTCAAAATAAATAGGTAGAAATGATATCTAAATAAAAGTAAAAAATGATAACTTAAATAAAAGGTAGGTAATAGAGATATATAAAATAATAATAAAAAAGGAGGGTAATGAATGTATGTAATAAACAAGAAAACTAAGTAATCAATGAGACAATATATGAATTAACAATGATAAAATGATATAGGAAGAATAAATATAAAATATATGAATTAATAATGATAAAATGATATAGGAAGAACAAATGCAAAATATATAACATGTAGAGTGAGTTTAAAATAAATTAATAAATAATAAAATAATGTCATATAAGGAATAAAAAGGTGAGAGATAAGAAAGGACATGATTATTTAAGTATGATGAAGTAATGAGGGGCAGTAATAGAACGCTAATAAAAAAATTAGAAGACAAATTAGAAAGATAAGAATTAAAATAATAAAGTAATGAGTAAAGGATGAGATATGGAAGATACATAAAACTTAGAATGGATACAACAATTATGATAATCAAATAAAAACATCACAATACAATTATCAATGAATGATGAGGAGAAGGGGATGGTATACGTAAATAGAAGAGGTAGTGAAAAATACATGTACTAATAAACAAATATATATAGTAGAAAATATGAATACGAAAAATAGTAAAAGCTAGGAAGTGATTATAAGAAAAGAGTAAATAAGGTAATAATAAATAGCAAAATAAATAAATTGAAGTAGAGTGGTAGGAAATAAAAAACCATCAAGTGACAACATCGCATGATAATCATTTAGTACTATCATAGTCAATATTCTTAAGCATATGAAAGTTTTGTGTTCCATTTTCATGAATGAGGACGTATGCATGGTCAACCTAGAGTGAATATCAAAGTCAATATAATGATTGTTTATAATTATCAATATATCCCAATTTGAATTGTATGCATGATTTAATGAAATTTATATAGATCTAAATATAAGATTCCTTTAACTATAGAACCAATAATAAACCAAGGCTCTAAATAGTGGTTGAACTAGTAGACTATACTTTAAATATGGGGTTCCTATATGGAACTTAGGATGAATAAATTATAAGAGAAATGTGTCTTTGTGTTAATTAATTTGCAAGTTGTAATAACATAGAGTCGAGACTTATTTAGGTTCCTTCTAAATAGGAGTCGTGGAAATCAATATATTCATAGCCTCGACATGTTTTTAATCAAATCATGGTCCAATTGGACCAGTATAACACAAGGTTTGCTATCAGGAAAGACACATAAAAGTTGTGTCATAAATTCTCCTCATATTGTGAATGATCATAACTTCGGGACAAAGTTTCTTGAAGGGTGGGTGTATGTAACGCCCCATATTTTGACCTTAGGTAGTTAGGACATTGTTGTTTACTAAACTTAATAATTGAAAGTTTAACATTTGTTTAGAGTCAATTAGAATTTGTTAGACATTGAGATGTGTACATCTAGACCTATTTGTACGTTAGATGATATATGCTCATAAAAAAAAGATAGTTATTTGATTGTTTAAAACATGAAAATTAAAATGGGTAAGTTTGGTACAAGTATACCAATTGAAGTTATGTTGTGAATGTATAATAGATGTAATGCATGATGTAAATAGGAATACATTTCTTAATTGAGTGTCAATGAAAATCTGGATTCTTATATAAATTTGTGATGTATCTGCATCAATATGAGTTATTGGTAAATTAACCTACAGGTTGATGAGCTATGTGATAGCCAAATGAGTATAGTATTGAGGTAACTTGGATGTCGTAGACATCGGGAAGATATTGTATGCTATAAATTGTACTTACTATTTAATTTATGATTTGAAATATTATTATGATCTATGATAAGTGTGGTTTTGACAGGATGCACAACTTGCCCAGAGTGGATGTTTGATGATGTGACTCTAAGAACAGTAGTTGCACAATAGGGCTTGATGTAGGGTGTTTACCCTAGTTCTATAAGGAGGGGTGGAGGTATTTCCCACCATTTATTCTCTGAAACCTAGAGTCGTGGGAGGGTTGTGTGAAGTCACGCTCCCATAGACATGTGATGGAAACTACTAGTTGTCTGTTGGGGAAGCTTGGTTGAGATGTATGACACTTCCTCTTATGGGTTCTATTTGGAGTTAGGTCAATATAGTTGATGCTCCAACTTAGTCCAACAGAGGAAAGGATAGGATGGAAGATGGAAGTAGGTTAGGAAGGAAGGATGCTTCGATATTAGTTGAGAATATTGATTGGGGATTAGAGATGCCACTATTATTTACTCACTTGGTTCCTACAATGGTTAAAACCCTCTTTGATTTCCTATAGATATTTTAAGTGTGATAATGAGTTATTCATGAATTGGTGTAATTTTGTTCGTTAATATTATTAAATGATGCATTATTTGATCCGTTGTCCTACATGTCTTGGTGATCATATAGGAATTGTGCCCTAGAGGCAATGATTGTTTATCGTTAGTACATACATGAGATATGTGTCCTCTAGCTATGCACACATACCCTACCCATGTACACTAGCACAATTAATTAATGTATTAATTATTAAAGTAGATTATTAACTATTTAATTGAATGTTTATTGAATATATAAATTATATTGCATACAAAATATCTAGAAGCATTAAATACCTTATTGACTTTGATAGATGGTGGGCATGATGAATTAAATGAGCATGGTGGGGTGTTATGTACATTTTGGAGAAAATTGTCAAATTACATTTATTAGCTAGCATGAGAAGAAAGACTTTTCATTTTATTTATTGTTGTTTAATGCAAGTCATTTATATTTTAGTTTTAATTTAATATTTTCCCAAAAATCTAGATAAGGGAGGTTGATGGATAATAATGAGAGTGGTTGAGGAGACTTGGGGAAGTGTGTATGGAAACTTGATAAATAGGGAGGAGAAGTGGTGAGGAAGGGGGGATTGGGAGGTTTGAGCATGATGAGAGGTTGTGAAATCTTTGGAAGATATATTTGTTATGATGGTTTTCTTTGAGCATTTGTTCTTTGTTGTTCTTGAAGTCACGGGCACGGAGGGCCAAGAAAACGAAAGGTTTCTTGGAGCTAAGAAATCAGCTAGGCTCCTAGTTAGCTGGGAGGATTCCGTTGTTTCACTCCGGGAAAGAGGGAAAAGAATGCTTGGAAGCACCGAGGACTACATTACAACCGATGAGTTTCAACAAACTAAGGAGGAGGTATTTTTCAGTGGTATTTGGTAATTGATATTTTGTATATACTATTGTTTTAAGTTATGAATCATAGAGTTAACATATTACTTATTTCATCATGTTATCTAGATTTATCATTGAGCAAATGTAGAAGAATTGTGTAAATGAAAATCGATGAAATTATGCTAAAACAAAGTTATTATTATGTATATATTTAATGAAATATTAATTGTTTAACATCGTGGATGGTGTTACAATATAATAATATTATCTAGTTATATTGAAAAAAAAAAAAAAAATTAACATCATAAATGTTTACCTTTAACTGCAATAAATATAATAAAAATTAATATTCAATAGAAAATTGTATTTCATCCAAAAAGCAATATTGTATTTTTCTAACAACTCAAAAGACTATTATATAGTTTTATGATGACAATTAACTATCAACTTCTGTGTTCCTCACAAATCTCTTCATTCGATATATTCTTCACTCTTTGTTGCATTCTATTTTTGGTTTTAAAATATGGGTTTGAATTCTATTCTGAGATGTCTATGATTGGATTCATGTTTTTGGGAAGTGCCAAGAGATAATATTGTATAGAATAATTGTATCACACATTACAATACAACATATGAAATAAAGAAAATAAAACAAAACAATACTAATTACATAGACATGATAAATCTATTCACAATTTAAATTTTTTCAACAAGCATAAACGAAAGTTTAATTGGGAAGGTATTGGGGTGTATAGCAAGAAACAAGTTTCCTCCACCATTTATAGCTGCTAAGCATCCCAATTTCTAACTTCGACAAAAGAACATGATCCTAAGTTAGAGAATAATAAACTCAAAAAAATTTAGTGTAGATTTTACTACTAATATAACTTAAAATAAAGTTTATAGTTAACCTAATATAACTCAAAATAATTAGAGAAAAAACCTATTTTTTTCTTCAAATTTAAATTGATGAAAACATATATATTTGTTTGAAATGCATATATTAATAAATTTAATACTAGAAAAACAATTTACACTCTTCCCGGGAGGAGGGCCTAGACTCTAGGAAAACAATTTACAACATTCATAGGAGGGCCTAGACTTTCTCGTGGATGAGAATTGACTAAAGTAGAGACTCATTTTTTCATTCACCATTTGGTTGTTAACTTTGGTCCCTTAATGAATATTAAGGGACCAACTACCATATATTTATCTTCACCTTGATTTATTAAATACACAGAGTTTGAAAAGAAAACCCACCTGTCAGTTTTTTTATCTCACTTTTATTTTCATTTTATCAATTATTCTAATTGTTATAATCTACTCTAAATGAGATACACCATGTAAGGCCTATTTACAATGGTAAATTTTTATTTTCTCATTTTCTCCCACTTTATGGTAGGAATAATACCTATGCAATACACATAGATGGTTGTAGCACAATCTGGATGTATGGAGGGTTTGTTGCAACTGAAAGAAGGACACTTTCATGAAGTGTCACTGTCGAAGAGAGAAATTGATGGAAAAGACTAGCGGTATATGGACAAATACTTAGAAATCGAGAGGGAAGCCATTGCACAAGATTCACACACAAATAATAGTTTGTATTACTTAATAAACAAATGGAGTTTACATATATAGCAAGCAAATCACTCACTCCTAGCAATCTAGATCCTAAGAAAGTAGCTCTGATTAACTAAAAATAGTAAACCTAGAAACTCACAGTTACAACAGTCCTAGTTGAAACTCACAGTTACAACATTCATAGTTAACCTAGAAACTCACAGTTACAACAATTGTATGCATTATCTCTAACACCCTCCCTTAATGATTACATTACAAATAATACAATCACAAATTACAAAACATAACAAAAGGTTACAACACAAATTTTGTCATATCTGTCTCACTGGTCCTCATATGCAGTTACACCCATCTCTAAACTTCATAGACACGCTCTTTCTCTCCATCATCTTCAATCTACCACTTCATACAACACAAATACAACCGCTTCTGACCATCTTTGAAACGTCTATAGGATCGACGATTCTAAACTACCCCGAAGAATAGTCTCGATACTGAAACATTCAGTAATCGATCTTACAAAGTGACCTTTACACACACTCACCAACATAATGATAACCCGTAAGTATTGACTATGAAGCATCGAAGTACAACAATAATCTCTAGCTTTGAATAGACTTGTAGACATATTTAAACCAGTCATGTATTCCTATAGCACCAAAGTGCACCAAGAACCACTAGCTTTAAAAGATGCTACTCTATTCCCTAATTCCCTAATTGGTTCTTCACAATATAAAAAAACACAAAAAATAATGCCATTACATAAATTACACGATATTTTTAACACAAATTCAAACACGTCTCAACCTCTAGCTTTCTCTGACCATTGCTATGATGCCCGACTTAAAATAGATCACCAGTAATCTATTTTGTTAACAAATTACCAGGCAGCTTTTCTGGGGAACCAGATTCACCACATGGATCGACTAGGTTGGATGGATGAACACAACGGCAAAAACTGGTGGCTCACTCTTCAGTGCTTCCATGGGAATTATACTTCTTCCACACAAATCTTCTTCAGTACCGTGGCATCTCCACCGATTGGCAATATTTCTTCTTTCTTGGATAACTACGGATCACGAAAATTCCTTCTGTATAGAGTATTTAATCCAACATGAAACACGTGATCAAGTGGCTACTAGGCGATGAGACTCTCCTTCTGCAACATTAACGGTCAACAAATCACTGTTCACATCTCTTTGATTCTCAGATCTCGGCTTTATTTGCACGGATACGATCTCTGCCAAATAAAAGCAGTTACAGGCAACTACTCTTCCATGCTGGCTCCAGATCGGCATCACACTTACAAGCAACGTTTAATCAGGGATGGCTCTGCAATGCATTGACATCAAAGGGGTATCCTGCAACTCGAACAATAGCAGAACTGATTTAATTTTTTAGAAATGCAGTGGTTCTCTTACAAGACACACAGGAAACACACACTAATTAATCACCCACCGAAAAAATTAAGAAATTCAACATGCTACTTATGAACAAAAAATCGTCTCCCAAACTATTTCATCTCCCGGGCATTCCCGTGAGGGATTAAGCCCAACCAAGCTCTGATACCAATTTAGAAATCGAGAGAGAATTCATTGCACAAGATTCACACACAAATAATAGTTTGTATTACTTAATAGACAAATGGAGGGTACATACATAGAAAACAGATCACTGACTCCTAGCAATCTAGATCCTAAGAAAGTGGATCTGATTAGCTAAAAATAATAAACCTAGAAACTCACAGTTACAACAGTCATAGTTAACCTAGAAACTCACAGTTACAACAGCCATAGTTAACCTAGAAACTCATAGTTACAACAGCGTTATCTCTAACAAAAATGAAGGAAAGAGGATTCACGCAATGAAGATAAAACTAGAAATGTTGTAGAAATAGTGAAGGCAGTTCATTCTATGCAACTCTTACAAACAAGACCACAAATGATTTTTCTATAATGGTTCATCCTCTCATTCTATGTGAGAGTTTTGTTTATATGTTGATTTTGTTGTGTACAGGTAAAAATTGTTCCCACTTTGTATCCCTATGAAAGCTTGAAGTCTGAGGAATCATCGAAGATTGAGGAAGCGTTGAAGACTGAGGAATCATCGAAGTCTATATCTTGGGCGATTTGAAGGGTTCGGATATAGTAGGATGATTCCATGATATTTCTAATCACTCTGCCGGGGAATACACAGTAAAAGGTAATTTGAATGGTTTGATTGCCCATTTATGACTCCCCCAAGATAAATGGTTTTAATCAACACCCCTTGGCCAGACCATGCCCTCCTCCTTTTTGTCATGTGACTCTTTGTTCCCTTCAAATTGTCCCCTATCTTTGCTAGCTCCCTCTGGTCTCCTTGATAACATATGGTTCTCTCTCTAGGAATGTTCTCCTTTATGGACTGTCCTCATGGGGAGAGGGGACTCTCACCATCATTCACATGGCAGGAAAAGCAGGAAGTACGATCTCCAAGGTGCAATTGGAAGCATGAAATATTTTGAGGTGTATACTTCTTGTAAAATACAAGTGAAGTTTGATTTAGGTGAGGCAAATGCCAAGGTTTTAAAGATTTAGGTCTTTCTCCTCTCTTTCCAAAGAATCCAAATAATAAAAAGAAATTCACTTATAATGTCAATGTTGATTGAACACAACTTATAATTCTCCTTTCTTGATGATTTACAGCTCTAAATCAAATTCATGGATCAAAAAATCAATTTGATTGTTGAGAATACTATAGGCATAAACTTCACCAAGCTTATCTTTCCTCAACCCCAAGTTCCATAAAATCATTTTCCACTAGTTTACCTTTACTTATGTTAGGATTCTTGGTCTTTTTTCTTTCTAGTTTAAGAGGAAGTGAGACTTTCACCCAAGTATTCTTAGAGTTTACTATCTCTTGCTGTCATTTTTTTTGACATTCTATGGTGTTCAATGTTTAAATTGTTCCTTTTTGCTTTCTCGGAAGTGAGACTTTGACCCAAGTATTCTTAGAGTTTATTATTCTTAAAGTTTACTATCTCTTGCTGTCATTTTTTAACATTCTATGGTGTTCAATGTTTAAATTATTCTTCAAACCTCAAGACAATATAGACTGACAAGTTGCTTTTTTTTTGTTGGCAACAACATAGATATGTACAATTTCTCTTTCATAGCTTTAAAAAAAATAAATTAAAGAATAGTAAATAAAATTTCATCCAGAGGGTTTTTTGCCTTACGCTTTTTACAAACGAGGGAGATATGTCATTCGTGGCTGGGGTGGCCTCATTAATAAAAGATGTATATGTTAATTAAAAAAAAAACTCAATGTGATAAATGTGATGATAAATAGAATATAGCAATAAAGTAATTAAAAATAAAAAATATATATAATTTTATATCAAATTTTTATATCTTAAAAGTAAAAAAAAAAAATTGTTTTTTTAATAAATATTTTGGACTTTTTAATAGAAGAAAGATTTGAAAGTTAAAAAATTATTATTGTATTAAAAAGGGTTTTATACAATTCAATATAAGAAAAAAGTGTAATTCTTTCCCTACAATATAAATTTCACACATAACATTTAAAAAAATATTGATAAAATATAAAATTAAATATAAACCTTAACATCAAATATTTATGGTTAAATTTTAAAAGAATTAAATAATATTTTAATTGAAATTGAGTAATAAATGCATAAATATAAAAAGCAACTTAAATTATTCATCCTAACTTCATATTTATCAAGCATCTTTGATGCTAAAATCAGTTTTTAGAGTGAAAACTTTAAACAAAAGTTACACCTTTAAGAATTTGATCTCTAATAAAATAAATTTAAATTAATAAAGAATAAACTTTATAGCTTTGAAATTGGGTGTTGATTTGAAATATATAGAAGCATTTGAAGGTGTCTATTGATCCAATATGTACAAAGAATAGCTTTGAAAATGCAGAAAGAATACTGATAATTAAACCAGTCTCATTATTGATCTTTCTCTGTATTTATATTTTGTCGTCACAACGAAAACCCAAATTCCGTATAATCTCGCCATACTTTTTCTACCGTCTGTTTGTCGCTTCTTCGTTCACTATCCTCAGGGTCATCTGGCACATTCAGACCGAGAACAGGAGGAGCCTCGACAGGCAGATTCGGATTGTTAACAACAGGAGAGCTGAGTCGCAGGCTCAGATCGAGATGATTCAGTTTTTGCTGCTTTCCCCTGGTATTAAATTGCGCTTCCTTACATTCGCTATGGATCTTTCTATTAACTGTTCTTTTCTTTCTAGTATTCTTTCCCACATTTTCATGCTGGAAGTTTGAATTACCTGAGCCGAATAAAGACGTTGATCCCACGTTTCCGTATTGTTGGAGCCAGATAAGAGAAGCATTCTTGCAAGTATAGCCCGAACCCACATTAGACACACTTTCAACTGAACTTTTCAACACATGATCATCATTTGCAACTGTGGCAGGCATACTAGTGTGAACATCCCCGGCCTCACCATTCTTCTTATTTTCCTCTAACGCCCTTTCAAGAAACTGTATAACCGGGTGAGCTTCAATGCTTACAGGTGACAACAGGCGGATATCCTCAAAGGTAAGAACGGCCAATTCACCTTTAGATGGACCGTCTTTCCATAAAACCTCGAAAATATAAGACGTCAGTATAAATGACAACTGCACAATCAGTTCAGATGTGTTACTAGCTGAGTGTAACAATACATTGATCCAAAAAAGTCTTTCCAACATCTATATATCAAAATCTACGGTTATAATCTGAGATGCTGCTAAAGAATTTTGTCTGAGCATAAAATCTTAAACTAAAATAGCATCAGCATTTAATTAGATCCGTCATACCTGTATAATGCACAGAATTACAATATATAAATAAATAAACAGGAAAAAAGTTATGGAACCTCTTTCAGAACCTTATTAATCTTTTTCAGAACTGCATCAAAATACTTGGTATCTTTCTTCTGGTTTGAGCGGTAAGCAGCACAAATGGGTGTTTCGCTTTGCACATCGTCGCACATCCAAGATCTTAATTGACAGGACTTCCATCGAAATCTCACTCTCGTTTCCTCGACTTGGTTGTTGTCTTTCAAATTCACAATGTAAACCTGCGCTGTTCGATGTACATCTTCGTAATGCACATCGAAGTATGAAGCTCCTTCAGGTTGTCCTTCACGCTTTCCATACTTAATGGAAACTGCATACCATGCATCATCTTCTGGAGATTTGAACTCCAGATTTTGAACAAAAGGAGCGTTGGCTCCCAGTTTCAGATCGGGAACAAGAGGATCCTTGTCTGGCAGATGCAGAACGGGGAAATTTAGCTTTTGCTTGTTACTCGCAGTATTAAATTTCGCTTTCTTACATTCGCTATGGATTTTTATATCAACTGTTCTTTCCTTAGTAATATTCTTTTGCACATTTTCATGATGGAAGTTTGAATTACCTGAGAGGGATAAAGACGTTGATCCCTCATTTTCGTATTGCTTGAGCCGGATAAGAGAAGCATTCTTGCAAGTATTGCTCGAACCCACATTACACAGACTTTCAACTGAACTTTTCAAGACATAATCATCATTTGCAACTGTGGCAGTCATACTAGTGCGAACATCCCTGGCCTCAGCTTTCTTCTTATTTTCCTCTAACGCCCTTTCAAGAAACTGTATAACCGGGTGAGCTTCAATGCGTACAGGTGATAACAAGCGGATATCCTCAACGGTAAGAATGGTAATTTGACCTTTAAGCAGACCGTCTATCCATAAAACCTCGACGGCATCGATAACTCTAGCAGAGTATATTGTCTGTGTAACTAACAAATTTATATCGTACACAGTCTGGGCGAACTACAATCAGATCATATGCGTTACTAAAAATATTCATGTAACAATACATTGACCCAAAGAGTCTTTCCATCATATCTATATATGAAATCTACTGTTATAATCTCAGATGCTGCTAAAGCATTTGTTCTACGCATAAAATCTTAAACTGAAACAGCTTTAGCATGTAATTATGATGCACAGAATGAAAAAAAATAAAATAAATAGTACTGGTAAAAAGTTAAGGAACCTTTTTCACAACTGTATCAATCTTTTTCACAACTGCGTCAAAATATTTAGGATCTTTGTTCCTGTTTAAGCGGAAAGCAGCACAAACGGTTGTTCCTCTTTGCACATCGTCGCACATCCATTTTCTTAATTGACAGGACTTGCATCGGAGTCTCGCTCTCGTTTCCTCGACTTGGTTGCTGTCTTTCAAATTCACACTGTAAACCTGCGCTGTTCGATGTACACCTTCGTAATGCACATCAAAGTACGAAGCTCCTTCGTGTTGTCCTTCACGCTTTCCACAATTAATGGATACTGCATACCATGCCTCGTCTTCTGGACATTTATACTCCAGATTTTGAACAAAAGGACCGTTGGCGCGCAGATTCAGATTGGGAACAACAGGAGCCTTGTCTGTCAGATTCAGATCGGGAAGATTTAGGTTTTGCTTCTTTCTAGCAGTATTAAATTGCACTTTCTTACATTCGCTATAGATTTTTGTATCAACTGTTCATTCATTGGTAATATTCTTTTGCACATTTTCATGCTGGAAATTTGAATTACCTGAGCGGGATAAAGACGTTGATCCCTCATTTTCGTATTGTTTGAGCCGGATAAGAAAAGCATTCTTGCAAGTATCGCTCGAGCGCACATTAGGCACATTTTCAACTGAACTTTTCAACACATGATCATTATTCGAAACCCTGGCAGGCATACTAGTGCGAACATCCTCGGCCTCACCATTCTTCTTGTTTTCCTCTAACGCCCTCTCAAGAAACTGTATAACCGGGTGAGCTTCAATGCTTACAGGTGACACCAGGCGGATATCCTGAACGGAAAGAATGGATAATTCACCTTTAGATGGACCGTCATTCCATAAAACCTTGATACGATAAATTGTCTCTTTAAATGACGGATCCGAACCCCTCGCAGTCTTGAACAACTGCAATCAGATCATATGCGTTACC
>ML789199.1:87338-97573 GCA_009831015.1 Picea engelmannii
ACATTGCTATCAGTAATCAAAGTGCTCATTCTAGTGTTATTCTGGTATTATTTTGGTATTGTTTTGATATTATTCTGGTTATATCCTTGTTTCTCTGCCATTTCTAGCTAAAATATTTCTGTTATGCATACTATTTTATATCTGGAATACTACAAGTGGTATCAGATCACTTTCCTCTACAGAAAATTGCGGGTTAAATGTTTTCAAGGTATAGACGTATTTCGACGTCTTAAAGCTAGAGAGATTTGTCGTTACGCAGATAAACTTGCGGTCAGGGAGTCATATGTAAGAATATAATGGGTGTGATCATTTAACCATAGACAATATCACTATTGTCACCCAACCATAGTCCGAAGCCACCCCCGAGCACCTTAACCTTGACAAAGAATCATTCCGGAAGCAAACCTTAGGCTAGCTAACCAAACAAAGGTGGCACATATTTCTCCAAGGATAGCGCACCAAACAAGAGTAACAAGAGATGATCAAAAAGTCCAAACCCAAAGAAGACCGAGACTATAGACTGGCAACAACAACTTCTCCAGAACTTGCACACAAAACTGCCCAACTGCAGTGCGCACAAGTGTGCTACTGTAGTTCTGAGAATGCCTGCCAGAATGAAGAATGGCCTCTTGTATTTATAATAATTCTGGAAAACTGCCTGGGTCGACTTCTCATTCTGGGTGCCAATTTACTTAGTATATAATATTTCCTTTAGCCAACTTCTTCTCTTGGAGGCTAATAACCTAATACAAATTATCCTCTTGAGACGACTTGTCTTCTAGGGTTATTAGCCAACTAATTAGGGTTTCTTCTTGCTTCCCGGAATATTCTATTCTTGTCAGGTTTACACGTGGAGGTAAATACCTCCCGCAGCTACCATAATATCAACACTCCCTCCTAGCTACGGAGGTATTGAAGATAATGGTCTTGAGCACAAAAATACCATTCACCCGGTAGAATCAATCATAGTCGTATATACTATCTCATGAGAACCATCATCACTATCAGTGTCATCAGCTGCATCATCTCTCGAAACCATACTCCATCTAAGTAATCAAACATGATGCTGGATAAGTCACTCACTTCACAGAGTGACGCAAGAGCCATTCTTCTAATCCAGACATATGTCCTAGAAGAATAAATGTCCTGGACCATTTTCTATTTGGGAAATCTTTGTCCATTGATCATCCATCCGACTGATAATCCTTTCCAACACTACTGATAGTTTTCAAGGCAATAGGAACAATGTCATTCAATAGAACACAACTGTGTCTATCCATAGTAGTACACAACTATAATCCAGTGGTACACTGCCACACCAAGTAGCACACAGATACTTGATCAATGACATATAGTCACAATCAGTGGAACACATCCACCAAAGTAGTATACATCTACTGTCTGGAGACATACAGTCTCCATAACAATCATCTGATATCAACCTACACAGAAAACATTGTTATGATATAAACTGAATCATCTGGGCCATTCTTCCACTCACAACTGTGAGATCTGGAAGAGGATATGCTCTCAGAAGGTCAAACATCAATGATGATCTATCTAGACTATTCTTCTCAAGCAAGGAAGAATAATTGTCCCAATTTTTGAGCCTGGACCATTCACCTATATAGGACATTCCTCCAGCACTAAACAAAGTGTAACCTGGAGAGACTGAGTCTACCCTAGGGAATGCATGTCCCTAATTGTTGAACTTGGACCATTCACCTATCTGGGCCATTCCTCCGACACTAAACAAAATGCAACCTGGAGAGAATGAATCTGCCCTAGGGAATGCATGTCCGGAGCATTTCCTAAGGAAATGATTGTCCTGCACCAACCTCCAAAATGGACCATTCTTGGAAATTGCTCACAACTGTGAGCTTCAAAAGAATGACTGTCCAGTGAGGCAGACCAGTCTTCTTGACCACTACTGAGAGTGACCGTCAAGAAGAGAGACTGTCCTAGACCATTCTCAATGTTAACCATAAGGGGAATCGTTGTCTATGGTACATCAGTAATCCATCGAACCATTTTCATTATGAAAATGACCGTTCGATCTGGACCATTTTTTGAATTGGAAAATGCCTATCCATCAGAAATCTCAAACCACTTTCCGAATTGGAAAGGAACTGCTCATCCTGGACCATTTTTCGAACTGAAAAATGGCTGTCCATAAGTCAATAACACATCAGTGCTCCCTCCCAACCTGGGAGTCATCTCTTCCTTTTTCAATAAGGAAGTCGTCTCCATGAGCTCTAGCTTGAGTACACAAACTCTTTCATCTTGGACAGAGGCTTTACCAAAATGTCTGCTTATCTGCTCATCTATGGAGATATATATTGGAGAACCATTTTCTCTTTTCTGGACTTCATCACGGAGAATGTAATGCTTGATCTCAATGTACTTCGGTCTTTCTAGAACTCTGGTTTTCTCTGAAGGCTTCATATAGCTCTGATCATTACAATATATCATAGTTGAATTCAACTCCTTTGTTTTCTACTAGCTCATAACATCGTGTCAAGGCTCAAACTGGAACATATCCATGTGGCACTTCTTCTTTCATCATGAGAGTTTGTCATGGATTAGCAATCCATCATCTTGGACTTCTGAGTAACCATTCTGACTTTTATCATAAAATATTTTCACCAAGCTTATTCTATGCATGAGAAGCTTTGCACCAAGTTTTTTTGAGTCCATACAAAATCTTCTTTCATTTGCATACAAGGGTCTCTTTCTGGTATACCTCAAATCCTTGAGGTTTCTCTACATACGCTCCTTTTTCAATTATTCTGGAGAAGAGTCTTTGCATTCATATGATGTCAATTCCAACCCATGGATATTGCAGATGATATAATGTCTCATGTAGAGGTATATCTGGTTTATTGGAACAAGCAATCATCACAGTCTTCTCCCTCCATCTGGGAGAACCTCTAGTTCTGGATCTCGCAATGCTTACATTCATAAGTCTTCCATACACTATTCTTCATCACAACTTTCAGTTCCTCTGCTTGATTTCTTTTAGTGAGTTTAGGTCAGAATGGTAGTCTTGTGATTCTTGATACAATGACTGGTTGTTCTGGATTTTCTTTCTCTCTTGGAATCTTCATGTTCTTCCTCATGTTTCTCTTTAGCTCTTGGGTCCATCGAGTTTTCTATAGATTCCATGCCCTGAAGATTCCAACTTCTTTCTTTCATCACGGGATCATGGATGTGGATGGACAACCAGGGATACTTTGAGGCTTCTTTTCAAAGAAGACTTCTTCTAAAGTCAAACTGAACATGTGCTGCTTTTCATGGTTGCTACCATGGATATATACTTCATCATATTCAATGGATAATTAGGATTGCTCCCTCCTATTCCTTGCTTCATGCATGAATGCATGCTCTTATTTTGGAAATATATAATTGGCTCCCTCCATCTAACAGAGTCCACGCTTCCGTCTGCATCCTTATTGCCTTATGCAAAGTGCCATAAGCCTTTCTCCAATTTCCTCTTGATTGTTGACTTCTTTCTGTCTTTACTTCTTCTAGGTTTCTTCAAGATTGATTCTGATTTCGGCTTATCTTGCAGCTGTTACTTATGTAATAACTTCCACATGAATTGTTACCAGGGTTTGTTGATGTACTTCATCCTTTCATGTGTATTGCCTGACTTGTAGTCATTGTGATAGCAATCCTTATCCTGTTGTTCTTCCAGAGGTATAGTTTCTCTTTGAACATGTTATTTTCTAGAAAATAGATATGCAGGATATGTACAAAAACTATGTAAACATGTTATGTACAAGAACTATGAAGAGTATTGTTACCTTGTCTTAGAAGAATAAGTTTGTTTTGTCCTGCTTGGCTTTCTTTGAGGGTTCCCTTTCTTCGGCAACTGATGCTTCATGTGTTTCCTTCCTTTTATTTAACTCGGGACAATGATTCTTGTAGTGACCATACTTTTGACAATTGAAGCATTGTATTCTTGACATATCTTTCTCTTGATTCGGTTTCTTCTTGGAGCCAAACTTCTTTTTATTCCTGAAATTCTTGAACTTTGCTGTGAAGGCTTGATCATCATATTTCTTTTGGGGTTTCTCTTTTGCATTGATCCTTGATTCTTCTTGCGCACAGCAAGTCCAAAGTTCTTCAAATGTAGGATACTCCTTCCTTGTGTTCATGCTTGTGGAAAATGCATCCCATGTCTTGGGAATACCATTGAGTACTATATTTACTAGTTCCTTCTCTAAGATGATTTCTTCAATAGCTTGTAGTTGATCTCTTAACTGAGAGATCCTCACAAAGTATGATGTTATGCTGTCATCATCATTCATCTTCATGTCACAGAGCTCATTCTTCGGACTCATTACTTGTCCAATGTTTCTAACTGAGAAGAGGTTTGTCAGGGCATCGTACATCTTCTTAGACAAATCAATATGGGAGATGTACAGTATCAAGTGGTCTTTTATAGAATCCACTATGATACTCATGGAATTGATGTCATTGTATTTGAACTTCTCCATAACTGCAACGTTCGACGGCTCCTTCTCTTTTCCTTCTTCAAACTCTGGTTCCACAATCTTTCCTTTCACGATATCCAACGCTTTTTTCTTGGCAAGGATGAGATTGATCCTTCTATTCCATGCTTTGAAGTTAGAAACCCCTTCTAACTGGTTTTCTGACTTCATAGAGTAAGTCATGGCTTCTCTAACTTGGTCAACCCTAGATTTGACCAAAAACTAAAACTTGACGTCTTAGCTTGCTGAGAGTACCAGGAGGTGCGCTAGGTTAGGGCGCACTAGTCTATCTGAAAATTAGCTCAATCCCTTCACTTAAGGTGCCTCAACGAGAGGGTTATGGTTTCTACAACTGCACCTGCTAGTAACCTTAGTGACAGTGCTTTAGTAACTGCTCCTGCTAGAAATCCTAGTGGCAATTCTTCAACGAGCTTAGTATCCTTATGGTTATGCTCCCTTCCAATGGTTAGACTAAATGAAGGAGGTGTGGGCCCATAACCCGTTAGAATATAATGGGTGTTCTCGTTTAACCATAGACAATATCACTATTTTCACCCAACCATAAGCCGAAGCCACCCCCGAGCACCTTAACCTTGATAGAGAATCATTTCAGAAGCAAACCCTAGGCTAGATAGCCAATCAAAGGTGGCACATCTTTCTCCAAGGATAGCGCACCAAACAAGAGTAACACGAGCTGATCAGAAAGTCCAAACCCAGAGAAGACCGAGAATATAGACTGGCGACAACAACTTCTCCAGAACTTGCTCACAAAACTGCCCAACTGCAGTGCGCACAAGTGAGCTACTGCAGTTCTGAGAATGCCTGCGAGAATGAAGACTAGCCTCCTGTATTTATAGTAATTCTGGAAAACTGCCTGGGCTGACTTCTCATTCTGGGTGCCAATTTACTTAGTATATAATATTTCCTTTAGTCGACTTCTTCTCTTGGAGGCTAATAACCTAATACACATTATCCTCTTGAGCCGACTTGTCTTCTAGGGTTATTAGCCAACTAATTAGAGTTTCTTCTTGCTTCCTGGAATATTCTATTCTCGTCAGGTTTACACATGGAGGTAAATACCTATCGCAACTACCATATATCAACATCATACACGTAGGAAATACAAGAGGTACTTAAGTGCACATTTGTTGGCCACCCTTGTAACCCCTGTTGGTACCCCTTCGAGTGGTAGCGCATTTGACAACACATGTATACAGATCGACCTAGATTTCCTGAAGCCCTCCATAGATAAACCGATCGACCACATGACTACTATAGTGCCACCAAGAACAACACTCGGGAAGACACTCTCTAGTACTTGGGTAGTCGGGTAATACGGCTAAGGGCACTGTATAGCCTCCTTAGTTGGTGCCCTGAGATATTGGCCCGAGTACTACTGTTGAACCCCACATGTATATCAGAGAGCTATAGCACAGGGAAAACCCTTGTATGTAGAAACCTTGAATATCCTACCTTTAGGGACAGAAATAAAAATAGAACAGAAAAGATCTATTGTCGTGCAACTACGCTTTTTGCATTTTGGTTGCAAAATTACTACACATTTCTTGCTATTAAGCATTTGGGCATTTCGTCACTCCAGTATTCTTCAGGCCGAAGTATAACTTATTTGGGACCTATTCCATTGGATTGCCCTTTTCTCCCCTGATTGTAGTCATACCCTTCATTTTTAATCCTTTTTGCTTCAGTGGACCCGACGCCTTCCCAATTTCCCTATTTTCCACCTATTCCATTATATTTCCCCTCTCGCACTGATCGTCATGGTACATATCACTTATAAGTCCTTTTTTGTGTTCCCACCCACCCATTTTTCCTTACCCGCACTTACCCTCTCCAAATGGCCACCACTTGCAACCAATAACTCCAAGCCTGCATCAAACAAGCCCATGCCTCCATCGAACATATGACGTATGAGATGGGTTCTACCAATTCCCACATTGAAAAAGTAGAGCACAAATTTGATACCATGGAAGCCAACTTCACAACCCAATTTACCGCCCTCCAGTCTGTTGTTAATCAATTGTTGCACGACCCTACGGGTCCTTCCTCATCAAACCAACCCGATACTATTGATTCCTCTCAGTCTCTTCATTTTCAATCCAATGCCTTTCATTGTGAACCTCGTCTTCCCCGCGTAGAGGTTAATAAATTTGATGGCTCTGACCCTACGGGTTGGGTCACTCAAATGGAGCATTCTTTTTCTCTCCATGGTATTAGTGACGAGTTGGCCGAACTTCTCTATGATGTCCTATATCTAGATCATGAATGGTGGAAATGGTGGAAATGGCGTAAAAATTCACGTCAGGGGTATATTTCCTGGACCTAGTTTGTTGTAGAGCTCTATGCTTATGCCCACTTTGATACTGATACCCACTATCTCGTTCGTTTGACCAAGTTGAAATAGTCAGGCACAATGGAAGACTTTAACACTTCTTTTAAGCATTTGGCCTTTCGAACAGAGGGAATGTCAAATACGTTCTTCGATGAATGCTTTATTAGTGGCCTCAAGGATGAAATCCGATCCCAGGTTCTCATGGCCCACCCTCGGACTTGGTTGGAAGCTACTCAAAGTGATAAAGAGGCCCAACAAGTTGTTTTTTCCTAGAACAAAAAACCCTCTTTTGTTCCTTGCCCTCGATCCACTAATCCTAACCCCCCTGCCACTCCCCTCAAGGTCCAGAAACTAACTAGGGCTGAAATGGTTGAATGCCAATTGAAGGGTCTTTGTTATAATTGTGATGAAAAATATTTTTTCGGGCACAAGTGTAAAGAATTTTTTTTTTTTATGGCCATTTCCGAAGATGTTCTTGAAGATGATGTGACAGTTCCCCTTGTTGACAAGATCTCCCTTCCCGATGCTACCCAGGAGCTTGCTGGCCCACCTGAAGTTGACCCACGTATTTCCTGGCATGCCCTCACTGGCTTCTCTGCCCCACAAACCCTCAAGCTCATTGGTTATATTAATCATAGGAAGGTCATCATCCTTGTTGACAGTGGTAGCACCCACAATTTTATTCATCGTCACATTTCCCAGGAAACCAATTGCTATATTCATGTTGTCAATAATTTTCCAATTATGATAGACAATGGTGGGTCCATGAAATGTGGTGGGCGTTGTGAAAATGTTGTTCTTCAAAACAAACATTACCACCTAAAATATCATATGTTTTCCATTGACATGGTCGGTTCTGACATTGTGCTAGGTGTTGAATGGTTATGCACTTTGGGTCCCATTCTTATGGATTTTAAGGAATTAACCATGCAATTACAACAGGAGGGACAAAGTTATCAATTCCAAGGTCTCACAGCTGGTTCTCCTGAGATCATTAGTTCCCATCGCATGGAAAATCTCCTCAAGAAAGGCCACTCTAGTATTATTGCTCAACTCCATTGTATTCAATCCGTTGAGACACCCTGTATGCATCCTGACCTCCAAGCTATCCTTTCCATACATCAAGTTGTTTTTTCCACCCCTCAAGGACTTACTCCTTCTCATGGTGTTCATGATCATTCCATTCCCCTTGTTCTTGGAAGTATTCCTCCTAATGTTTTCCCTTATCATCATCCCTTTACCCAAAATAATGAAATTGAGAAAATAGTGCAGGAGTTGCTCCAAGCGGGTGTTATTCGCCCCAATACCACCCCTTATTATTCCCTTGTGGTCATGGTACTTAAGAAAGAACATACTTGGCGCATGTGTCCTAACTTTCATGCCCAATAAACTCAACATCAAGGACAATAAGGCATACCTTTGGCCTTTACCAACAAACAATTTTCAAAACACCATTTGGGCCAATCAATCTCTGAAAAGGAAATGTTGGCTATTCTGCATGCAGTGGATCTCTGACACCCTTATCTCCCGGGGAAACTCTTCCAAATTAAGACATATCATCAAAGCCTCAATTATTTTTTGGAGCAACGACCTTCCTCCCCATAGCAACAAAAATGGTTAACTAAGCTCTTTGGTTATGATTATGAGATCATTTACAAGAAATACAAAGAAAATGTGGTTGTTGACACTCTTTCTCAAAAATATGAAGATGAACAGTTCCTTTTCTCCCTCTCCTTCATTGTACCATATTGGCTCTAAGCTTTGTGCCAAGAATGGCTACAAGATCCTAAAATATCGCACATGATCCAACAATTTCAATCCAACTCTCTAGTTTCCCCAGGGTACTCTTGGCACAATGATGAGCTTCACTACAAACGTTGTTTGTATTTATGTAAACAATCACAACTTAAATCCATGGTGCTTTCTGAGCTTCATGCTACTCCCACAACTAGGCATTCATGGTTTACTAAAACCTATGACCAGGTCAAACGTTCTTGTTGACCCAAAAGTCTGCTCTGGGCTCAACATGGTATTTTACACTTTCATTCCTCCACAAGCGTCCTTTTGTGCTATGGTTCCAGTCGAAGACAGTGGTGGGGGTCATAGTTACTATGACCTCTACCCTTGAAAGAGTATCAGTTGGCTACCTTCAAAGATTTTTGAACCCTCCCACATCATAAGTCATCATGTCAATATTGTTCAGTTCAGATTTCATGAGCTAAACACACAGTTTGCAAAATTTTTAATGTCGGTCCCCTTCGCCTATCACTAGGCGGGAACCTTGGGGATGGGGTCCTTTCACAAAGGATAAAATGAATACTAATCACATTTTGGGAAAATAAATACTTCCATATTTTAGGGATCAGGACAAACTTTCCAACGAGCTATCGTGAGCCCGATTATGAGTCCGTATGACCCTGTATGGAGGACGCAAAGTTAACGTCACTCGAATGGCCAAACCCAATAGTTATGACTTCCTGGTCTGATTCTAGTCAGACTCCTATTTCAAAAGGAAAATCAAACTCAGACATGGTTTAGGGAAGTGCGATACCTTTCAAATGGTATATCCCGTGCTTGGTTTCGACCCTCAGTTGGTAAGAATGAGCTTTCGCAAGTTCATGACCAATTTCAGACACCAGATTGGTTGAAGTGCTTCGGGGTTTAAAAATTGTTGGTAAAGAGTTTTAAATTAGAGATTAAGAAATTTCACGCAATAATGGACTCAAATAAATTTCCAACGACTCCTTATTTTCCTCATTCTGACCTTAGATGGTCCCGTTAGAGTTGTCACAATTTGGTCAATTATTTCGGGCAAAGAGGGGCAACCAAATTGCATAGCAGGGTTCCATGATAGATAAAACAACCATTAATGGCCCCAACACATAAATATATGGCCACATTGTTGAATTAATTGTCAATACCTTTCCGACGATACTTCATTTACCTCAATTGGATATCATATGGAGATTTGACGCCTTTTGCAAGATCGGGTGCCATGTGGGCCTACCAACAAGTTAGGGGTTTTAAGCGACCACTGTTCTGGCCCGAAATTGAGGGTTGAGGTGGCATTATTTCAGACCTGTGATGACATATTATCAACAGGCCCATTGAGATCTTTCCAACGACGTTCCTTGCATCCAATTCCGACTCTGTCTCATCTGGCAACCTTTTTGGGGCTACGTCAACAACAACTAGGTCAAAGTCAAAGTCAAAGTCAAACTTTGAATTGCACAATTTTTGAGGAATATTAAAAAATAATGTGAAAAAATTATAAAAAATCAAAAATTTTGGAAAATCAAGGGGAGGAAACACAACCTCCCTCATGCAATATTGGGGAAATTTATTTATTTTTGGAAAATTAGAAAATACACCCCCCCCCCCCCCCCCCC
>ML789199.1:97693-111782 GCA_009831015.1 Picea engelmannii
ACCCCCCCCCCCCCCCCTCCCCTCTCTCAAGTCCTTTTGGCATTTTGGCCAAGGGGAGAGGGAGCTCTGCAACAGGCTTCAATGGAAGAAGGAGGCTTCTTGGCAGCAAGTGTGGGTATTCATTGAGCAACCATACATGACCATGCAACAACCTTTATACACTGATCCAGCTAAACGGCCCCCGTCAGTCCCAATTCAAAAGGGAAAAAACTTGTTGGTTGTGGTGAAATTTTTGCATAGAAGAGTGTTATTTCTGCCTTCAGGAAGATTGTCTCAGTGTTGGTTCATATTTCAAGTTGATTGTTGGTTCAGATTTCATGTTTTCTAGTTTGTGATTTCAATTAGTTTTATGTGTGCAAAATATTCAAAGGGGAGGGGATTCAAACCCCTCTTGGGCATGAGGCCCAAGCTTCCAAGGCTCCTTTAGAGAATTAAATTCTTGACTGTGGCTGAAATACAAGCCTGTGCATGGCCATTTGCAAGGCCTGGTATTTGAACCCCAAGCCCCTCCCTTTTCTTCTACTCAGAAGGGCCCATAAATAACCCATAAATCAAATAGGAGGGGAGGGGGTTTGAACCCAAAACCTCCCTCTCCTAACTATTGGAAAAAACCCAAAATTGTAAAAAATTTCAAAAATAATTTTTAGGGGTGGTTGGCCACTTGTACACCACCAATAGCCCTCGGCCTCCACTTGTGCGCAACAACACCTTCCCTCCTCCTTCATTTCTCCTCTCTGTGTGCGCTCCTACACCCATGGCCTCTCCTCCACTCCATTTCATCTTACCTCGTGTGCTGCTCCTCCTTCCCGCACCCAACTCCTTCCCATATTTGTGCATGCATATCCAATAGAACCCTCCCCCTTACATATCCATTCTCCTTGATATCCACTCCTCTGCTCGTGCACACATCTCCTCCCTCTGCTCTCTCCTCTGCGTAGACATGCCACCACTCCACCACCTGCCCCACCTTTGCACTGCCACTCCCCCATTTCCATATCCGCGCTTCCATTCCCTCCGCTCCACCCCTTCCTCCCCATTCCCTTTTCCACTTCACCATACCCCACGCGCGCACCAACTATCCTCCTCCCCTCCTCCACCCGCACGTTGCCCAACTCCTCTCCTCCTCCACCTTCCACTCCAAACCCAATAGATTCCCTCCACTCTCCTTCCCTGTGAGCTCCCTTTTTGGGGTTCCACCCTGGTCGTATGGGTGACCAGGGGTAGATGAGAGGGTTTAATTTTAATTGTTTAATTCTTTTTTTAATTTTAGTTTTATTTTATGATTTTAGTATATTATAAAGTTTTTTTTTTTTTTTAATACATGTGAAATATATATTATATATGTATATAAATGAAATTTTATTTAAATTCCCAATAAAACTATATTTTTTTTTAAATAATTTTTTTTTATATATTTAAAACTATATAATAAAATTAAAATCGCCCCCCCCCCCCTAAGGGTCATTGGACCTTTTTAATTGCATAAATTCGCCATATGGAGGCGGATTTTCTCTTGTGAATAGTCGAAATGACTGGGGTGAAGTCAAGAATGCATCCATGGCATTTGCTTTCACAAACTTATCCCAGAATTTCAGTGGCACGTCCCAAAGAGGCAGGGACTCATTATTGACCCAAAAAGCACACGCCAGAAGGAGGCCTAATTGGGGGTCTCCGAGGCCAAATTGGGTCGGATGAGGAAAATCCATTTTAGATACAGGTATGCAGGCCTGTAGCAGCCTGTCAATTCTTGTATCCAGCCCATAATTTTTCACCAATTTCAAATTTTCCCTAATCAGTATCCCAACTGGCTCCTTCCCATTTACATTTTTGGGGCCATATCTTACTCATCTAGAGTCGGATTTGTGCCAAGAGAAAGGATGAAGAAAGGTAGAGGATAGAGATATATCATGGGAACACGAAAGAACAATTTTGTGGCTATTTGGTATAGGGTAAAAGCCTCTCAAGGTTCAGTCCCAAGAGTTCCCTTCACCGAAACAAGCCCAAATCGAAGCCATGTTTTGGCCAGCTCACATAGAAACTTATAGGAAACAAAGGGGGTGTATAATAAGGTCTGAAAATTTCCTGAACAATGTGCATTTCCTTACATACAACGACCAAATCCCAAAGGCCCCTTGCCCTCCTAAGAAACTCTGTAATTTCCCCACACCTTGGGGCTTCATCCCGGTGAATTTGATAGCCATGGATGGCCTAGAATTGTCCTAAATCACCTCACCTACAACTGCAAAACATGGAAGCGGTCAAAGAACCTTTGAGATGGCACAAATCCCAAGGAAAATGGTGATGTGGCATATTGATTTTGTCATTTTATGAAAAATGACTTTTTGTAATATGTAGTCTCACATGATTTGCTTTTTGGTATGTATACATTGTAATTAAGAGGTCGAATAATATTTGATTTGATTTGATCCCTTTTGTATAAGATTCTCTTTTGGATGAGATTCCCTTTTAGGATAAGATTACTTTTTGGTAAAAAGACAAAAATATTTTAGGGTTGGTCCACTTGTCACTTTTCCAAAACTGAAAAGTGTCTTGTGACCTAACCCTAAGACTTCACCTCTCCTTTATAAATAAGAGGATTGACATTGTAAAAAGGGGAGGATGAATATAGTAACACAACTCTATTGAAATTTTCCAAGACTCTTTGTGTGTGTGATACTTGTTAGATTTTAGTTGTTGGATGTGTCACTTGTTGGTTAAGGGTTGAGAGGTAGAAGTAAATACTTGTTATGTTATCTATCTCCAGGAGGGATTGGTTAACTAGGTGTTTGTTGTTACTTCCTTGGGTTTAACTTGTTTGCTTTCATTTTCTAACAATTTTGTTTAACTTGTTTGATGTGTTTTAATGCATATTTTATGAAGTACTCAGTTGTTTTCAGCCTTAGCTAGTGGCGAGGAGTCCTAGACCCCCTTAGGGTAACCCTCAAATAAGCTTCTTAGTTGGTTGTTCATACTTGTTTGCTTCCTTATTTCATTCATGTACATTTCTGTTATGTTTTCCTACCATTAACCTTACTGTCCCAAACAGGAAAATTGACCATTTTGGTCAATTCCCCCCCACAGGACAACCATCTTAGTTGGTTGTTATCTATCTTTTATATACAAATTTCTGTTTCATTTAATTCAGTTTTTTCATATATAAATACTAAAATTTTGTTGTTTTCCTACAAGGACATAACTGATCACCTACTCTGCTTCTCCTAACAGGTTGGGGACCACCTAAAGACCTGTTTGAGGCAAAGGGGCCAACAGGACAGCGAAGAAAAAACATCAAATCAGATCGATACATCTACCCAATTACTCTCATATTCACCTTATATTCACTTGCACTCATTCCAAAATTTTGGCACACATACCCATGTTGATATACTTTGTTTGTGTACTTTGCTTGTAAATTTCTGTTTATAAAATACGATATGTACTTGCATAGATAATCATCACTATTTCTAACTTCCAAATAGTAAAATTCCAATCCCCATACAAGGAATCAATTGGGGCTTTCATGCACATGGCAACATTGTCGCTTGCAAAGAGCCTCAACCCATTCCTTTGGGTTGAATGGTGTAATCGTTTAGTTGTAATTAGTTAATTTTGTCATATTTTCATTGTATAATTTTTTCATTCACTAATCTACAGGTGGCTTCCCCTAAAGGGGCCATGCAAAAATAAGTAAGCTAAATACACTCAAAAATCGCAAAACACTTGAAAATAATTTAGAGGTCCTCTCCATACACTCAAAATGAAACTTATACTATTTAGCTACATACATATACATATTATTTAGCCGTGACATATATGTCACATACCTATTTAATTGTTTTGTGTATAACATTTTAGATAGATTTCAAATTCAATGACCAGGAGGCATGCTTGTGAACGAAAGACGTGACCTCACCACGTGGATGGCTTGGTCCTTTATTTCAAGAAATTTCAATTTTATAGGATACTAAGAGTTAAATCCAGGGAGTCTTCATCAGGAGCCCCTTAGAAGTTGTCTACTTAGTATAAATCGAGTGGTTTTTCCTTAGTACCAGACGGTCAAAGAGTTGAATAACTCATCTTGGTTGGAATACTAATCTGCTTGGGTAAGCCCAGCTAAAAATCCCTTTAGTGGGGTCCTGGGCCTCTTTCTTTTTGCAGTTATCATTCTTCCATCCAAGTGGCTTTAAGAGCCTGAAAGCACTAGTGACGAGAAGTGGCTAATCCTTTCTTCTCTGAACTGCATGGGGCACTCTTCAACCTAACCACCATGGTGTGCTAAGACTACTCTTCTTGTACTGGTTGGCACAGTTCCGAGATGTGTTTTCTTGATCAAGATAACCTTCAAAACAATGTGGTGCCCAAGGCATGTATTAATAACTAAAAATTCACTAATAAAATAATTTTAAAGTCAAACCTTTTGTCAGTCCACCCTTCATCCACGAACCAAAATTGAAATTGTAAATAGTATCCCAAACATAGCTATAACAACTTGTAAAAAAGGTTGTTCATCTCCTTTTACAACCGCCTTTTCGATTTGACAATCTTGCGGGATCACTTCCCGGGTCACTGCAGGGGGTATCAAGCAATTATGGGCTTGTTTCTCCGTCTTAAAAGCTTCGAATGACTTGTTGTTCACAATTTACAACCATCTAAAAGGACTTGTTTGTAGCTTTTAAGCTCACGTTTCACCCTTGTTTTTCACTCTTTCACTTGAGGCATCCATTGGTTAATTATCCAGGAACCCGATTTACCCCGGGAACCCATTATGGGCCATTTTCCAATGCTTTAAGGGAGTGAATAACTCGTTGTTCTCTTTGTCTAGTTCGTTGTCCTAAAAATCAACGAGCTTATTTTCATCTTATTGTCCATAATTTTTATCCCCTGGTCCATTTTGGCCATCTAGGAAGCTGAGGGAGGAAAACACCCAGGGTGGGTGGTCCTGAGAAAGACTTCTTGTAAGTCTTTCACCTCTCCTTTTCCCCTTCATTACTACCTCAGACGAAGGACCACCTAAGGTGCGGGTAGTCTCTGCCTCGTGCTGAGCTACCAAATAGGCTATAATCGACTTCACAACAGGATAGATCAGACCTATCCCAACATACATATTTTTCTTATAACACGTCCCTTTTTCTGGCGACCATACTAGGGAAAAACTTGCAAACCCCTTTATTTTTTCTTGTATCCCAAACTTGTACTAAGCATTGGACCCAAATTCTTTGGTGTCCTTTTCCCCACTTGTTGACAAAATTTTGTGGTAAGGTCTTTCAGTGATCCTTTGGAATTTTCTTTGGTACTTGTTTTAGTTTAGTTCCCTTGCAATTTCTGTTGCATCTGGGAGTCATAAATACCATGGAGTTTTCCTTTCCTCTTACCGTTTCAATGTCCTATTTTAATTGTTTGAACTCATGTGAGAAGTTATAAATCTGTCATACTTTACCTTCCACTTCAAGAAGAACGAAAACAAAGATTTGTTTATAGTTAGGTTAATCAACATCGTGTTAGAAAGAGTAGGATTGTTCGTGTGATACATCTCTTGTACTTAAAGTACTTTCTTGATCCCCTTGCAAGATGGAAAGGAGGAAATATCCTAAGACTAGGGAAATAGTGTCCCCCAGGAATACAAGAAGTCAAAGTTCATGAAAGAAAACAAGTAGTGAGACACATACACCTCGAAAACCAGGGAAACACGTTACACATGTCATGCGAGCTGAGTCACCCTCTTCCTCTTCTCCTATTCAAAGCCCCCTACTAAAGAAAGCTTTAGTCAATCTAACAACAATTACTAATCCTCAGGTTGTTCCTCTCATCGTTCCAACAATTGTTGTTGTTCCTCCCATAATTGTTCCGATGGAAATTCCCTGGCATCCTGGGACTCCTTTGAGGTTGACCCAACCTCTTCATGACATACCTGCAGATGCCCCAAATAGGCTTCCTAAGTTCAATGGAACTGGTACAATGAATGCCAAGGAACATATACAAAACTTCTATGATACATTAGCACTCATGGACATAACAATTCCTGATGTCATCATTAGACTTTTTGTAAGAACCTTTGAGGGTGAAGCAACGAGATGGTATCACTTGCTTCCCAATGATAGTATCACATATTGGGACACTATGATTCAAGAATTCAAGAAGCATTTCCAAGGGGCGGATGATGTGGCTTCTCTACTTAGGGATTTCACAACCATCTCCATCCATGAGGGGGAGTAAATTCTAAACTTTAATCAATGCTTTACCTTGACCTTGAATAGGATCCCAACTGCTTCCCAACCATCTAGGAACAATTTTTTCCATTACTACATGACCGCTATGAATCTGAATGTAAAGTATATATTGAAAGATAAATCAATACAAACTTTAGATGCCACCAAGTATAACGCCCTATAAATTGAGAGAAACATGGAGGAATTCAATATGATTCCCTCACCTTTAGCGCAACCCCATTTTAACGGGAGGCCTAGGAATAAGGTACCTCAAAACGAGGGTCCTCAGTATGAACCCCCACCTTCCCAAAATTCAAGGATTGAAGAAAGGAAAATTTTTGAAACACTTAAGTTATTAATGAACATGAACAACCAAATACTTTCCCTTAATCGAAAAAGTGAATGACTTGCAGTTTACTTCTCCTACGAGGCCAAGGCCTCCTTTTCCTCCTACACCTCCTCCTAGGCAACATGCTGCTGAAGTGGATTGGTGCCACTTTTTTCCAAGACTTCCATGATCTTGAGTATTGTTACTCGTATGCATGTCACCTGGAATTGTCTAAAACTGGCAAGGCCCCTCTACCTCTAATGAAAAAAAAGCTTGCTTCCACTTCCCAAAACGACCAAGTTAACATGGAAGACTCTATTCCCTGAGATGATGATCCTCTTTCTTTTAGAATCTTTGTTGTAGAAACTAGGAGTCAGGCCCCTAAAACCACCCCACAAGGAGTGGAAGGGACCAAAATTGATCCCAAGGACAATGAAAAGGGAAAAATTCCCATGAATGGTAGATTACCTTCCCCTTTAAGGAACAGGGTTTCGTGGAATCCAAACAAGGTAAATTTCCCTAATAATCCACCACCCTGCTTGCCAACACCAGTACCTTATAATTTCATTGAATATCTAGCGAAGGTCCTCACCCACATGACATTATTAGATGCTCTTAGAACACCTGATCAGATTGAAAACCTTTCATGTGTTCTACAAGCACCTCCTACTCCACGAATGGAACAGAGAGTTCCTCTTTCCAAAGAGTCCTCTTCTCAACCTAAGGAAGAATATGATGTTATTGATTTAGACCCTGGGGTTCCTCCTTTATATATCTCATTTTTGGTTTTTGATTTTGTACTCCATAATTGTGTCACTGACATAGAAGCAAGGCACAATGTCATGTCCCTTCGAGTCATGAGGAGACTAGGTCTTGAATGCACAAGCCCATGTAAAGATCTATTACCTTTGGATTCAAGGACTGTAGAAACCATTGGTTACATCAAGGACTTATCCATTACTTTCAACCAAGCTTCAAATGTGAGCATGCTCATAAACGTGATCGTAGCAGATATACCTGAAGCAAATGGAATGATTTAGGGAGGGAGTGGTCCACCAAAGTCAAAAAGGGTTGTTACTTCATGGAAGGAACACACTTCACCTTTCCTCATAAAGGTGTTGAAGTTGTCATTAGGAGGGAACCAAAATACCGAGAGCAGGTTGTACCTACTTCCTACAATACAAAACATGTGTCTTTTCAATATACAAGGATGAGTACGTACACTACGTTATCTGAGGAAGATGCACATGTCCCTCCTTTTGAGTTGGAAGAAATGGTGTGGAGTATGGATTTTGACGGTGCTAAATCCAAGTATGGATCTAGGGCTATGGTCCTCTTGTGTGATCCCAAGAGGAAGGAAATCCCTTTCTCTTTTCGATTAGAATTCTGTAACACTAATAATATGGCTGAATATGAAGCATTAGTTCAAGGCCTCCAAAAGGCCTTAGACTTAGGAATTCACCATTTGTTGGTGAGCGAGGATTCTGAATTGGTTGTGAATCAAATTAGAGATAACTATGAATTTCATAACCCATGCCTCCAACAATACCACTGACGGGATAAGGAACTTATTGAGAAGTTCTTATCTTTCAACATTCAATCTATACCTAGGGCCACAAACCACGTAGCTGATACTTTGGCCTTGGCTGGTTCTTGCTTCACTTCGGATTTCGTAAGGTCTATCGAAGATATAAAAGTCCAAATTTTACATAGACCTGCGTTACCTAATAACATTGACTCTTGGTAAGTTTTTGATACCGACGAAAAAATATGTAGATTCCTTCAAAATAAGGAGCAATTCAAAGATCTACATATCAGCCATGAGTTGGAAGAGGAAACCAGGGACATAATCCAATTGAAAACAAATAAGATTCCCCCTGGTTTGTCCGTACCATAATCCATGTTTGATTCCAATAATGCCACTACCTCTGCACCTAGTATTGATAGTGAATCTATTAGGAAGGTGCGAGAACCCATCCCTATAAACCTGGGAACTGAGAAAGATCCAAAACTGGTCTATATATGTTCACAATGTTCTCTTTCTGAGATTGCTCAATTCATGGAACTCTTGACAGAGTTCAAGGATGTTTTTGCTTGGTCCTACAAAGATCTCAAGGTTTTCGATATGCAAGAGATAGTCCATGCCATACCCATAATCCACGATTTGAAACCTTATAGACAGAGACAAAGAAAGAACAACCCCTCTTTGGAACAAACAATTAAAGCTAAATTAGACAAGATGGAAGCATCCAGGGTCATACACCATCTCTGTTACTCACAATGGGTATCTAATTTGGTTCTAGTTAGGAAGAAAACTGGTGATATCTGTTTGTGTGTCAACTTTTGACATTTGAATAAGGTGTCCCTAAAAGACAACTACCACGTCCCACCAATGGAAGAGATCCTCCAACAAGTCTCCAAGTCTCAAATGATGTCCCTTTTAGATAGTTTCTCAGGTTACAATCAGATAGCCCTCAAGCCTTCTGATAGTCACAAAACCACCTTCACTACTCATTGGGGCACATATGCATATAACAAGATGCCTTTTGTCTTGACTAATGTTGGGAACACCTTTCAACGTGCCATGGCCATTGCTTTCAAAGGATTTTTGGGTAAGATGATTGTTGTCTACTTCGACGATCTCACAGTCTTTTCCAAAGAACAAAGTAGTCATTTTGATCACCTCAGGCATGTTCTTCTTAGATGTCGTAAGTTTGGCATATATTTAAATACTAAGAAGACCATTTTCAGTGTTATGGAGGGAAAATGTTTGGGTCACATCGTCTCTCAAGAAGGTGTCAAAGTTGATCCCAAGAGAGTGGTAGAAATCAAAAAGTTTCCCTTAGCTACTAATAAAAAAGAAATGCAATCTTTCTTCGGAAAGATAAACTTCTTGAGACACTTCATTCCTGACTTTGCTCAAGTAGTCAAACCTCTAAATCAGCTTATGAAGAAGGACATTTGGTTCAAATGGGACCCCCCTACCCATCAAGATTTTGAATCCATTAATAAAGCCATTGATTCTTCCCCTTTGTTAATAAGTCCTAATCCCTCTAAAGACTTTTTCATGTACACTAATTCATCAGAGGAGACAATTTCTGCAATCTTTTTGCAAAAGGATCATGAGGAAAATCTTAGGCCAATCACCTTCGTGAGAAAAAATTTGAAGACACACCAAATGAACTATTCTACATTGGATAAACATGGTTATTCTTTGTATAAATCCTTGGAGAAATTTCTACATTACATCCAAGGGCACAAAGTTCAGGTTTTTGTGCCTACATCTCTCCTAGTCACTACCTTGAATCAAACTGAATTGCATAGTAAGTGGTCCAAATGGATCATGTGCATGCAAGAGTATGACTTGGAAATTAAACCGACAAAAACCATAAGGGGGATAGGGATGGTTGAATTTCTAACCCAATCCCACCCCTCGGTCATAGCTGAACCACCTCAAGTAGATGACTCGATTCCTTTCGAAGCAATGGTTAACGAAACTGAGTTAGCCTCACAACCATGGTATGGGCCTATCATCTATTTTCTAATCAATGGTGTTTTCCCACTGGACATGGATACTAAAGACAAATGGACACTTCGTTTACAAGTTGTCTGATATGTTTTACAAGACCAAATCCTTTACCAAAGAAACCTTGATGGGGTTTTGTCACGATGCTTGACTTCTGACCAAGCCTAAATGGCACTTGAACAATGCCATTCTAGGGGTTTACAGAGGTCACTTTTCAGCCAAAACCACTACAACAAAAAATTTACATGTAGGTTACTTTTGGCCTTCACTCCACCAAGATGCCCATTTACTGGTTGGAAAGTGCGAAGCTTGCCAATGCTTCACTGGGAAGAAAAAGTTAGTTTCCTTACCTCTTAGGCCTATTGAATTCCAAGTCCCTTTCGCAAGATGGGGCATGGATTTTATTGGGCCAGTTTCACTGCCTTCCAATGCTGGTCACATATTCATATTAACAGCTACAGACTTCTTTACAAAGTGGGATGAAGCAATCACTCCTAGGAATGCTACGAGTCAGCAAGTGGTAGAATTCATTGAACGTAACATTTTATCCCATTTTGGAACACCTTCGAAGATACTAACTGATAATGGATCAGCTTTCATGTCTGATGTCATGCTTCACCTTGGTGTCACATATGGCATCCAATTTTTTCGATCTTCCACCTATTACCCCCAAGGTAATGGATTGGTCGAATCCACTAATAAAATTTGATTTGGATCCTTAAGAGGATAGTCAAAGATAAAAAGCGTGATTGGCACACAAAGTTAAACTTTGCTTTATGGGATGATCGTATAACCCATAAGAGAGCAATAGGTCAAATTGCTTACACTCTGGTGTATGGAGCTCCTGTTGTCCTGCCTGTTCACTTACAAATTCCATCCTTGAGGTTGGATATTGATGAGGAAGAAGATGATTTCCAACCTTTACAACATCGTTTAGGCACACTCATCGAACTAGAGGAGGTAATAAAGGACACATCCCAACGACTCCAAAAGAAGCAAGACATTGTTAAACGTTCCTTCGATAAAAGAGTCACAATGGTAAATTACAAAGTAGGAGATGATGTCTTACTATGGGTATAAGCACATGAGGCCCATGTAAACATCGCAAGTTTGATTCTTTATGGTTGGGTCCTTACAAAATCTACGAGGTCTTAGGGACAAATGCTTTCAGATTAAAAACCTTGGATGGCGAACCACTTCAATTTCATTTGAAGGGTCGTCACCTAAAGTTCTTTTACTCTTGAGAGACCTTGTCATCTTGTACATAAGTCACCACTTTTTCATTTTATGTTTGTATGTATTCATTGTTGCTGATTTTCCTTCTTGTATGTATTTGATGTTGCCTTATTTATTCTTGTATATATCTCCTTGGTTTCAATTTTGAGCCTTTTTCCTACTTGGTTTCAATTTCGAGTCTTTTTGCTTGTTTGATCTCGATTTTGCGTATAATCCCCTCTTTGATTTTTCACTTGGTTTTGGTCTTTTTCATTTTAATTCTGTAGATTGTCTTGTTTTTGGTTTGTCTAGTGTTCAATGGGAAAGGGGTTGTTCTTATTGTTGTATGACTTTTTGAAAAGAGTGAACTCCTAGGATCCCTTTTATCATGCTTGTCTTACGAGAAACTCTGACTTAATGTCATCTTAAATAGGAGTAAACCTGATTGTTATTTAATCGAAGTCAGCGGGGAAAGTCTAAGGAGGTAGCATATCATTCTCTGGTGAAGCTGAAAACCATGATGGAATGATGGCTTACATAGCTATGTGATTGCAACTTCACTTTATCTAACCACTTACAGTCTGATTTTTCCAAGAAACAATCATTTTTCCTACGAAGTTCCATCACCTGTGAGCATTGGATATTTCAACACCCATTACCAAAGGTTTTTTATATTTCTTTACTCTCTTGTTTGACTGGTTTGCTTGCTAGTTTTTCTCCAGTGGGTCGCCGACTTCAAAAGATCCCCGTTTTCATTTTTGTGTGTCAATAATCGAAGGTACACATGAGACTTTGTGTTGATCCAAGGTTCACCTTAAGACTCGATTCTCACAGTTAAACCATAATCCGGGTGAGGGACCCATGTCACTTGGGCCACATTGTCACTTGGGTTTTACACTTTCATTCTTCCACAAGCGTCCTTTTGTGCTATGGTTCCAATCGAAGACAGTGGCAGGGGTCATAATTACTATGGCATCTTTCCTTAAAAGAGTATCATTGATTTGTGAACCCTCCCACATCATAATTCATCATGTCAAGACTGTTCAGTTCAGATTTCATGAGCTAAACACACAGTTTGAAAATTTTTTAACGTTGGCCCCCTTCACCTGTCACTAGGTAGGTCCCTTGGGGACGAGGTCCTTTCAAAAAGGATAAAATGAATACTGGTCATATTTTGGGAAATAAAATTCTTCAATATTGTAGGGATCAGGACAACCTTTCCAACAGGCTATCATGAGCCCGATTCTGAGTCCGTATGACCCCGTACGGAGGACTCAAAGTTAGCATCACCTGAAGGGCCAAAACCAATAGTTGTGACTTCTTGGTATGATTATATTCAGATTCCTATTTCAAAAATAAATTAAAACCTAGACATGGTGTATGGAAGTGCGATACCTTTCCAACAGTATATCTCATGCTTGGTTTTGACCCTCAGTTGGTAAGAATGAGCTTTCGCAAGTTCATGATAAATTTCGGACACCAGATTGGTTGCAGTGCTTTGGGGTTTAAACATTGTTCGTAAAGAGTTTTAAATCAGAGATTCAGTGATGCCATGTTGTAATGGACTCAAATAAATTTTGAATGGCTCCTCAGATGGCCCGGTTAGAGCTGTCACAAGTTGGTCAATTATTTTGGGAAAAAGTGGGAAATCAACTCACGTAGCAGGGTTTCATGATAGATAAAACAACCATTAGTGGCCCCAGTACACAAATATATGGAAAAATCTTCGAAGTAATCAATGATTCCTTTTTGAAGGTACTTCATTTACCTTGATTTGATATTGTATGGAGATTTGACGCCTTTCGCAAGATTGGGTGCCATGTGGGCCCACCAGCAAGTCAGTGGTTTTAAGCGGCCACTATTCTGGGCCAAAATTGAGGGCTGACGTGGCATTATTTCAGATTGGTGACGACATATTCTCGACAGACTCATCAAGACCTTTCCAACGACATGCCCTGTGTCCAATTTCGAATCTATCTCATCTGGCAACCTTTTTGGGACTAAGTCAACAACAACAAGGTCAAAGTCAAAGTCAAACTTTGACTTGCACAATTTTGGAGGAATATTAAAAAATAATGGGAAAAAATTATAAAAAATTAGAAATTTTGGGAAAACAAGGGGAGGATACACAACCTCCCTCATGCAATATTGGGGAATTTTTTATTTTTTTGGAAAATTAGAAAATACAAAACCCCCCCTCTCCCCTCTCTCAAGCCTTTTGGCATTTTGGCCAAGGGTAGAGGGAGCTCTACAACAGGATTCAATGGCAGAAAGAGGCTTCCTAGAAACAAGTGCAGGTCTTCATTGAGCAACCATCCATGACCATGCAACAACCTTTAGACACTGAGCCAGGTAAACCTGTTGATTAAGGTTGGTTGTCATTGATGTCAACCCTTGAAGAAAGACCCGTAGCACAAAGGTTTGGGTAATGGACCCAATAGTGTTTGATGTAAATATGACTCATTATTGTTTTGTCATGGTTGATAAGAATTAAATATGGATGAACTCCAAAGTGGTCCCTTATGGTGAAAGCCCTCACGGGAAGACGCTTTGTGTAGTAAGAGAACCCATGCTTAATTGTGGAATAATGAGATGAAGGAAAGTGAATTTGTCAAGGAAAATATCCTATATGGATATTTCTTGTCATGTCATTTCTGGTGGTATGTGGAATGCCACATAATTCCTCACGGTTAGAGAGTTATGGCCATGAGAAGTTGGAGACCCCAAGTTTGGGTAATGGACCCAAGTTTGTTTGATGGGTAATGGTATGAGTTATGATATATTTTAAGATAATACTATTCTATATAGATAGTA
>ML789199.1:118327-164099 GCA_009831015.1 Picea engelmannii
CAAAAGGCCAAAGTAATCAAAGTGGTTTAAGAGATTTTAAAAGGTAAATAATAAAGTGAAGTGATGAGTGTATTATAATTCAAAGTGAATACAAAATAAATTATTTCAATAATAATTTTAATGGAGAAATTAGAAGTGGACCCGACCATAAAATAAGGAAAGTGGGGCCAAGTGACCTAGAAGATGTTTTTAAGGAAGCTACTTGGAGAGTATAAATAAGAGACAAGGCTCTCTCATTTGAATCACACTTGAGCATATTGAATATATATAGGTTTCTGAGGTATACAAATTATATCTAAGCCGCAATTCTGAGGAAAGTGAAGAAAAGAAGGCCGAAATGCAAGGAAGGATAAATTCTTTTGATGGTGCTTTCTAAGGTATGTTATTTTCAGGTCATCTCACCATTTTCGCTATAACATTTTTTATATAATGATTCAGATCCTTAAATTTCTATGAAAGTGAGACAACATATCCAAGTATCCGTGGTTAAAAATTCATCTTGTGGGTCGTTTTATTTTTGGATTTACACTCTGTGGAAAATAGGGTTTTTGGCCAGTCCTGAAACTAGTCAAAATTAGGTGTTTCGGGTAAAAACGTCATAAATACTTCATAACAGATCCAAATTTAGTGACAAAAAAATGTGTTGGTTAGGGTACAGTCTATAGTATGCTATGTAAAAGTTTTAGATCATTTCATCAAATATGTTGTGCGGGGCACGCTCTACAAGGTCGCTCTCTAGAATAAGCCAGAATTCAGCAAGGTATGCCATTTTTGCTATAACTCCTTTTTTGAGAGGTTCCAAGTAGTTCCACTTGGAGGAATTTCATAAAACACACCGAAGAACATTGTGTATCAGTTTCAAATATTTATACATTACAGGTTCAAAGTTATGATTACTTCAAGTTAGGGTTGTTGACTAATCCAAAACTATGCATGTGAGACTAAAGAAAAGTTTGATGAAAATGCTAGTCTCTTGTTTTTAAAGTTAAGGAAGGTTTGTAGGAATGTGATCATATACACCAGGTATATTATAGAGATACAAATCAGATTTGGATAATGAAATTTATGAGGGATTTTGGTTGAGGTACATGTTGAGTACATGGTTGAGACAAGTAGTTGATGAGTTGACACATACATGAGGTGTATAGTTGATAATGTTGGTACATATTGATGAGTCATACTTGATGAGTAGTTGACACATGATTGGTACAAGCTTGGTACATGGTTGTATGCACTTGTTTATGGTACAAGTTGATTACAGCTTGGTACATGATTGGATGCACTTGTTTATGGTACATGTTGATTACAGGTTGGTGCATGATTGATGCATTTGTTTATGGTACAGGTTGATTACAGGTTGGTGCATGGTTGATGCACTTGTTTATGGTACAGGTTGATTACAGGTTGGTGCATGGTTAATGCACCTGTTTATGGTATAGGTTGATTATAGGTTGGTGCATGGTTGATGCACTTGTTTATGGTACATGTTGATTAAAGGTTGAGGTATAGGTTGATGCATGGTTCAGATTTATTCGTACAGGTTTACAGAGGTATATCTCACAGTGATAGTGTGACAATGGTTCCATCATTCTACTTCTACTTCAGGGTGGTAGGACGGGACAAGGACAGGTGGTTGTAGACACCTTCCGGTTGTAGCCAGAGAACATTGGGGGTTGTAGCCAGAGAATTGGGGAGTTGGAGCTTCTTTCAGGTTGTAGCCTAAGAAACTAGGGGGTTGGAGCCTCCTTCCAGTTGCAGCTGGAAAACAAAGGAAGTTGGTGCTTCCAATGAATGTAATTCTTCAAGACATATAAGAAAAAACATTTTGTGGTTTTGTCCCGATTTGGGTTTTCACGTAAAACACTGGTGTACTGTGTATGTGTATGATTGTTAATTTTTTCATTGTTTATTTACTCTGCAATTATTGGATGATAATGCTTCATTGATATAACACTTGGATTATATGGTTAAAAGGGATTAAATTTCTCTATTACTGATTCACCCCCCCCTCTTAGTAATCCAACAAAACCCTCTTCAGTCCCAATTCAAAAGGAAAAAACTTGCTGGTTGTGGTGATTTTTTTGCATAGAAGAGTGTTATTTCCGCCTTCATGATGATTGTCTCACTGCTAGTACATATTTCAAGTTGATTACTGCTGGTACATATTTCACTGTTGGCCAAGTATCACTTTAAAGCTTGATTTTGAGGTGGTTCTGCTAGACAATCTTCCTTTTATTGTATCTCCAAAATTTCGGCCCTTCTGAGTATGAGATTTTATTTTTTGTAGGTCTCTAATATTTCTTCTCTTCAATGCCCTAGGTCTGATAAAAATTGGATGTGCCAAGTGGAGTTTATGGTAGCTTCCCCACAACTTGCTGATTTTTGGCCTTTCCAGAAGATCTCACTTGTATAGCATGCCCCACACAAAATAATTGATATAAAATTATGAAACTCATACCAGAACTACTTCTGGCTGTCCACTATCGATTGCAACTAGTCTCACTCAATTTGGATACTCTAGGAATAATTTATGGTTTTTTTACCCGGAACACCTGCTTGAGACTAGTCAATAGGACTAGTCAGATACCCTATCTACCACAAGGTGTATATAAAAATTTAAGATGACCCAGAAGCTGAAATTTCTACCACAGATACCTTACTAAATTTGAGAATAGCCTCTAGAGTTTAGGGTCTGAAACGTTGCATAAAAAAAATTTATAGTGAAAATTCCGCAATGAATCAATTTAGGATGATTCCATAACCCTATCTTAAAAAGGTTGTATCTCTAAAAGTATAAGGCCTCTAGAGATGAATTTTTAACCAAACATACCTTGATATATCTACTAAATATCCTCCAAGCCAGTCCTTATGAATCATTGTAGAAAAAAATTTATAGAGAAAATGCCACGGTGTCTCAGATGTAGCAGTGAAACTCGAAGACCTTGAGCTCTGATACCATATGTTAAGAACCAAATATTAATATAGCATAGAAAAACCTTAGAATAAGTACTCAATGCCTTGAAAAAGAGATAATTTTAGATAATAAGCCTCTTCAAGGGGGAAACCTCCTTTTACCCCACATAAATGTTCAAGTACAAGATGGTTCCAAATGAAAATGTCTCCTTGGTATATATAGGAGACTAGGAGGTATAATTACAACTAATGGAATAAAGCTGACATAAATAAAATAACATTACTAATGTAATATTCCCCAATTAAGGGGTAATGAGCCAATATTAGAGCTTAACATATGTTGTGGGTTATATACAAGAAGAAACACGGGGGTGCGTTGGTAATAGGACTCTACCCAAAATTTGCTTGTCCATAGGTCGTGGGTTCAAAACCTATGGACTTCCAAAAACTTTTAAAACTTGCCACACAACTGCTGACAGGGTGCCATGTGGCCCATCACATTTTCCTAAAATTTGACAAGTGTCACACTGCCATTGGTCCAATTCTGCATCATCTTCCTAGTCACTAGTCGCCACATGTCATCACCTACCTCTGCCACGTCAGCATCATGAAATAGCTTTGTTGACGTCAGCATTGAATTTTAGCTACTTTGACCTTTGACTTTTTCGTTGTTTGAGAAATTGATCAGAGTGCGATAACTCTCGCATACAGAGCCCATTTGAGAAAGTAAATATATGGACAGAATTAGCACGCCGAGCCGGTCGCAATGGATTTGGTTTCATTGAATTTTGAGAACCTTCACTTTTGAGCTTTTTTGGGCCCGAGGAGCCTCCTGGATCATTCCTCCTCAGTTGGAAGCTTTGGACCACTAAAAGTCTGCTTCTTCTCAGGTAAGAAGTGAGGGTACTTCCTCCCCAATTTTCCTGTATCATCCATCCTCTCTGCTGGGACAAAGATCACCTGACTAATCACAACAAACATAAAAACCGAGATAACATTGTTTATCAAAGTAATCATTTCATTTATCAAACAATCATCTACATTATTTGTCGCATTTTGCAGCCATACACCACTGAATAGAAACAAACTAAACAAAAATACTGTGTATGTGAATGAAAATGACAAAACATGCTTCCTCTTCTGCACATGAACAATAATCGAATTATGCAGTTGAACCTCATACTGTACCTCTGGTGACACTTCATGACTGTTAGAAACATATGGAATTTTTTATCACATAAACTTGTCAAACCTTAGGGGTTTGTGGTTTCTACCTAAGTCTGCATTTTTGCCTATCTCTCCTCCTTTTGCAGACCCGATTGTAAGTTTTTCCTCTCGGCTTGTATTTTTTCTTCTGTCTGCCTTCGTCCATTTGATTGACATGTTTTCTCTAAGACCGATCACTTCTCTCTTGAACTCTGTCACTGATCACTTGTTTTCTTGAGCTCTAAGTCAGTCGTCTAGGTAATTGTTCACATAGACCACAACCATTAGCACAAGCACATCACTTAGATTGAACTGGTATGGACTTAAATCAAGCGAGCGAGCAAGATCAACTTTCAACGACATAGATCCATTAGGAAGATCAGATCAACAACCATCAGGCGATCGAGATCATAGAGTTGCACAAAGTATAGTGTCAGAGTTCTAAAATTGCGAGGCTAGTCCTAGCCGTTAATCCTAGGAAGGACACATAGCACAAGATTAGCAATTCACTGACTTGCAAAATGGAGTAGTCAAAGGGCAGAGCCATGAGGACTCGTGAAATTATCTAATCCATCCAACTGGGGGATCACGAGGCAGCAGATAAGAGAAATCATGATTTCACATTTCGGGGGTTTCAGCATGGAGCAAGGGGTGAAGCCCTGGGTCCCAAAATGCCAATATTCGTATGGGTCATCCGATCAGAGGAGACACATGGCACCTGATCCAAGAAATCATGATTTCGCAACTGAGAGGTTTGAGCATGGAGCACAACGTGATTTCGTGAAACTCGAAATCGTGACGCGCTTGAGAGTTGGGTCCACGATCATAGCCCGCAGTCATATGGAAGCAGGGCTATAAAGAAAGGGAAAGAGCCTATCGAGCAGCGGGACGCATGGATGATTTTAGGGGCTAAATTTCGCTCATGGGCTAATTTTCCATGGTTTTTCCAAAAATGAGATTCACTATTTTATAAATGATTCGCCCAAATTCTATAGGATAAATATATTTTACCTTAAGAATCGCAAATTTTTGATAAAAACTATATAAAATCCTAATAAATTTGAATATTTTTACAAAAATATCGCCAAACATTTATAGTTGGAATATGAAGGATTAGTAAGATTCGCCAAGGTTTCTACATTTTAAAACAAATTTCCATCCTTAAAATCATCCCTGGCGGGCGGTTGATATTGTTCAAGGAAATGATCCTGGCTATAAAGTTCAAGGAATATCCAACCGTTGATCTAGATGGGTCATTGCACGAGATTGAACATCAGGATATTTAAATGAAGGGGAGTGAAGACTCCCGACAAGTGAAATCCCAAAATTTCATATGGGGAATGCATAAGGTCATGGCCTGAGGTCGCGTGGAGTGATGGATAGGAGTTGTACCAAGAGCCAAAAGTGCTCGTTTTGGTCTCGTTAGAAGATCCGTGTGGTTTCAAAGTGTTGGGCTCGACTTGGAGGAGTCATGAACGTCTCCTAGAACATTCATGGGTGTCAGGCTCCATACTGATTTCGATGCAGGTAGTTAATAGAAATGGGGGAGGTTGTTGAAACCTCATCTCACCCCATAAATGGAAAGCATGGAAAAATGGCCGTGTGGGTAGACTGTCAGCTACAGGTTCCTCTATCATCGAATTCTCTTGCAAATCCCATACTAATCTCAGATCGCATCTGACAGAAGAATGCAAGTGCAGACTGACAAAAGAGGATGCAAACTCAAAGATTTTCTTATAGTAGCCAGGTCACACTCCTGATGGTGGCAAGTTGTTCTGAGTATAAATACTCAGTTTTGATATTTTGTTAGGGTTGATGGTAGAGTTGTGCTCTCGTATTGTAAAGTTTTAGTGAAGTCTTTGGCCCTATTGTTGTGTATTGTTATCTGAGATTTCTTGATTAATCTAAGTCAACTTTCTTTCTCCATCTTATTTGCCTCTAATACTGAGAGAGTTCATGAATGACTGATTCAAATGAATTGTGTTGATTGTGTTATGATGAATGTTCGATTATAATGCTGTCATGATTTCTTTCAGTTTCATTAAAATTGGAATCCAAGAAGATCTTGTGTTTGAGTTTTTCTTCCTTATGCTGTTGAAAGACCTGATGTTCATGGCATTCCTCTACATTTTCTCATCAAAGTCTACATTTTCATGGAGCCTAATGTTATCACATAAACTTGTCAAACCTTAGGGGTTTGTGGTTTCTACCTAAGTCTGTATTTTTGCATGTCTCTCCTCCTTTTGCGGACCCGATTGTAAGTTTTTCTTCTCGGCTTGTAGTTTTTCTTCTGTCTTCCTTCGTCCATTTGATTGACCTATTTTCTCTAAGACTGATCACTTCTCTCTTGACCTCTTTCACTGATCATTTTTTTTCCTGGACCCTCAGTCAGTCATCTAGGTAATTGTTCACAGAAACCACAACCATTAGCACAAGCGCAAAACTTAGAGTGGACTGGTATGGACTTAAATCAAGTGAGCGAGCAAGATTGTTGGCCCTTGGTTATGGAAGAAAGTGAATATTAAGGGAGAAAAGATGAAATGTGAACTGTGTGGAAGACATGTTGACTGACATTAGGTCGAAGTGGCAAAAGAAGAAGAAAAGAAGGAGGGAAGTACGAGAGAACTAGTCATTGGACGAGAGGATCGAGGAGAACATATAAGCAAGGAAGATGGATCGTGGACAACTCAGCAAGCGGAAAAATCCACCATTAGATGCTTTGGAGCACCTTGCGGGAAAGATGGAAAGCCAGGCTGGCGAAGCCCGAAAAACGCAAGTCAAGTTGATCTAGGGTTTTAGACACCTAGGGTTTTGGTAATTAGGGTTTTGACACCTAGGCTGTGACCTAAGGATGTCCAAGAGCTATTGTAATGTATAAATAAGAACCTATATGGGATAAGAGGGGTTCATTGTGAGTTGATTGTTCGTTGTTGGTTAAGGGTGTTGTTGTTGTGGATCGAGAGAGAGAGACTATTATTGTGAGGAAGAGAGAAGTGATATGTGTGAGTGCACTCAGGAATTGTAAGATCTTTAGTTGGGTATAAAGATCAACCTTGCAATTGGACGTGCAAGGAAGGGAGAGAAAAAGAGAAGAAGAAAGAGAGATTTGCAAGCTGAGAGCACAGATAGAACTGTATGTTTTATATAATATCAAGAAACATAGTTCTGTGGACGTAGCCCTAGGGAGAGGGTGAACCATGTATATATTGTTTTCATGTGTGGTTGATGTTGTGTTCTTTGCTTCTGTTACTTTTTTGATGCATTATTATGTTAGATCTAAGATATAACTGTGCGAAGTAGGTTTAAGTTGGCAAATGATATCTAGGTGTTGTGCTGTTGTTGTATTGGATCCACATTGCATTTCCTTTGGTTGTAGACACTTGTGTCCTGCAACCCCCTATTGTTACTTCGGGTGAGACTGCATCTGCTTCACAGGTGTTGCCAAAAGGGCCAGTAGTTAGGGCCTGTTGGTGCGTTGTTAGAGTTGAACCCTGGGTCTACCCCTATGCCAACAAATGGTTCTGTTTTTGGGACCAAGATCTTCTTGAGGGAATGTCAAGGTGGTTTCCATCAAAGACAGAGATTCAGAAGTGGATAGAAGAACAAGAAAAGGACTTCGCAGAAGCTCAGAATAAGAACCCTAATATTAGTATAGAAGACTAGTTGGGAAGGTATATCTTTGCTGATATACACGAGATTTTATTTAAAGGAATTCATAAGGATATATACGAGTGGCTAGCCAGATTAGTAGATAACCAGTTCAAAATCAGACTCAGACCACCTGTGGTTTGGACGTTGGCGCTGATCAAGAAGGTCAAGAGAGTTGCTAACACCATGTCAAGAGCAGTAGGTCTCTAGTTTTATAGCACCATTGGAGGGTACATCACCGAGTTAAGAGAACTTAGTTTAGTACTACCCTAAGAGACCACGCATTGAGCTGGTACATGAAGTTTCTTAAAGGAATTACATAGCCTAAACCGCTGAACGATATCAAGAATGCATTAAGTGAAGAATTCAAGAAACCCAAATCAGAGTCACAATGCATTACAGAACTGAAAGAAATCAAGCAGAGAGTAGTTGAACCTGTTTGGGAGTTTGATCAAAGGTTTAAGACCTTGACAGGTCGTTTGAGTTTTCAGATCTCGGATGAGTAGAACAAGGAATGGTTCATTGCTTCTCTCATACCACACATCAGAGTCCCTCTGATGCAGTAGAATATTGCTTCGCAGGATGACGCGCTGGAGATCGCCATGAAACTAGAATCAACCCCTATGGGAGAATTCATCTCAGGTATGAGTAAAATCTTGAGTCAGCTAACTAGCTTATCTCTACAGGTCGAAGATATGAAGAAATACAAGGGAAAAGATAAAAGAGAAGAAATTTGGTGTATCAGATGCAAATAAGAAGGCCATGACAAGGAGCATTGTCCCCTATTTCACGAGTACTTGGCCTCAGGAGATCCGAGCCCTTTGAAGCAAGTTACCCTACCTTGGTGCGAGGTATGTAGAAATAGACATCGCCCTGGTGAATTCTATTACATGCAAAAATATGTTCAGACACCCACAAATCTGTATTGCATGTTCTGTAAGTCAGTAGGGAATGATGATAAGGATTGTAGGGCCTATGACCTCATGCATGAAAGTTCAATGGATATATACAAAATTTAAGGCGAAGTATAGAAAGAAGGAAACACTATGCAGTATAATTCCTAAGGAAGAGGAAACTTCAACCCTCACTGTGGATTCAGAGGAAGAGGACGAGGAGGACGTATGGGTCGAGGTCGAGGTCAAATCATTTGTTATAACTGTGCACAACCAGGTCACTTGGCAAGGGATTGTCAGAACCCTTGTACCACTTGCAATTACTACAACTCATTTGAACATGTCATAGAATATTGTTCTGCGTTGTTAGCCAAACTTCAGGAGAGATGAGGAGGAAACCAACAAGTACAACTAATTTCAGCAAAACCTCACGAAGTGGATCCCAGAGTTGTTGTTATCACTAGAGGAGGTGCTTCTATAGGAGAAGACAGGGTGACTCCAGGGAATATTACAGAGGAATCAAGGGTCAGGAAAGCTGCAGAGAAGAGATAGGAGTTTGATCCAAAGAAAGAGAGACAGACATTTGAGGAAGAAAGAAAATAATTCGGGAGAGATCAGGATTCTTCATCAAAGGCACAACCAGAAGTGAGAGAATGTGGAATGCCTCTGGAATTTGATCAGTCTGTTTCACCCAAAGAAGGAAAATAGGTAAGTAAGCTTATGGAATTCTTATGCACTTGCATTAATTTGATAAAGGATGAAAGCGATGTACAAGAAATACAAAATTTGATCAAACAATATGAGCTAGGAAAGGTAGATCCCTTACTGAGTAGAGCAGTACATCAAGTATCTAAAAAGAGAAGGACAAATAAGGAGATACACCTGAATGCTCAGATTGTAGATTATGATATAGACTATGTGGTCCTCGACTTAGGGTCGGAGTTCAATGTCATAACGAAGAAGACTTGGGCATTGGTGGGAAAACCTAAGTTGATCTATTCCCCACTTGAGAATTTGAAGAGCAATAAAGAGGTCCTCCACTTGGAAGTAGGCCCGGAGATGTAGCCAATGATTGGTGAACTCCGTTAACAAGTTCTTGTGGGTAACTTTTTGATGTAGGGATTTTGAGGAGCAACATGTGTTTTTGGCCATTTCTCATATTTTGAGAGGCATTTTTCTCATGTTTTTGAGAGGAGTTTGATGAGGCATGTATGAATTTGAGCAAGGAGGTATTGCACAACAGATCTGAAGCATGTTTTGTAACAACAAAGAGACAATGTAAAGAGAACTTGAGCATTTGAAGAGAAATAAAGAGTTCCTCCACTTGGAAGCGGGCCCGGAGACATAGCCAACGATTGGTGAACTCTGTTAACAAGTTCTTGTCTCTATTTCTCTTTCTTGTTTGTTGTTCTCTTCTCTTAATTTGCAGCATGGTTTATGATGGTTGATCTCTTTAATCATTAATAAGCATCAAGAAAAATTCATAATTGATATTCCGCAACAATTAGTAAAGTTTATGTATTTCGCATTCTTATCAATCTGATGCATAAAGTACATTAAACTTAACTTGCAATTTGTCAGTAAAACCTCACATTTTTGGATCAAGATTATGGTATCCGAACATTTGGTTTTGAAGGTTTGACAGGAATTGCAAGCATTGGATTCTCACTAGAGCAAAACTCAAGCGAGGAGAAGGCCATCTTGAGGCTCTTATTACAAAGATTCAAAGGAGACCGCATAAACAAGAGATGTCTTCACCGAGAAAACTAGGTATTTTTGCATCTGAGGACGATTTATTTGAGTCATTTCAATTGATGAAAGCCATGGTAGAAGAACTTTACCATGAAAGAGGACAACGAAGAAATCCAAAAGTTGAAGAAGGTGAATCTTCAGTAAGAGCAGAAGGAGGAGTTGGAGGTGGTGGACCTTCGGAACCTTCTTTTCCTTTATCCTTGTCATCTACAAGTGAAGCAAGTGTACATCCCTCTAAGGATAAGTAACCAAAAAAACTCATCATTCTTCTGATATGCCTTTATTAAATTTAGATGTAAATTTAAAATTACCCACTTATGATGGTAAATTAGATGTAGAAAAGATAGATAATTGGGTGAGACAATTAGAAGTCTATTGCAGGATACAAAGGATTGTTGATGATGAAACAAAGATCTAACTTGCAAGTATCAAATTGGGACGCACAACTCTCATATGGTGGAAAAGAAAAACTAAGGATGATCTCAATAAAAATGGTAAAACAATCTCTTCCTGGAATGACTTTATCACTGCTTTGAAGAAACAATTTTATCCATTAGCATACATGCAACAGGAAATGATGAATTGGAAAAGTTTAAGGCAAGCTAAAGGTCAAAGTGTACAAGAATATACTCAAATATTTCGTAAGAAAGAATTAAATTTGGGTATTCCTTTATATACACAAGAGACACTCCTAAAATATATTGGTGGTTTACATTCTTATCTCAAGCACACTATTCTTATGCTAAATCCTTCTAACTTTGATGAACTATGTGTAAAAGCCAATCACATTGAATCAAGTAAAGGGAATGTTGGTGATAGTGTTTCACTTCGCGACTTTGCATTTCACGAGTCCTCATGACTCTGCCCTTTGACTGCTCCATTCCATGAGTCAACGAAATGTTAATCTTACGCTATGTGTCCTTCCCAGAATCAACGGCTAGAACTGGCCTCACGATTTCAGAACTCTGATGCTATACTTCATGCAACTCTATGATCTCGATCGCCCAATGGTTGTTGATCTGATCTGCCTGATGGATCTCTACCGTTGAAAGTTGATCTTTGTTGACACAGGGGCAAACCCAGGGTTCAGCTCTAACAACACACCAACAAGCCCTAACTACTGGCCCTTTCGGCAACTCCTGCGAAGCAGATGCAGTCTCACCAGAAGTAGCAATAGGGGGTTGTAGGACACATGTGTCTACAACTAGAGGAAATGCAAAGTGGATCCAATACAAAAACAACACAACACCTAGATATCATTTACCAACTTAAACCTACTTCGCATAGTTATATCTTAGATCTAACATAATAATGCATCAATAGAGTAACAAAAGCAAAGAACATAACATCAACCACATAGGACAAAAAGATATACGTGGTTCACCCTCTCCCTAGGGCTACGTCCACAGAACTGTGTTTCTTGATATTATATAAAGCATGCAATTCTATCTGCGCTCTCAGCTTACAGATCTCTCTTTCATCTTCCTCTTTCTCTCCCCTCCCTGAGCGCCCAGTTGCAGGGTTGATCTTCACACCCAACTGAAGATCTTACAATCCCTGAGTGCACTCAAACATATCAATTCTCTCTTCCTCACAACAATAGTCTCTCTCTCTCGATCCACAACAAAAACAACACCCTTAACCAACAACGAACAACCAACTCACGACGAACCCCTCTTCTCCCATCTAGGTTCTTATTTATACATTACAATAGCTCTCAAACATCCTTAGGTCACAGTCTAGGTGTCAAAACCCTAATTACCAAAACCCTAGGTGTCTAAAACCCTAGATCAACTTGACCCACATTTTTCGGGCTTCACCAATCTGTCTTTCCATCTTTCCCGCGAGGTGCTCCAAAGAATCTACTGGTGGCTTTTTCCGCTTGCCGAGTTGTCCACAATCCATCTTCCTTGATTATCTATTCTCTTCGATCCTCTCATCCAATGACTCGTTCTCCCATACTTCGCTCCTTCTTTTCTGCTTCTTTGGCCACTTCGACCTGATCTCAGTCAACGTGTCTTCTGCGCAGTTCACATTTCGTCTTTTCTCCCTTAATCTTCACTTTATTCCATAACCAAGGGCCCACAGGGCCTCAACACTCACCTGTGACTCATCCTGAGGCACTTTGATCCGAACCTTCTACTTTACTTCGACTTCAGACTGCGTTGCACAACCTGTGCTTTCTTCTTAGTTCCTCCCTACTATGTGCAGACTATCTTTTCTGTGTCTGGTACCCAGTTTCAATTGCAACTGGTACCTAGATCCTTATTCTCCTACTTTTACTGAGAGATTCTAGGTAATTGGTTGTCATAGTACAATTTCAACTTGCTCTTGTTCACCAAACCTTTCTTCCATTCTCCATTCAAAGTCTTCAACTACGCATCTCCTCCTTCGATAACATAGGAAACTTCATAAGGTCCAAGCTAATGTGTTCTGAACTTCCTTAGATGCTTCGTGAACTTGTTTTCGTATACCAATACTATATCTCCTTTCTTGAATGCTTTCTTCCTGATGCGTCTGTCATGGTAAGCCTTTTCTCTCTCCTTCTGAACCTGCTGGTGAAATCCTGCAATAAATCTGTCTTCTTCTAGTTTGACCAACTGCGCGAGCCTCTCTTGAACAACGCTAGTGTCATCCATATCTATGAATGTTGCAATCCTCAACCTAGGAGCTAAGTATTCCATAGGCACAACTGCTTCTAAACCATAAACCAACTTAAATGGAGTATGCATTGGCAACTTCTTACAAGTGGTTCTATAGGCCCATAACACTGCTAGTACTCTCATATACCAATCATCTTTTTTCACACTTCAAATCTTCGTCAGCACTGTCTCCAAGATCTTATTGAAATCTTCAACCATCCCATTCTCTTGTGGGTGGTATGGAGTGCTCTTTTGGTTATGAACTTGAAATTCCTGAGTCAAGGATTCAATAGTATTATTAATAAAATGTGTACCTTTATCACTCATGAGGATCTTTGGGCATCCAAAGTTGGTTATGATATCATCAAATATGAATCACACAACTGTAATTGCACTACAGTCCTTAACTGCTCTTGCTTTTGCCCATCTGGTCAAATATTATGTCGCAGTGATTATGTATCTTGCTCCTGTGCACTTCCCTGGTGGTTTGATAGGTCCCACAAAGTCAATGGCCCATTTCTCAAATGCCTGTAAGGTTAGCTAGGTTGCTAAAAGCATCTCATCTCTTCTAGAAGGTTTCCCAACTCTTTGGCATACATTGTAGGCTCTGTAGTATTCTTTATCATCTCTGTGTAAAGTGGTCCACCAGAGGCCAGCTCTCAGAACCTTCTGCACTGTTGCTTTTCCTGTGTAGTGTACCCCTGCGATGCCTTCATGTACTTCTTCTAGAATTAGTGGTATTTCTGCCTCCATAACCCATCTTCGTAAGATCTCATCAGGTCCCATCTTATATAGTTGTTCAACTATAAGTGAAAAATCTGTATCACGCACTACCAACTGTTTATTCTAAAGGACTGTGTATTCACTAGGTGCCATTCCTGTTGACAAGAATTGAACTATCTCGGTGAAGTGATCATCAACCTTCCTAATGGCTAACAACTGTGCATCTGGCAGTGTATCTTCCAAACTAGTAGGTTCCTCTCCGTGTTCTAACCTAGATAAGTGGTCAGGTCCCTTGTTCATTCTCCCTGGCTTGACCACAATTTCAAAATCATATTCTTGAAATAACAGAAGCCATCTGCATATTCTTCCCCCCAACACTAGCTTTTTGACTAGGTATTTCAGTGTAGAGTGATCAGTGAACATCTTAAAGTGTCCTCCCAACAAGTAGTGACAAAACTTTTGCAGCGCATACACCATGGATAATCCTTCTCTCTTAGTGGTAGTGTAATTTATCTCAACGGTTGAGAGCTTCCTGCTAACAAAGGCTAATGGATGGTCAACATCTTCTGCTCCTGGTTGTGCTAACACTGCTCCTAATGCAATAGAAGATGCATCGAAATGCACATGAAATTCCTTACTCCAATCTGGAAAAACCAAAATAGGCGCAATAACCATTTTCTATTTCAGTGTGTCGAAGCTCTACTGGCGTTCTTCTATCCAATGAAACTAACAATCTTTCTTCAAAATCTTCTCCATAGGTGTTGTGATATGTGCATAGCCCTTAATGAACTTTTTGTAGTATCATGTATGTTCCAGCACAGTGCACAACTGTCTGACTGAAGTGGGAGGGGGTAGATCAACAATAATGGAAATCTTAGATGGATCTACCAAAACTCCCTGCTTACACATAATAATGCCCAACAACACTCCAAAGAGTGAGAAGAATATGCACTTCTTCAGATTCAGGGCAATCTAGCATTGCCTGCACTTATCTAAGATTAGTATTAAACATTCAATATGATTTTTCAATAAACTAAAAACAATCCAATCATCAAAGTATGCTTCTAGAAATTTAAGTAAAAACTCCTTGAATGCTTCGACCACCACCATAGAAAATATGGTTGGTTCATTCTTAAATCCGAAAGGCATCACTATTTACTGGTAGGATCCCCATTCTGTTGCAAATGTGGTCTTATGGTGATCTTCCTTGGCAATCTTGGTCTGGTGATAACCTGAAAATCCATCGGTGAAGGAGTAGACTTCATGTCCTCCCACATTGTCTAACACTTCGTCTGTAAATGGTGTAGGGAATGGGTCATGCAAACATGCATCATTCAGCTTCCTGAGATCTACACAAATCATGATCTCTCCTGTCTTCTTATCCTAGACCACCATAGGGCTAATCCACTCTGATTCTTCAATAGGTTCTATGATTCCTGATTCCAGCATTCTGTCTAATTCAATCTGTAGGGTCTCTGCTTGACTAGCCTTGCATCTGGTTTTGAGGGGATCTTCATCTCTCCCATGGGCCCTTTAATGCCCTTCATATTAGTGAACTTGGTTGGAAACAGTCCTGATATTCATGCAGTAATTCTGTGATCTTATCAATAGTGGCATCATCCTAGTAATCTCCAACGTTAGCCAACTTAGGTGCTTTCTTTGTCCCAATATTGTCTTTCTTTATTTTAATTGGTTGTCCAATGAAAGTTAGTTCGACTCCTAGTCCTTCTATATATCTCCGTCCTTCTGTTTCTGCGATGTTCACATTCCTAGGATCATTGTCTTCATCAGCATTGATATTATAACATCCTTACAATTTATGAAGAGGTGCAGTCCATCCATCCTCATCTTGCTCCAAAGAGAGGTTAGGTGCCTCCACAAATACTTTCTGTCTCACAACTTGTAAAGCTTGATCTACCATAGGGTGTTGAATTTCAAATAAAAATGTAGCTACAAAATTCTGTGTCATACCTTGCCAATCTGTAGTGGTGAGGTGCAGTTTCGTTTGAAGGTACCAGTTGATAGGAATTGTATCCAGTGTGTTAATGAATTAATGCACCCACTTCTCCTGAGGAATTATGCTCTAGTCCTCCTCACAACTTCACACATGGTCTTTTGGAAAGATTTGACGTATGTATCTAACTTGGCATTCATCTATCTGATTTGAGAATCATATTATCATCAAAGTGCGACATTGCACCCAGTTCACGATGTTCTTCTTATGTGCTCCCCACCATCTTCCTGGAGTTTCTTTCAAGGCCTCGTCCAATGCCAACAATCTCTATTGTACTGGTACCATTTCTTCAAATTCCAATAAGAAAGTTTCTAAGTGATTCAAACTGTCAAAGGTGGGCAAATTACTCACTATTGTATTGATCCAACGAACTTCTCTGGTCAATCGAGCACATCACTGTGAATAAACTTCATACATTTTGTTCTGCTAGTTTTCCAATGCTTCTTCCAAATCTGATGAGCATGTGATGTCACTTCGCCAACTTAAATTCACATATGTTGTAGGATTAATATAATCATGTTGTCTTGCTGTCAATTTGTATATATTTTCTATCTCATATGTGCGGTCTTCCTCTCTGATGGGTTCTGTGTATCTCCGACCTTCATCAGGATCTAGAGGTGCAATGACCCTAAGGCCATCACCTTCAAATGTCATTCTCTTTTTGTTTAAGTCAACAACGGTAGAATTATTGAAATCCCAATCAATTCCTAACAGTGTGGGATAAGGAAAACTATCATCAACTATCTCAATTACTTCAAAGTATACAAACATTATAACCCTGTCGTTGTCCATAAGGACATGTTCTAGTCTTCCAAAGGGGATCACAACCTGTTGATTAGCCATCCGAAGCCTGATAGGGGAATATATCAACCTAGGTTTTCCCATCAATGCCCAAGTCTTCTTCGTCATGACATTGACCTCCGACCCTAAGTCGAGGACCACATAGTCTATATCATAATCTCCAATCTGAGCATTCAGGTGTAGCTCCTTATTTGTCCTTCTCATTTTAGATACTTGATGTACTGCTCTACTCAGTAAGGGATCTACCTTTCCTAGGTCATACTGTTTGATCAAATTTTGTAGTTCTTGTACATCGCTTTCATCCTTTATCAAATTAATTCAAGTGCATAAGAATTCCATGAGCTTACTTACCTCTTTTCCTTCTCTGGGAGAAGCAGACTGATAAAATTCCAGACATTCTCTCACTTATGGTTGTGCCTTTGATGAAGAAGCATGATCTCTCCTGAATTATTTTCTTTCTTCCTCAAATGTCTGTCTCTCTTTCTTTGGATCAAACTCCTATCTCTTCTCTGCAGCTTTCCTGACCCTTAATTCCTTTGTAATCTTCCCTGGAGTCACCTTGCCTTCTCCTGTAGCAGCACCTCCTCTAGTGATAACAACGACTCTGGGATCCACTCCGTGAGGTTCTGCTGAAATTAGTTGTACTTTTTGGTTTCCTCCTTGTCTCTCCTAAAGTTTGGCTAACATCGTAGGACAATCTTCTATGACATGTTCAAATGAGTTGTAGTAACTACAAGTGGTACAAGGGTTCTGACAATCCCTTGCCAAGTGACCTGGCTGTGTGTAGTTATAAAAAATGATCTGACCTCAACCTCGACCCATACCTCCTCATCATCCTCTTCCTCTAAATCCACTGCGAGGGTTGAAGTATCCTCTTCCCGAGGAATTATACTACACAGTGTTTCCTTCTTGCTGTAATTTACCTTGAATTTTGTATATATCCCTTGAACTTTCATGCATGAGGTCATAGGCCGTACAATCCCTATCATCATTCCCTACTGACTTACAGAACGTGCAATACAAATTTTTGGGTGTCTGAACATATTTTTGCATGTAATAGCATTCACCAGGGCGATGTCTATTTCTACATACCTTGCACCAAGGTAGGGTAACTTGCTTCAAAGGGCTCAGATCTCCTAAGGCCAAGTACTCATGAAATAGGGGACAATGCTCCTTGTCATGGCCTTCTGATTTGCATTTGATACACCAGATGTATTCTCTTTTATATTTTCCATTGTCTTTCTTCATATCTTCGACCTGTAGAGATAATCTAGTTAGCTGACTCAAGATTTGACTCATACCTGAGTTGGATTCTCCCATAGGGGTTGATTCTAGTTTCATGGCGATCTCCAGTGCCTCAGCCTGCGAAGAAAGATTATGTTGCATTAGAGGGACTCTTATGTGTGGTAGGAGGGAAGAAATGAACCATTCCTTGTTCTGCTCGTCTGGGATCTGAAAACTCAAACGACCTGTCAAGGTCTTAAAACTTTGATCAAACTCCCAAATAGGTTCAGCTACTCTCTGCTTGATTTCTTTCAGTTCTATAATGCATTGTGACTTTGATTTCGGTTTCTTGAATTCTTCACTTAATGTTTTCTTGATATCATTCAATGGTTTAGGCTGTGTAATTCCTTTAACAAACTTCATGTACCAGCTCAGTGCGTGGTCTCTTAGGGTAGTACTAAATTGAGTTCTCTTAACTTCTTCGTCAGTAATATTCTTAATACTCCATACAACTTCACATAAAAACCAGTGTTGATCATGATCTTTAGATCCATCTCCTCTAAAGATAGGTAGCCTCATTTCAACTGCCATAGATATTCCTTGGTTTCTTGACTGAGTATGTACTGAACTGCTTGTAACAGTGCTTTGAGTACTCTGATAACTATGACTACTTTGGTTACTTAACGCTGCTAAAACAACAGGAGGAGTAATAGTAATTACTTCAACAATCTGTGCAGTCCTTGAAGTTTCTGGTTCTTCTTGGAGAGGTTCTTCGGTCTTCCCTTCCTCTTCCCTAGCGGACTTTGAATGCTCTTCGTCTGTCAAATCTACCTCTTCTCCACTGTATAATCCTTCGTCTCCGTAATTCTATTTAAATGGGTTTGCAAGAGGGACTTCTCTGAACGCTCTCCCACTGTGCGTGTGTCCAACCTCTATGTCTTTGTCGCTGTATGAGTTCTTGAACATTAGCTTTTCGATCTGACCAATTATTGTATCCTCAATATGTTCTTCTCATGCAATAGCATCTTGATCTTCAACTTCAAAAAGTGGAATTTTTTTCCTCTAGGTCCCTTAAAGAAATATCTCTCAGCTTGGCTATATGACTCTACTCTGTCAACAACAAAATCGGTGATGTACCCTCCAATGGTGCTATCAAACCAGTGATCTACTGCTCTTGACACGACGTTATCAACTATCTTGACCTTCTTGATCAGTGCCGACGTCCAAAATACAGGCGGTCTGAGTCTGATTTCGAACTGGTTATCTAATAATCTGGCTAGCCACTCATATATCTCCTTATGAATTCCTCCAAAAAAAATCTTGTGTATATTAGTAAAGATATACCTTCCCAACCAGTCTTCCGTACTAATATTAGGGTTCTTATTTTGAGCTTCTGCGAAGTCCTTTTCTTGTTCTTTTATCCACTTATGAATCTTTTTCTTCAATGGAAACCACCTTGACATTCCCTCAAGAAGATCCTGGTCCCGACAACAGAACCATTTTTTGGCACAGGGGCAGACCCAGGGTTCATCTCTAACAACGCACCAACAGGCCCTAACTACTGGCTCTTTCGGAAACACCTGCGAAGTAGATGCGGTCTCACACGAAGTAGCAATAGGGGGTTGCAAGACACATGTGTCTACAAATAGAGGAAATGCAAAGTGGATCCAATACAATATGAGCACAACACCTAGATATCATTTACCAACTTAAACCTACTTCACACAGTTATATCTCGGATCTAACATAATAATGCATTAAAAAAGTAACAAAAGAAAAGAACACAACATCAACCACACATGACAACAAGATATACGTGGTTCACCCTCTCCCTAGGGCTATGTCCACATAACTATGTTTCTTGATATTATATAAAGCATACAGTTCTATCTGCACTCTTAGCTTGCAGATCTCTCTTTCTCTCCCTTCCCTGCGCATGCAGCTACATGGTTGATATTCGCACCCAGCTAAAGATCTTACAATCCCTAAGTGTTCTCACACATATCACTTCTCTCTTCCTCACAACAATAGTCTCTCTCTCTCTATCCACAACAACAACAACACCCTTAACCAACAACGAACAACGAACTCACAATGAACCCCTCTTCTCCCATTTAGGTTCCTATTTATACATTACAATAGCTCTCAGACATCCTTAGGTCACAACCTAGGTGTCAAAACTGTAATTACCAAAACCCTAGGTGTATAAAACCCTCGATCAACTTGACCCATGTTTTCTGGGCTTCACCAGCCTGTCTTTCCATCTTTCCTGCGAGGTGCTCCAAAGCATCTATCGGTGGATTTTTCTGCTTGCTGAGTTGTCCACGATCCATCTTCCTTGCTTATCTGTTTTCCTCAATCCTCTCATCCAATGACTCATTCTCCCATACTTCACTCCTTCTTTTCTGCTTCTTTGGCCACTTCGACCTGATCTCAGTCAACGTTTCTTCTGCACATTTCTCATTTCGTCTTTTCTCCCTTAATATTCACTTTCTTCCATAACCAAGGGACAACAATCTTTTTCGCTTGCTTGATTTAAGTCCATACTAGTCCACTCTAAGTGTTGCGCTTCTACTAATGATTGTGGTTTCTGTGAACAATTACCTAGACGACTAACTGAGGGCCCGAGAAAACAAATGATTAGTGACAGAGGTCAAGAGAGAAGTGATCAGTCTTAGAGAAAATAGGTCAATCAAATAGAAAAAGGTAGACATAAGCAAAACTATAAGCAGAGAGGAAAAACTTACAATCGGGTCTGGAAAAGGAGCAGAGACAGGCAAAAATACAGACTTAGGTAGAAACCACAAACCCCTAAGGTTTGACAAGTTTATGTGATAACATTAGGCTCCATGGGGTATAGAGTCCTCCCTGCGAGGCTATAAGAACTCTTTCCATGGCTTCAGTGCCTTAGTGTTGGGTTGTGGAGTCTTCTATTAAAAAAAAACAAAATAAACATAAAACATGAACGGTATTTACAATGGTGGGACGCCGACTGCAGCTTTAAACAAAAAAAAATTTCAGGAAGTGCCCATTTATTGGGCCACCAAAAAATTCATCACCCTCCATATTCTGCAACCTGTAAGTGTTATTTGGGATCTTCTCAAATATTTTGAAGGGGTTGATCCAAAGGGCTTCAAATTTTCCATGCTTGCCCTTGCCTTGTCTGGGAGCATCCCATTTAAGCACTAGATCCCCCAACTGGAAATCCTACTTACTGCTTCTTCTGTCAAAGGCCTGCTTGATTTTTTGTTGATGGTCATGCGTTCTGTCCATCACCTGCTCTCTAGTCTGCTAGATTTTTACCAGCTGATGAATTCTTTTGATCATATCGTTGGGTTCTCCGTAGCAGTCTTGGAAGAATTTCGCCACAAGCAGGGCAAGCTGAGAAGGGAAAACTACTTCAATCCCATATACCAATTGGAAAGGAGAGATGCCTAGGGACCTTTTTGTTGTCACTCTATCGGCCCACAGAGCACATTTAAGCTTTGAATCCCATGCTTTCTTATTGTCCTCTAGCAATCTTTTGATAATCTTTATAAGGCCCTTGTTAGAGGATTCTGTCAATCCATTTCCTTGGGGGTAATAGGGGGTAGAGTGGATCAATGCAATTCTGAACTGCTCACAAAACTTGATCAATGGTTCATCTCTAAAAGATGCATCGTTATCAGTGATGATTCGTTTCGGACAACTAAACCTTGCCATAATATCTTCAAGAAAACCAATGATTACTCTGTGAGATGCACTCCTTGTGGGGATAGCTTCTATCCACTTGGTGAAATAATCTGTTGCAGTTAAGATCCACCTGTGCTGACCACTTGAAGGGGGATGAATCTCTCCAATAAATTCTAGGCCCCACTATTGAAAGGGTCCTGAAGCTACCACAGGCTTCAAAGGCAGAGACTTGAGCTGCTCCTTCCCATCGAATTTTTGACATTTGATACAAGCCCTGATTTTTGCACAGACATTAGTGAATAGTGTATGCCAGAAGTACCTAGCCCTGAGGATTTTATAGGCCACGGTTCTCTGAAAATGATGTCCCCGACATAGGTTGTCATGAAAATCAAACATTATCTTTTGGGCCTCTTGTGTGGCTAAACATCTCAGAATCACACCTAGAGGGTATTTCTAATATACGACCTATTCAATAAAGCAATATCTAATTGCTTTGAGCTTTAAATCTCTTGCCTTGCTTTTCCCCATTCCATCTGGAGGCTTTAACTCTTGCAGGAAATATATAATGTCTTTGTACCAGGCACATTCTGCCAACGAAGGGTTGTCCTGAGAACTTTTATCAGACAAGGCAACTTGTTGATTTTCTAAGAAAGTGTTGATGAAGTTAACCCCCAAAGATTTACAATTAGATTCAGCCAATAGCTTGGATAAACCTTGGCCTTTAACTAGTTTGGTGGGATTTATTTCTAGATCGAATTCAAGGATTTTGGCAATCCACTTGCTCTTTCTTCCATCTAAGTCAGGCTGGATGAGGATGTCCTTTACATCAGTTGAAGGAACATATGCAATGATCTTCAAATGCAGAACAAAGAATCTGAAAGCTTTGAGGGCTTTTACCAAGGCATAGGCTTGCTTCTCCATGATGTCATATCTGACCTTCGTGTCTCTTAGTGCTCTGCTAAAAAAAGGAAGAGGTTGCTCTAGCCCTGCATCATTCTTTTGTAGCAAAACAACGACCATTGTATCCAATGAAGCAAAGGAAAAAATAAGAAAATCCTTGGAATAATCAGGACTGGTTAGCACAGGTGCTTCATTCAGTGCTTTCTTGATTTGATTGAAGGATTCTCTAGACTCGACAATCCATTTTACTTCATTCCCCTTCCTGAGCATGGTTTTGATATGCTTCACCAATTCGACAAAATTTGAAACAAACCTTCTCAGAAAATTGATTTTTCCCAAGAAGGAATGAACTTCTTTCTTGGATGTAGGAAGTGATAAAGCTTGAATAGATTCTACCCTTCTTGAATCAATCCTAACCCCCTCAATTGATACAATGTGTCCCAACAAATTTCCTTCCTGCATGGAAAATAAATACTTCTTGGGATTTAGGGAGAGACAAAACCTTCTGCATTTCAAGAAAACCTTTCTTAGATGTTGACAATGTTCTTTATCAGATTTGAAGAAGATTGTTATATCATCCAAATAGATGACAACAAATTTGTCTCTTTCTCTAATGAAGGCGATGTCCATGGCTCGTTGGAAGGTTGCTCCTGTGTTCATCAATCCAAAGGGAATTTTTGCATACATGAATGTGCCCTAAGGAGTGGTGAGGTATGTCTTTTCTCTGTCTTCAGATTGGGCAGAGATCTAATTGTAGCCAGAAAATCCATCAATCATGTAGATCCTGGATGCACTTGTCACCCTCTACAATATGTGTTCCATCTTTGGCAAAGGGTAATTATCCTTCTTAGAGCTTCTGTTCAGATTCCTGAAATCAACACAGAGTCTGATTTCTCTTCTCTTTTTCCTTACTGGAACCAAGTTGGCCACCCATTCAGAAAATCTCAAAGGGACAATTATTTGGGTGTCCAACAACTTCTTTACCTCCCTTTCCATAATAGGCAACAATATAGGATTTATTTGTCTTAATTTTTTCATAAATGGTTTGGCCTCCTCTTTCAATGGGATCTTATGCTCAATGATGATTGTGTCGTATGTTATGAGGTCTTCATAGGTCCAGGAAAACACATCAACAAATTATTTTAATAACTCAGTATACTCGGCTCTCTACTCCTTTGACAAGCTGCTTGACAACTTGACAAACTTTGGATCTTCCTCTATACCAATATTGCATTCAACTACATTAGTATCCTTAGTTGTGCCTTTAAACTTTACTGCCACATCGTTCCCAACGAACAATCTTTCTAAAGGAACTAGTCCCTTTGGAATGTGGTTGCTAGGCAGCTGAACAATATGGTGATTGGCAATTTTATTTAAAAATACATCAGCATGAGGGTCACCTTCGGAATCATGATCCTGATCAATGTCTAATGCAGAGAACTCGTCCACAGACTCAAGAAATTTTCTTATCTCAAGATCATCCTCGAACACCTTCCAATGCTTGATATTGTCAGGTACAGAGGGCCTATATTTTACCTCAACATCATACCTAAGCTTAGGTGGCAGTGGGATTTTGAAATGGCTCGCTGAGATAGCCAAAAAATCAGCCATAGTATTCTCTTCTCTTGGAATAAACGAAATGTAGAAAGCTAACAAGAAATTGTCAATTAGGTCCCACACCTCATTTCTGTAAGTCTTAAGCCTAGGGTGCTTGGCTTGATAAATATTTTTGACCTGATGAGAAATTAGTTTAGCATCTCCAAATACTACTAGCTCTTCAATCCCCATGTCTTTCGCAGCCTTTAAACCCAAAACAAGAGCCTCATACTCTACCACATTGTTGGTAGCTTCAAATTCTACTTTATTGGACAAAGGTATAGCCTCTTGACAAGGTGACACAAAAACAACTCCAACACCAGCCCCTTCTTGAGAAGAGGCTCCGTCGAAGAACATCTTCCACACAGAGGTAGTTGGGGGAGGTATTTCATGAAAAGAAAGGGGTTTCTTTCTGATTTCAAGAGGAGCCTCAGGAGCATCTACGAGTTGCAATATGCTGGATCCTAAGTTAGTGCTCAAAGAAAAAATAGGATGGTTGATGGGGTTTGCTTCATCATTGATGATGTAGGCGAGCTGCGCTTCCCTGTAAAGTCTCCTTTGTTCACCCCCAAACATAGGAATAGTGGCGTATGAAAGGTCCATCTGCAAGGTTCCCCCCGGTCTCTTTATCCAAGATCTAGATAGGAGCATTCCGAACTTTGGGGGAACATCAAACACTATGATATCTATGATTATGCTCTTCATTGGCAAATAGAACAAGGACACAACTAGGTCCTTGATAACCCCAAGGCACTTCACCTTCCTGGAATCGAAATAATACAGGTTGTGGTAGGTTTTTGTAACTTCCAACCCGAGTTCTTCCATGATAACCTTAGGTATAAGATTGTGGGATGCTCCTAAATCCATCAAGCAATTATGCAGCACCTTATCATGGATGTTCAATGAAGTGTAGAAGGGAGGAGAGGAATCATCTCTATCTTCTACCAAAGGTCCTAATATGATAGATGGATTTTCATCTTGCAAATTGACTGAGTCTGTGGGATGAATTGTGGGTTCAAGCATCAGCAACTTAGAGAGGCTTCTTTTGAAATCTTCATGCTTGACCAGCTCTGAAAGGGGTACATGGATCCTAATATTTTGAACCTCATGTTCAAAATTAAAAGGGGATATAGGCTTTAGGATGTCTTTCACTTTTGGGACAGGAGTTATGGCCACTTGAGAAGGGGTTCAAACTTTCTTACCTTTGTTGTCATCTACTACATATTCAACAGGTTTCTCTACTCTGGTAGGTTGACTAGGAACACCGATCTTTCCTTCTTTCTTCTTGGACATGAGGTTATACTTGTTTGGGTTGCTACTAACCTTTTCCCCTTTTCTCAACTCATTCAACTGATTGTCCACGAGAGATTCCTCGTATGCAGGTTGAGTTAAGTGAGGAAAAGAGGAGGTGTCCCCAAGACAGTGGATTTCGGGATCAAGGTCTTCATCCCCTTCTTCTTCATCAGCAACAAGATTATTTTGGAGAGGGGTCTAGATTTTCTGATCATCTCTATCTCTACTCCTCTGGTCTCTTTGGATAATCTGAGGAGTATTGTTAGGCCTCCTATAGTTACCTCTACTATCAGCATTTTGGGGATTTCTATAGCCCTGGCTTCCTTCTAATTCGATATTTTCCATTCTAGTAGAGAGTGACTTTAGTAGCTTGGTCATTTAATCTGTTTGAGGGGGGGCAACAGAGGAACTAGAAGTCGGGGTTTCAGACTTACCTCTTCCCATGTCTCTATCAAATTTGCCCCTAAGTTTGTCAACTGCCAATATATTAGATTCTACTTCAAGGGTTGCATCTTTCATATGATCCAAATAGGTATCTCTTCTTTCTCTCAACGGTAGGAAAAAGTCAGGGCTGAAAGCATTAACATAAGTCATTTTGGTAGAGATTTATGTGGGCCTAACTTCAGCTGGAATATTTTTATACATTTTATTAAATCTCTTCGAGAAGTCTGAAATAGATTCCCCCTCCTCTCTCTTAAGTGCCCCAAATTCTATAATATAATAAAGGAGATATTTTTTATTTCCCCAGTGCCTTAAGAAGGACTCATCTAGAGCAGCAATACCATCAATAGATCCAGGAGGCAAGTCCTTAAACCAATCTGGGGCATCGCCATCAAGACTCTGCACCAAAACTCTCATCCACACATCTTCATTTTCGATGGCATGAATCTCTGCAAATCTATAAAAGGATGAAAGGTGCTCTTTTGTAGTCATGTATCCCTCCCCTGTGAATTGGGGCATGTACTTAAGGTAATATGTGGCTGGGAGAGCATTCATAGGTTGAGGTAAAACTAGGGGGCGTATCTAGCAGCCAATATCTCAACCATCCTGTTCCTAGGAGGATTAGCACCTGCCATTTGGACGTGAACTAGAGGAGAACCAAGAGGAGATGGAGTTTGGACATGTGAGGTTGGGGCTGTGCTTCCGAGAGAAAAAGGAAACAAGAGAGGATTTGGAGAAAAATCCACAGGTCTTGAGGGAACAAAGGTTTCCCTCTCTGTCAAAACAACAACTGTAATAGGAGGAGTAGTGAAACTAGGAGAGGGGAAATCAACAGGAAAACTCCCAAAATTTAAACTTCTAGAAGCTACAATAGATGGTGTAATAGGAAAATGAGAAATAGCTACTGGAGTTGCTATAGGAGGATAGTGAAAATCATCAAAAATACCTAGTTTAGTAGCAAAAGTACCTTCCTGAAGGGTCTGTAGTCTTTTGATAATTTTCTCTGGGTCAGCTTTAGGTGTTGCTAAAGGCAGTTGTGGAGTAGACCTCGTGTGTTTGCCTCTGGAAACCACAACTGAAACAGTGGAGGCATAACAGTGGAGTCACCAGGTGCACAGTTGCAATCTTCAATGTACTGAGTTCTAATGCACCTTCAGAATCAGTAAGCTTCATCGTTCAATCCCAGGGAAAATATTCAATTTGTCCCCAACAATGGTGCCCGAAATGTTAGCACTAGAAGTCACCTATGGATTGCATCGAAGGTAAGCCCAGTACCCATCAGAATTTTTATGTCACGAGTTGGTTTTTAAAGAGGTCAAATGGGCGCATACTCGAGATGATATCGTTTTAACTCAGGAAACTGGACTAGCATGCATAAGCGATGAGGTCTGGAATCAACTTCAGTTAGTAAGTCGAAGTAAGGGTGAGTAGGAGGAAGACTTTGGTGAGAAAATGTAGAGGCATGCCATGAACATCATGTCTTTCAGCAGCCTAAGGAAGAAAAACTCAAACACAAGATCTTCTTGGGTTCGAATTTTAATGAAACTGAAAGAAATCATGACAACATTATAATCGAACATTCATCATAACACAATCACGACAATTCATGTGAATCAGTCATTCATGAACTCTCTCAGTATCAGCGGAAAATAAGATGGAGAAATAAAGATGACTTAGATTAATCAAGAAATCTCAGATCACAATACATAACCATAGGGCGAGAGACTTCACTAAAACTTTACAATACGGGAGCTCAACTCTACCATCGAACCTAACAAAATATCAAAAATGAGTATTTATACTCAGAAAAACTTGCCACCATCGGGAGTGTGATCTGGCTACTACAATCAAAGCTTTGTGTCTGCATCCTCTTTTGTCATTCTGCAAATGCATTCTTCTATCAGACGTGATCTGAGATCAGTATGGGCTTTGCAGGAGAATCTGGTGACAGAGGAACTTTCGAGTGATAATCTACCCACATGACCATTTTTCCATGCTTTCCATTTATGGGGTGAGCTGAGGTTTCAACAACCTCCCCCATTTCTATTAAATACCTGCATCGGGATCGGGATGGATCCTGACACCCATGAATGTTCCAGGAGACGTTCATGACTCCTCCAAGTCGAGCCCAGTGCTTTGAAACCATGCAGATCTTCTAACAAGACCAAAACAAGTGCTTTCGGCCATTGGCACAGCTCCTATCCATCGCTCCATGCAACCTCGGGCCATGACCTTACGCATTCCCCATATGAAATTTCAGGATTTCACTTGTCGGGAATCTTCACTCCCCTTCATTCAAATATCCCGATATTCAATCTCATGAAATAACCCATATAGATCGACGGTTGGGTCTTCCTTGAACTTGACAGCCGGGATCATTTCCTTGAACAATATCAACCACCCCCTACTCAATAGGCTCTTTCCATTTTTTTATAGCCCTACTTTATGACCACAGGCCATGATCGTGGGCCCAACTCTCAGGTGTGTCACAATTTCAAGTTTTGCGAACTCACGTCGTGCTCCATGCTCAAAAATCTCAGTCACGAAATCACAATTTCTTGGATCAGGTGCCACACGTCTCCTCTGATCGGACGACCCAAAAGAATATCGACATTTTGGGACCCGGGGCTTCGCACCTTGCTCCATGCTGAAACCCCTGAAACGCGAAATCATGATTTCTCCTATCTACTGCCACGCGCTCCCCCAGTTGGACGGCTTAGATCATTTCGCGACTTCACATTTCGCAAGTCCTCATGACTCTACCCTTTGACTGCTCCATTCTATGAGTCAATGCAATGCTAATGTTTCGCTATGTGTCCTTCCCAGGATCAATGGCTAGGATTGGCCTCACGATTTCAGAACTCTGACGCTATACTTTTTGCAACTCTATGATCCTGATCGCCTGATGGTCATTGATCCGATCTGCCTGATGGATCTATGTCATTGAAAGCTGATCTTGCTCGCTCACTTGACTTAAGTCCATACTAGTTTGCTCTAAGTGTTGCACTTGTGCTAATGGTTGTGGTTTCTGTGAACAATTACCTAGACGACTGACTGAGGGCCCCCGAAAAAAAATGATCAGTGACAGAGGTTAAGAGAGAAATGATCGGTCTTAGAGAAAATAGGTTAATAAAACAGATGAAGGTAGATAGAAGAAAAAATACAAGCTGAGAGGAAAAACTTACAATCAGGTCTGCAAAAGGAGGAGAGACAGGCAAACATACAGACTTAGGTAGAAACCACAAACCCCTAAAGTTTGACAATTTTATGTGATAACAGATTCCATATGTTTCTAAATTGATGAAGTGTCACCGGAGGTACATCATGAGGTTCAACTGCATAATTTGATTATTGTTCCTGTGCAGAAGGGGAAGCATGTTTTTTCATTTTCATTCGCATACTCAGTATTGTTGTTTAGTTTGTTTCTATTCAGTGGTGTATGGCTGCAAAATGCGACAAAGAATGTAGATGATTGTGTGATAAATAAAATTATTACTTTGATAAAAAATGTTATCTCAATTTTTATGTTTGTTGTGATTAGTCAGGTGATCATTGTCCCAACAGAGAGGATGGATGATACAAAACAACTAGGGAGGCAGTACCCTCACTTCTTACCTGAGTAGAAGCAGACTTTTGGTGGTCCAAAAGCTTCCAACTGAGGAGGAATGATCTAGGAGGCTCCCCGGGCCCAGAAAATGCTCAAAAGTGAAAGTTCTCAGAATTGAATGAAACCAAATCCATTTCGACCGGCTCAGTGTGCTAATTCCGGCCATATATTTACTTTCTCAAACATGCTCTGTATGCAAGAGTTATCGCACTTTGATCAGATTATCAAACAATGAAAAAGTCAAAGGTCAAACTAGCAAAAAGTCAATGTTGACGTCAACAAAGCTATTTCATGATGCTGACATGGAAGAGGCAGGTGATGACATGTGGCAACCAGTAACTAGGCAGATGATGCAGACTTGGACCAATGGCAGTGTGACACTTGTTGAATTTCAGGCAAATGTGGTGGTGCCACGTGGCCCAGGCATGGGCAGCCACGTGGCACCCAATCAACAGTTGTGTGGCAAGTTTTAAAAGTTTTTGGAAGTCCATTGGTTTTGAACCCATGACCTATGGACAATCAAATTTTAGGTAGATTCCTATTACCAACGTGCCCCCGTATTTCTTCTTGTATATAACCCACAAAATATTCTTTAAAATGCTATATATTATATGGTGGCGGAAAGGGGGTGTTGGGCTAAGCCCCAACCCATGGTTATGATATGCAATGAGACCACCGGTAACCACCCATAACCACCCAGGCGCGGATTTTCAACACTTTAACCACCACATGCTCGGGGGATATAACCGGGTGTTAGGCACATTTTTTTTGGGGGGGTCCCATTGTATTACACCATATGCCCCAAAATCAAGAAGCTAGCGCGATTTAAGGGCTAGCGCTTGGCCATATGTGATTGCATATGACCTGTTCCAAGGGGCACGTGCCTGTTTTTGGGGGCTTATCCCATATATTATGCCAAAAGTGGGTTTTATACTATGTTGTTGGTATTTTTAATTGTTTTTTGCCTGATTTTTGGACCAGAATTGGGTTTTTTAGGATATTTTGGCCATTTGGAGGGGGATTTTATCCCCAAAAGAGGCTATATCTTCAGGGGAAGTTGGGCTTCTCTTGTTGAGCCTAAAAACTATATAAACCGGGTTTTTTGAAGCTTGAGGGTAAGTTTTTGATGCAAGTATTTTGAGGAGCAGGATGTATTTTTGGCCATTTCTCATATTTTGAAAGGCATTTTTCTCATGTTTTTGAGAGGAGCTTGATGAGGCATGTATGAATCTGAGCAAGGAGGTCTTTCACAACAGATCTGAAGCATGTTTTGTAACATCAAAGAGCCAATGTAAAGATAACTTGAGCATTTGAAGAGCAATAAAGAGGTCCTCCACTTGGAAGTGGGCCCGGAGACGTAGCCAATGATTGATGAACTCCATTAACAAGTTATTTTCTCTATTTATCTTTCTTGTTTGTTGTTCTCTTCTATTAATTTGCAGCATGGTTTATGATGGCTGATCTCTTTAATCATTAATAAGCATTAAGTAAAAGTCATAATTGATATTCCGCAATAGTTAGTAAAGTTTATGTATTTCACATTCTTATCGATCCGATGCATAAAGTACATTAACTTAACTTGCAATTTGTCAGTAAAACCTCACATTTTTGGATCAAGAGGCATGAAGCACCGAAGCGTCGAATTCCTCCATAGCTGATATAGGATAAAGAGCATAAGTCCAGTCATGGGATCATACAGTGGATGGTCTTCGACCATGGAGGAAGGAACTTGGAAATAGCACGTGTGAGGTGGATTCATGTGGGTGCCACGTGGCCCTCAACCAATGAGCACCCAAAGAACTTCAGAGATATATATCTGTTGGTTCTGGGCTCAGTTTTGAGCATGGAGACTGTGGTTGGAAAAATCTGGATGAGCATAGTGTGGTAGAGACCCAGAATGAAAGATTTGATCACTTAAGGAGAACAAAATTTTGAGGCCCAATCCCTAGGAAAACCACTCAGAGGTCAGGTGTGTTACACTAACATAACAAGTATTTACTTCTACCCCTCAACCCTTAACCAACAAGTGACACATCCAACAACTAAAATCTAACAAGTATCACACACACAAAGAGTATTGGAAAATTTCAGCAGAGCCTTGTTACTATATTCATCCTCCCCTTTTTACAATGCCAACCCTCTTATTTATAAAGGAGAGGTGAAGGATTAGGGTTAGGTCACCCGATACTTGTCACTTTTGGAAAAGTGACAAGTGGACCAACCCTAAAGTCTTTTTGTCTTTTTACCAAAAAGTAATCTTATCCTAAAAGGGAATCTCATCCAAAAGGGAATCTTATCCAAAAGAGATCAAAACAAATCTGATTTGACCTCTTAATTACAATGTATACATACCAAAAATAAAATCATGCGAGACTACATATTACAAAAAGTCATTTTTCAAATAATGACAAAATCAATATGCTACATCACCATTTGCCTTGGGATTTGTGCCATCCCAAAGACTCTTTGACTGCTGCCATGTTTTGCAGCTGTAGGTGAGGTGATTTAGGACAGTTCCAGGCCATCCATGGTTGTCAGATTCATCAGGATGAGACCCCAAGGTGTGGGAAAATTGTAGAGTTTCTTAGGAGGGCAAGGGGACTTTGGGATTTGATCATTGTATGTAAGGAAATGCCCGTTGTTCAGTCACTTTTCAAACCTAATTATACCCCCCCTTTTCTTCCTATAATTTTCCCTGCGAACTGGCCGAAGCATGGCTTCGATTTGGGCTTGTTTCGATGAAGGGACCTCCTGGGCTTGAACCTTGAGAGGATTTTCCCCTGTACCAAACAACCACAAAACTTTTCTTTATTTTTTCCATGTTGTAGCTTTGTTTGTTACCTTTCTGCTACCTTTTTTTTGGAGCAAATCTGACTCTGGATTAATAAGATATGGCCCCAGAAAGGTATGTGGGAAGGAGTCGGTCGAGAAATTGATCAGGGAAAAATTTGAAATTGGGGAAACATTCTAGGCTGGACACCAGAATTGAAAGGCTGCTACAGCCTGCATACCTATAGCTGAAATGATTTTTCCTCATCCGGCCCAATTTGGACTCGGAGACCCCCAATTAGGGAAATGGATTGGTCAAGTCTTCGAACAAAAGCTTGGTCAGAATCATCAAAAAATTGTTGCAGGAGAATAAAAGGGCGTGGCACAAAAAGCCCATTCATGCACTGTGGGCTGACAGGATATCCCCAAAGAGATCTATTACCACATCTCCTTTCTAGATCGTTTATGGTACAAAAGCTATCTTTCCTACTGCATTGGGATTTTCGGTAATGAAATTGTTACAAGAGTAAGAATGTTAAGTACCTAAATAGATCTCTAAGAAGTCCCCTTTCATTTATTATATCTAACTACCATAGTGGGTCTTATTTAATAATATAGTGGACCTAATCCACCTGACATTGAATGACCTCCACTATTATCACTATGGTCCCTCTAGGCCCCCCTACTACCTCTCTAACTACCTTACATCCAAACACCACAACACACAGGTGCACACACACACATATAATCACAACAACACATACAATAAGCAGTGATGTTAATTTATCTTTCAACTTAAGATATAACAGATATTTGAGTTATTTACATGCTTAAACGACTATATGTGTGTGTGTGTGTGTGTATTCAAGGCTAAGGATAGTTCAGGGTCTGCATTGTTTTAATTTAATAGGGTACTGCCTGGCAGGGTCATTTCAACTAGTAATAGCTTCCCTCTTGCACCATTCCTCTCATGACATCGTAACTTGTGAAGGCCATCAATGGTTCAACATCTCCCTATTGCATTCATAACCAAATATTTAAAATACATAATTTATCAAAGGTCAATTGTCTTTCAATAATCACATAATAGGCATGTCTATAGTTTTGGTCATGATAATAATTATATTTATAGACTGGGGAAATAGAGGTCTTACACCAAAGGTTCTCTCAATGGATGGTTACAAACATCATCAGGAGATCAAATTGATGCTTATTAAAATGTGTAAGTTTAAATTTGACTTCCTACATTTATTTATTGTATGTCAAAATGTGAAAATTTAAATTTTACATCAACATTTATTTTAAAACATTAAATGTTTTTAATAAAAAAAATAGTAATTAAATATTTAAAAATATTTATTTAAAATAATGTTAAAAATAAATATATAATATAATGTTAAATATGAATAAGGATTTGAAGTCGAAGCCATTAGTAATGGAAAGACATCAAACAAATTCTCCACATTAATTAATATTTAATATTTATTTTTCAATAATAATTAAAAAAATGTCTTCATTAACCTTTTTTCCAAAAATAGTCAGTTAGTTTTCCTCCTTTTATCGGCAAGAAATCAATATAATGTTAATGTAATTCCTGTTTTCTCGCAGTATTGTTCTTGGATTTTTGCCTTGGTTTGGTTAGGCTATTTATGGAATGCCTTTTTTTTTTTTTTTTAAGAGAATGAGAGTTCATATTTTTGTTTAGTTTAATTAATTGTTTAGAAGAAAATAAATGGTGGTGTTTAGCTGTTTTACGAAATTGTTTTTTTCTTTGGAATTCAGAGACATAAATCTGTACGAAATCATTATTTTTTGTTATTTAAAATTCGTTTTTAAATATAGAAATAGATTCAGCATGTTGAAAAACTCTTAAGATTCTCATATTATACATAAATAATCACTCAAATTTATTAATTTGACAATTTTTTTCCATATTTCAAACAAAGATTCTCAGAAAACATAACCAGAAAATAATCATTTCCTAGAACGTTTGGACTACAACAAAATAAAGAGAACAAGAAAAATGATGGATTTATTCTGTTGTGAGAAAATATCCATATGAATAGGTTCAAGAACACAACCTAAAGGTTAGGTTTTTTAACTGTGGGATGGCTTTTTAAAAGGTTTGGAAAATACGTCCAGAAACAGCTGGCTTGATGTGACATAAAGATAATACGTGTAGAAATAGCTAGCTTGACGGGACATAAAGTTGATTGTTGTGGTCAGTGCGACTGTAATGGAGTCATAGCATACGGTAACCAAAGATGGTCGTGGTCGGTGCGAACTTCAAGGGACCACCGTGAAATGCGGGAAAATGCGGTTACACCAACACAGTATGAAAATTTGCTTTTGGCGTGGTAACTCGACTTTAGATTCACTCTTACCACCGCACCATGGTAAATGTTTGACGGTGTTTTATCTCCATAGGAAAGCTCTCTACCATGCTGAAGTGGGACTTATTGTTTTATCTCCATGGTAAAGCTCTATGAATTAGGTAGTATGTGTTATGTATGGTTAATGAATATATTCCTTAAAAGTGATTAATTTATCTTTTTAAATATTAGTTCACTCATGAACATACATTGTTTTAATCAATCAAAGGTTTTAATAATCACAATGTAATGATAATCATTGATTGGGTACATTATTGTCTAACCCTTATTTGGATTTTAGAAGTCTAGGATTTTTTATTTATGCTTTAGTATTTGACATAATAGCTATCAAATGATTTAAGTCTAGTGAAAATATAGGTAGTATAGCATTGATAATATAAGAAAGTTGGATATTATCAATTCAAGTTAAATAAATGATTTGAATAAGAACTATGTTAGCTATATAGAATATGGTCGTCATAAAAAAATATATATATTGTACAATAAAATTGAAATTAAATTTTAACCTTATTAATAAGTTATTTTTGTTTGAATCATTTGAATAATTTCATTTGAATCATTTGAATAACTTGTAGTTTAAAATCTCATCTAAATCATGAAGTTAGTATTGAGAAGTTAGAGGTTTTTCCTAATTTCATAACATTCTTTCACTATTGGATGTTGAGACCAATAATGACGGTGGAGATGTTTGTTGTCACTCTGACCCAATGAGGATTGTCTTTGATGCTTTGATGGTTGAAAAGGAGAGATATCATTTTCGAGACAATGATATTTACGTGAATATTGAAAGGCAAGCAAACACTCGCAACCAATAGGGATGAAAAAAAGTAACTGATGAAATGAAGATGATTCTATATTTATGGAAGCCTATTCTTTATTTGAATATAACAAAGTAATGATGAAATTAGAGATACTAGTGGGTTTGATGAATGAAATAAAAAATCGATGAATAATATGTAGATAAGAGTGGGCTTGATGAATGAAATATACAATCCATTAATAATATGTATACAAAGAGTGGGCTTTGTTGAATTCAAGAGTGAAAATGCCATTGGAATTAATTTAGATCCAAAAAGGAAACTAGAAGCATGTTTTTATTAGTTTAACTTTTCAAAAAATGTTATTTTAATCAACACCGCCACATAGTAACCAATGACCTTTTTTTCCCAATAGAAAATTCGCTCAATTATATTAGTGAAAATACAATTTTTTTACATCTTCTTGACCACACAGATGTTCATAGCAGTACTAGTCCATAGACCATTCTCATATACAAAATCACATACATCCCCAGAAAGTCACCAGAGATGAAAACCATCACGCAGGCTACAAAAAGAGATACAAAATAGGGCTAAAAACCCCAACAAAAACCAGAAAAGAAGCTAAACCAGAAGTCGCATGCCCCCAAAGGACCTCGAAGTGTTTACCCAACATCGCATGCCCCCAAAGGACCTCAAAGTGTTGACCAAAACACCACACACCCCTAGTGTGGACCTCAAAGATCTGGTCCAAAACCTCTTCTTTCCAAGAAGGAAGAGGTCAAGAGGGTCCAGAAAAAAACTGAAGAGAAAACAAAAACACCCGCCGCAACAAAACACAGAAGCCACCACCACCGCAAACTCCGACGCTAATCACCGCGCACCCAAAATCAAGCCCTTGAACACATGAAGGTTTCCCAGAAAGAAAGTGGAGCCTCACCAGTTCAGGCTGACGCGGGCTCAGGGGATCGTTCCCAAAACTTGGCCCTGAGCATCCGCCTCGGCCTCTAATAGCCGCCTCAGGGAATCCATTGCCAACCGCTGAAAAATCGTGCGCCCATACTCGACGCAGTGACTTTCCACACCACAGAAAAATCGTGCGCCCATACTTGTAACACACCTGACCCCTTAAATACTCTTTTATAGTAGGGTGGGGCATAATTAATTTTCGTTTTTGTTTTCCTTCCACTATTTCGTCTCAAATCATCTCTCTGAAATAATTCTTTCCTTTACAGGAACCCGTAGCATTCTAGCGACTACTGCGAGGTGCTAAAGAGACCCAAAATTTTATATCTCACGACTTGGTTTGTAGCCGCTAAATCTCACAATCCTTCTGAAGCGCAAACTTCAATCTCATGGTTCGGACGACCGAGGGGAGTCCCGCAGGATCCATAGATCCACGGTCCAGGTCACTTCAGGCTTCGGAAGACTTGGACGTACTAACAGGCAATTCTCAAAATGTGCGAACTTCGAACTCATAGATCCGATGGTCGAGGTGGGTCTCGAAAGATCCTTAGATGTACGGTCCAGATCACTTCGCGATTTTGGGTTTCAGAAGTTTTAGTCACACCAATGCGTGATTCTCCCGATGCGCAAACTACGATCTCCCATATCTGACGGTCGAGGTGGGTCCTGAAAGATCCTTAGATCTATGGTCCAGATCACTTCGCGACTTTGGGTTTCAAAAGTTTTAGTCGCACCAACACACAATTTTCCCGATGCAGGAACTCCGATCTCAGAGATCCGACGGTCGAGGTGGGTCCTGAAAGATCCTTAGATCTACGGTCTAGATCACTTCGCGACTTCGGGTTTCAGAAGTTTTAGTCGCACCAACGCGCGATTATCCCGATGCGTGAACTCCGATCTCACAGATTGGATGGCCCTGGGGTTAACTCCCGCACTTGTTCCCATGGCCAACGATCATGACAGCCCTTGGTTTCCTCCGAACGGATCTCATCCATTCATCTTTCAGACAAGGAAATATAACTTTCTTTTCGAGACCTTGGCATTACCATTTTCCTGAGCTTTACCCTAAACAGGTTAGGGACTTGAGTTTGGAAATTCACACTGCAAGGGGGTCTGGGAGAGGAATCCTCTTCAAACGGATGGTTTCAGGCCAGCACGACATCTTCTGTCTCGACAGTGAAACGTCTTATGCCCCGGAAAGCCTCTGAAAGTTAAGTTGGGCATACAGTCTATCATTGAGAAGTGTGAATTCACAAGGGGATGTAAGCATACGCATAACATAACCATTTCACACAGAAGACGTTTATAAAATGCATATATATATGTATATCTATAAGACCAAGTAATCATTCATCATTCTAATTCAACAATTGAAGCAGGGAAAGGACTTATCAGAACCAGTCAATGTGAAGCGACTACTGGAAGGGGTGCCCGTTTCCACCCAACTGTAGGCTCAACCACTCCAAATGGATTTACCACTAGCCACCCCCGAGCTAGACCACGATGCTCTGCAACACAACCTTTTCTTCTCGCTCAGCCACAATAGGGACAGAGGTTACTCTCCTCTTCCCGCTGGATCCTGGCAATGGTTTACATGAAACCAAGCAAGGAGGCTAGCCTCGTTTATAAGCTTTTATCAAAACCTTCTCTGTAAATTTCCTATAACCAGAATGCTTAGTTTCCAATTCTTCCTTTGAGCCCTAGAGATTCACTTATCTTTTTCTCTACACTCTTCGCAATGCTTCTTCCCTCTGCCCACCACACCTTACTTTCTTGCTTCTTTCAGCAAGGTCGCGTGTGGCTCAAATTCCCAGTCCACGGTCAAGTCTGGAAGCCTTACGGATGAGTGTTATGCCCCATCCCCTCATTAACTCTTGAGGAGGTCTTCCCACCCACCAGTCTGATTGTAATTCATTTCTGGGTCAAAGGATGGTTCTGGTCCTGAGCAATTAAATCCAATAAGCACTGGTTTGGTGAAGGTTAACACAACCATTCCTAGTCCCCTTCACCCTCTCTTCGTATAACATTCGTGGTATTTCTAAGTACACCCCCCTTCCAATAGTCATGCAACACTTGTCCATTTTCTTAGTAAATAATTAGATTCACATTTGTTTACCTTTCAAACAAAGGTCCATCGAATCAATATTCACACATATAAAGTTTTCCATAGTCTCTTGGCCATTTATAGTTATATTTACAAACTGGGGGAAACAGGGTGTTAGAATTCCCTCGACGCAGTGACTCTCAAACACCGCAGAGCCCGTAGGGTTCGATTCCTCTGCCACCATCCGCTGACCCTGGAAACGCCCTTCTCCCTCCACGCCATAGAGCCCGATTTCCCTCGAAGGGTCTCACACCCGCGCTTGCCCTTCTCCATGGAATCCATGGATGCGGCTAGCGAAAACCTAGTCACAGAGCCGAAAACCTAGCTCGACTCTCAAAACCGCCAAAGATTACCCTACCCTAATCCTAGTAACCAATGGCCTAGTAAAAACCGCTTACCCCACCCTACATGAAAATAGTTATTGTACTACCAAAAACCTCTTACCCCATCCTACATAAGCATAATTATTGTACTACCAAAAACAACCCCTATGAAAACCAAATGCCAATCTTGAACATAGTATTATCTAACCATCAAAGTGGCCCTACAATACACTACATACAATTAGTATATTGTACTAAATTTTTTGAAAAAAAATATTTTATTCCAATCAACTCTACTATACATGGACATAATTATTGCACAACTCCAATTTTTCAAAAAAACATACAATAAAGGTTATTCAATTTTGTTTTGAAATTTTTTTATTTTATTCCAATAAACCTTTTTCCCAATAGAAAATTCACTCAAAATTATATTAAAGTATAATTTTTTTTACATCATCAAAGATCCTTATAACTATGGATCATTCTGTTCAGCTCTATACAAAATGCACCCACAACTAGCCATAATAAACTAATCCTCAAAAAGCCAAAAGGCAAAAAACAACGCGAAAAGTTAACACTTCGGAATTACAAAACATATAAAATGTCCACTACCAGCTAAAATATAAGTCGGATGCACATCATCCTGATGATATTTCAAAGATGTTTAAATGAGTAAGTGGTCCTCCAGCCCCATCTACCCATTGGTAAAAGGACAATCTTCCTTCCGATTCCAAGAGACCTTGTTTAGATAATAAGTTTGCCTCATTGAAATTCCTGTAAATATGATGAAAGTTAATACCCTGAAATAAGTTGGCCAGATCCCTGGTTTTTTTCTTCCATCCTTCAATGTCAATTGCCTGGAGATTACTCTTTTGATTTAACCAATCTATAATTACCTTGGAATCCCCCAGAATCCAAATTTTTTGGATAGACCACATATTGGCCAGAGTAAGTGTAGACCAAGCTCCCAAAAGCTCTACCTTTGTGTTGGTGCCTTCTCCACAATTGATGTACCATTTATATACAATCGACCCTGGTAAATTGATGATGCCACCAGCTCCGCAACACTTGTCACCTAAAATAGCCGTGCCATCAAAGCAAGCAATAGAATATCCTTCTTGCTGAGTGATTGTGCATACCCTAATGGAGGCAGGTTTAAGGGATTGTGGAGGCCAAGAGTGAGACCCAAGTATATTGTATACCACTACAGAAAATGAAGGAGACCTCTCCTCGAAAATAACTTTGTTTCTCTCAAGCTAGATGTGCCAACAGGTGAGAGCAACCAAACCTTTGGAAACTGACTTATCCTTGGTCTAGATGGTAAAACAATCATTTATGGAGGCTCCATCCCAATTTATTTTTAACTTAAAGATTGATGTTAGTCTGGCCCAAAATATCTTTGTGAATGTGCAGTGAATGAGTAAGTGTTCAATATCTTCAGAATCGTGTTTGCAAGGATAGCAAACCCCAGGTCCCTCCCAACCTTTGTTTTGGAGAGCATCCCAAGTTAGAACCTTTTTTCCATTACCATCCAAATAAACAATTTTATCTTTAATTCTATGTTCCATTTCCAAATAGTTACCTTCCAGTCGCTCCTGATTGGGTAGTCCATAGTTGAGATAAGAGCACAATAAATTTTTTTAATAGAAATGTTCTTGGAAGAGTCCCCCCTTGTCCAAAAAAGAGTATCATTTGAATCTCGGATAGATATTCCAGTGCCCAGAAGCGCCCTTCGAAATCGCTCCCACTTTGATGCTATAATTCCGTCTAAATCCAGTTCCTCACTGCTTAACCAAGCCTCTGAAATAGAACCAACAATATGGGGAACTGACGCTTGTGCCAGAAAAATTATCCTCTTTACTTCTAATTGTGTAATCAGCGCATCCGAAAATATCGTTCTGTCACACAGGCCAAGACTCTGATCCTTGCCAATGGAGATTAAATGTCTCGATCCCAGGCACCAACTCTGCTAGTGAAGAATCACATGAATTTTACTAGTGAGGCTATTCCAAATTCTTGACGCAGAGTGTTGTTTGTGGGAAGCCTGCCTATACCAATTGACCAAAGTAGTATTATATAAATATTTATCCATTAAAAATTTATGCCAAATGTCGTCCTGAGTTAATACTCTCCAAAGAGTATTTACCAATATAGCCGTATTAAAAAGAGGAAGGTTCTAGAATCCCCATCTGCCAAATTTCTTTGGTCTATAAAGAATGTCCCATCTACATAAGTGAAACTTTTGAGTAGTCTTATTACCGTTCCATAGAACATTGAACATAAATTTTCGTATCTTATTTAAAATCGATCACGGGATGGTCTCCAAGGACATCCAGTATATAGGCTAGCTCTGCAGAACAACTTTAACTAAGACAAAATGACCACCCAATGATAGCCACTTGTTGCACCACAACCCAATCTTCTTTTCCATTTTTGTCACTAATCAATTCCAATCTTCAGTCTTACATGCCCCATTCTTTAAGTAATAGCCCAGATATTTGAACCCGATTGAAAGATCGATAAAAAAATATGGAAGAAGCTCCTTTAATGGAGTCAGTTATGCCTCTGTTAGACCTTCGTAATGAACAATATTTTTAGAGAGGTTTATCAATAAGCCCAAAGAATTACAGAATAACTGAAGAATGTTGACAACCTCCATCCATTCTTTTAAAGTCGCCTTAGTCATAATAAGGACATTGTCCACAAATAGTAAGTGAAAAATTTTAATCATTTTGGAAACTTTTATACCTATTAGAGTGCCCTCGAGAATGCTACTTTCCATTAAAAGAATGAGCCCTTCCATAATCAGGATGAATAATAAAGGTGATAATGGACAACCTAGGCGCAAACCCCTGCCACTTTTGAAGAAATCTGTCGCCTTCTCCATTGAATAACACAACAAATTAGGATGATATAACACAACCCACGATCCAATTAGTCATCTGGATACCGAAACTCATTATTAATAATGTCAATCTTAAGTGATCACAGTCAATACAGTCGTAAGCTTTCCTCAGGTCAAGTTTCAATACCAATGACTTTATATTCTTTCTCTTAATGTTGTGAAGACTCTCATGAGCCGTGCCTATTGCATCTTGTATCTGCCTACCCCAATTGTTCAACGGAGAGTGATCTTGATAGGATCGGCTTAATCTGATTTACAATAATTTTGGATATCACTTTATAACAAAGATTGCACAAGGAAATCGAGCGAAAATCATTGAAGGTAACAGGTTTGTTTTCCTTCGGTATAAGAGTCATAAAAGTTGAGTTTAGACTCCCAATAATGGTGCCTTTCCACCTCGAGTCCTCCACCATCTCAAGGAGATCATCCCCAACTAAGTCAAAAAAGAAAATGAAGAATTCAGTTGTCTGGCCCCAGACTCTTTTCTTTTTTAAAATGAAATAAAATAGACTTTAATTCCTCCAAGTGACTAGACTGTAAAGAGGGCCCATCTCCTCGTCACTAACCATCCTGGGAAAGAGACTAGTTACCTTGAATTGATCAATGATATTAACAATTGATGGGGCCTTGTAAAACGTTTTGTAATAAGATATTGCTTCTGCCATTATCGCTCCCTAGTCTGTAAGGGTGACTCCATTTCCATCCATGATTTCCCATACATGTTTTCGATCCTATTGTGGCTTGCCACATTATGGAAATACTTCATATTATTGTCACCACTTTTTACCCAGATTGCCCTGTTGCAGAATCTCCAAGTCTCTCCAGCATCGCGTAAAAGTTTGTTTCTTTTACTTTCCAGCATCTGTAGATGTAATTCCACCCCCCAATTTGTAGAATCCCCAACCATATTCACAAAGGTCTCCTTTATATCTGCTTATAGCTTCTCCAATTGAGCCTTGTTCCTTGCACATACTTCTTTATACCAGAGTTTAGTTTGGCTTTTTAATTCCTTTAATTTCCATACTATTATGCACTGCTTATCACCTTCCAAGAGGAAACAAGGGTCCTTCCAAACTTTATGAACCAATGCCACATAATCATCATCATGCAACCCATGGGAATTTAGTTTAAATGGATAAGCCTTGTAAGTAGATGGAATTTCTAGCTGGAGTAGTACAGAGGCATGATCTGATATAAAGGGGTACTCAACCCAGGACCGGAACAATCCCACCTCAGCTAATAAACCTTCGGACACAAGACACCTGTCCAGACATCTCGCAATGGATTCTTGGCCAGAGTGACCATTCCGCCAAGTTGGGACCATTTTAATCGGTTTAACGTCTATCAACGTTTTTGAAAGGAATAAATCTCTGTAGTAATCCTCTGTCAAACCAGGAGCAAAAGTGGCTCCCCATGCCTCATCCAAAGAGATAATAATATTCAAGTTGCCAACAATAATCAAGTTGTTGATGGATAATATGCCACGATCCGCCATCGAGCTCCAAAAAAGTTTTTGATCCAGACATGGACCATAAATATTTAGTCAGGCAATCTCCCTCTTGTTAATAATACACCTTCATGTTAACATAATACCACCAATAGTAAAAAATGGAACCAATTCATATAGATTCGGGTCCCAAGTGACCAATAACCCCCCCGAAGTACCCACAAAATTAACAACACTCGATACCCAATAAGGACGTAAATGGTGAATAAAATATCTATCTTTTTGTTCATGTACCAAGGTTTCCTGTAGGAAGACGATGTCAGGGCGAGTTTGATCCAGGAGTCTACAAACTGAGGCATCTTTGAGGGTGCCTCCTATCCCTCTAATATTTAAAGTGAGTAAAAGCATCACTTAGCCCTCGCCAGGGATTTCATTGCTCTAAGAGCCCCACTATCAGTGGAGGGGAGGACTGTGTCAATAGATTGTTTGGATAGGCCTGCCAATTTTTTACATAAACTTCTAGTCTTAATAGGTGAGTGCTCAATGACAATGCCTCTAGACTAGGAAAATTCCTTTCCCGCCCTTTTAGGATGCTTAAATGGAGTAGAGGTTCCATTTCCTGTCGAAGGTTCTAGGATAGCCTTGCATAAATAGGTTGGCAACAATAAAGTATCATTTCAGTCTTTGATAAAGGGAATCGGTGAGTCTAATACAACACTGAGCGTGGAATCATCCACCTCAAATTCTCTGCAACCTGGTTGCACCAGAGTGTTTGATAAAGGTTCTGACGATGAAGGAGAAGAGAATAAGGTCCCATCTCAAGTATTAAGTTGTGACGGGGATAAATCCTGGGTCAAAACAGTAGGGGGAGGAGAAGGAGGTTCTACTAGAACTGAGGGTAGGTTCTCCGAGATAAAAATAGGGGGTGTAATAGGAAAAGTTGGCCCCGGAGAGCTCAGTGGAACTAGATTAGTAGTGTCCTTTCCCCCCCCAAGTTGCCTCTTATCAAAGGAAGTTGATGAATGTAACCAGTGTGAATTATCCAAGGCCTCCTTCTCCCAAAGTGACAGAGTTGAATATAAGGAAGGGCAAAGTCTTTGTAACTTACCAATGAGAGTAGACAAAGTCCCCTGCTGGCGCCAAAGATCAGCTCCATAATTTAAAGTCTCGCACCCAAGAGAATCTGCTTCGTCCATATAATCGGGTGGGTCCCTTTGCAACAAAGTATTCTCAAACAAATCATCAACTTCTTTACCAACACAATCACGATGAAGGTGGCCCGTTTGGCGACACAAATTACACCGAAAAGGAATACCAAGATAGTCTAGCTTCTGGTTAAATCTCTGACCATGCCATTTGATGTCAATGGCTTCTGGTAAACTGCAGTGGATATCCATTTCCACTAGGATTCGACCCAACTTTCGTGAAGAATTAACAAGTGAGTTGTTATCCAGGGAAATGAACTTACCCAATGCATCGCCTATAGCCCGTAAGGCCCCTTCGTTCCACAGGTGCAAGGGTAAACCCGATAGAAGAACCCACAAATGATGGTATTGAAAATGTTCGGTTGTCGGGTCAAAGGCAACCCTCCAACATTTTAGCATCAAGCTGCTACCGCCGAAAACCCAATGTGAGTTCAATAACAAAGTCTCTTCCTCCGACGTTCTACAAATAAAACCGAGCCACCCTTTAGTGAGATAAAGGACCTCATGCTCATACCCCAAAAGTGGAGTCCAGTGTTTTAATACCCACTCCGAGACAGGTCCCTTACTAAGATAGTTATAGGATAATCTACCTATCGGACCATAGAGGGCCATCCTGCAAGTTTCTTCCAAGCCCACATCCGAACCCAAAACCAACCGCTTAGCCTTTCTGTTCGCTTTCCACATATTCCACCAGACAACGTTCGGGTGCACATGTTTGTGGGTTTTTCTCTATCCCACCGGGGAGAATACTTCTTTTTTGCATGTGCGAGTTATGTTAAAGGGTTGCGTCTCAATAGAAGGTTGGTTAAGAGTATTCGTTGCAGGAGGAGCAACCAAGGAACTAGTCGAAGGATCAGAAAAACGATTGATTGTAATGCCTGGAGCAGGAGATGATGTAAATTTGCAAGGAAATAATTCCTTTGGCGCACCGTCCAAGTCATCTACCTTTACGAAAAGATCCACATGCTTCCAAGAAACCTCGTCATTAGCATTCATAAGTGTCATGATGTTCCAATCTAAGTCATTATAGAGGAAAGAGCTCATAAACATCCACCTGTAAACCATTGTTCTCTTACCACCACTGAGCACTGATGCTAGTCTAGTTTCCTAGAAAGGAAAGCAAATGCAAAGGGCGGGCCCAAGACCCAAAGGAACAACTGTCCAACACAAAATAAATACCAATAAATACTAGAATGAAAGTTTAGGTAGCCAAGATAGGAGAGGGACAAACCTCGGGCTAAATGAAAGTGTGTTGACGGAAGTGTAGGGCTAAACCCCTGGAACCCCTATGAAGAACTAAACCAGGTCCCTTATGAAATTAGTCGTCTAGAATCCTCCAGTCCAGTCGGAGTTTCAAGATGTAACCAAGTCGGCCAATCCTCTGCCATCTCTGGTGCACAACCAATCTTCCTAATTTAAAATAACCATTCTCGCTCAGTTGCAAACCATTCCCGCTCATACGGCTCTTAATGCATACCAATTCATTATTCCGATAAACCTTATTCTACATGGATATAATTATTGAAATGCTCCATTTCTTTTTCAAAAAGACATACAATAAATAAGGTTATTCC
>ML789199.1:164238-175829 GCA_009831015.1 Picea engelmannii
ATGATATGAAAAGACTACATACTTACCAAACATTACACAATTTACCCAACAATAAAGTAGTTCCACATTACTTCAACTTCCCACCAAATTCACTCATCATTGATTAATTCTAAATAAAACACTATGTTAAAACATATAATCATCAAACTAGCATACCCCCGAAGCTGGGGAAAAGAAACACCCAAGTGAATTGAGGTGGTTAAGTTGTTTAAAGACCCTGAGATTTTGTTTTTGGATGGAAAATGAATACTTCAAAAGTTCCATCTTCATCTCACTTCTCCTAAAATATTTACAATGATACTATAACTCTAAATCTAAATACCTAGGTTGCATGCCCACCTGCAACAATCACAGATACGTGAGAGAAAGAAGAGGCAGTGAAAAACAACACTTGGGAGAAGAACCACCCCTCAAAAACTCCTTCCATGTAATTAACCATATGAGAAACAAACATCATAGGCATAATTAGTATATTTAGATACATTGTAGGCATAATTAGTATATTTAGATATACCGACCTTAATGAGACAAAGATTAACTCACATGTGTTAATTTTAATTTTACTAAATTGTTTATAAATCCCGGTTAGCGATCTTTGTTCTATTTCTTTACCTTAGAATATTTAAGGATTGCTTGTCCAGTAACAGTTTCTCTTCACTGGCAACCCTAATTTTATTGATGTGCACCATTCTACTGGAAAATACAATCATAGCCCATAAATGAAATCAAAACCCAATTGAATATTGCATTTTTTTTTAAAATTTTAATTTTTAATAAATTCAACTTCAAAATGAATTTATATTGGTTTTATTAATATTACAAATATACATAAATACTATAAAATAATTCTCCTATCTTAAAATGTAGCACATTTTTTTTAACATTTGAGTTTCTTACATTTACAATTTTTAATAAATATAAGTTTAAAATGGTAAATATAAGAGTTAGTTCATAGGGTAGTCTATAAAGTAACAATGGTAGGTAGGTAGTCTTTTAACATCTTAAATTTAAGAGTTAATAATGTTGCTCACATTAATGTTAACAATTTTCTCTACATAATCATACTTAAAAAATATTCAAAATAAGTAAAAAAAAAAATTAAATACAAAATTCAACTAATTTCATTTACAAATAACATAATTAAAGAGATTAAAATTTATATAACTAAACTCTCATAAAAAAACATAGTCGTCCAAAATTTAATATAATTATGTAGAATTTATATTTAAGTAATTATTAACTAAATTATGTTGCATGTGAACATTGTGCTTGTTGGAACACATATATATTTCTAAACTTTAGATTTTAAATAGATTTCATTCACAGTTAAAATAAGAATAAAACGCACTTGATTCTCACCGTTGATGAAGTTTTCATTTGATCGAATGATCCCTTTTTCCCCGAGTTTTTGGAGTCGCCTGATTATTAAAAGGTCAAACCACTAGAGACTGCTTCGGAGTTTCGCACCTCAGGCGTTTCGACATGTCGCACCTTCAAAACCCCGATACGCGAAAAGCGTTTGAAAGATCCTAGTCACCATACACGTATACCTTCCTAAGTTTTAACACCTCACTAAGGGTAATGGCGTGTCAAAAATCCAAAAAAGTTGTTTTGTTGATACACGAAGCATGTAAATGCCAAAAAAGATAAACCCCAATTAAATAAGTTAATCCTGATTAAAAGGTTAATTAATAACTTCACATATTCAGAGTTCGGATATTCGCCATCCATCGCATCGTGAATCCCTGAGGTCCGAACTTCCAAAATACATTAAACACTAAACAGGGTTAATTAAAGTCAAAAATTAATTATTGAATAATTCATCACTTCGCGATATCGGGTTTCGAAGATCTTGTCTCGAGCTACTATCAAAATCCCGAAGTCCAAACACCCGAAGTGCTTCAAACTTAAACGAGGTTAATTAAAGTTAAAAATTGATTAACATTAATTAATCGGTTTGTTGTTTCGAAGTTCGGAGATTTCATCTTGAGCTATATCCAAAAATCCCGAAGTTTGAATACCCGAAACAATTGACAATAAAACACGATTAATTAATGGGTTAAACAAGATTATCTCACAATTAAGTTTTCGCTAAACTGCCATTCAGGAAATTTCAAATCTCATTTATACAAGGTCTCGATCGCGAACCTCCAGTATTAATGGCATTAATTACGACTCCACGACATAATTCCAAATAATATCACATATCACCGCCTAGATTTTTTTCATTAAAGTAAATGAATGCATTGTCAGAAAAGGTATTCGTAAATCAATACACTTAAGGTGAATAAGGATATTGGATTTTGAATTTCATTTGCATTCTCGTAGAACAACAAGTTTTAGCAAGCTAAAAAGTTAACGCGTTTCCTTGTAACATGATAACACAGTTTTGAACTCGCTAATATCATGTTGCCACGAAAAATGGGTAAAGCAGCTGGTGAGAGCGTGAGCCCAAACACAGATATCCTCTCAGACACCTCTCCAAGAGTTATCGATTCTGTGAAATCCTGGGTGCAGGTCTTTGATATTCTACAATATGAGTTGATTAATTGCCCAGAGGATTCGGGCGATGAGGTAACAAAAACCCATGCTACGAAGCTCAAGTATATAGCTCAATCAGAGCTGCATAAAATAGTTGCACGACCAAGGCTCTTGCCATATAAAAACATGATAGGTTGGGCTCTAGAGAATGTTGACATCTCGACCAGGATCATCTTCAATTCACAGAAAGTGGTTGTTGGATCTTTCCAACCAAAGCATTTACAGGTAATGTACAAACTATCCCCAGTTTTCAAATACAACTACAACGCCTCTTTCCTAATGGATTTCAACAAAGAAGAGTGCACGCAATATGAAAAGAACTACCCTGACTTAATCAAGGATTGGTGGGCACTCCCTAAGAAATTTAGAGTAGACACCCAAGGCATATATGCCACAACATCATTAAATGCCCATATGTTTTATGTGGCCATGATGTTATGTAGACTTTTTGGGAGGAACGACTCTGCTCACTTCTTGTTGGCCCGAGTACCAATCGTGCATGAAGCGACAGAAGGATATTCCTTCGATTGGGCCAAGATATTATTGGACAATATGGCCAAGGAAATCACAGAGTATTAGTGGTTGAAGGCAAAGGGAAACCTGCCCCTTTCTACACGTCAGCTTACATTATGGATGATATTTGTTTTATGACGCCTTTTCCTCTGATGAGTTGGAGTTGGACTCCTACCAGCATTGAACGCATACATTTCTATCACTCCAAGCTGTGGGAGGATAAAGCAAAATATTTCTTCTATGAAATCTGTCACTATGTGGTGGTGCCGATGCATATCACCCTCTACGGTTGCCCGCCTCCCAAGATTTCAGACAGGATCGTTGCCAACCTAGGGAAAATAACAGACTGGTATATTGAGGAACAATTTTCCTACATCAGGGTTTTTGGATGTTCAATTCCCCCACATGATTTACCAAAGCTTCAACCAGATCAGCTGGTGTGTCGAGAGGTAGAATATCAAACTATGACAGGGGGGGATCGGTAAAGAATTAAAAGTAGCACAGAAAAAAGTATGGCCAACCTTCCCTTTGAAGGTTGGTATGTTCACATTGTCAGATTTCGACCACTCGAAAGTAGAGGCCACGGACATAGAAGACATTAAGCTGATTAATATTGAGTTCAAGAAGCACGATCCCCAGAAACTCGTGGGAAATCACCTGGCCCTATACAATCTAAAGAAATATGAGCATAAAACTTCTCCACAGGATAAAATATTCCGAGGAGCAAGGTCGTACCTAGAAGTGTTGAGCAAAGTCTGAACTCTGGCTCTAGATCAATTAGACGATTTATACAAATTCCAAAGACACTGAAGAAATGGCTTGCCTAAAGTTTTACAGGGAGAAACCCATATATCTCCATCTACACAGGAAGTTACAACTTAGGGTTTGGAAACAGGAGGGCCTAGCGAACAGGACATTCAAGGAAGTTCGAAGAAAGCTAAAGTTTTAACGCAGAAGGAGGATACTGCATTGTCAAATCCACCAGGTGATCAAGCTAAAGCTCAATTTAAAGCTTTGATAAAAAGGGACAAGATACGCCTCCGTCCATACCAAACAAATCAGCTACCAACACAACAGAGAAACCACATTTCACCAAAATAGGTAGCCCTGTTATGTCTTTGACACCTTTATAGTCTAGTCAGGGGAATCCAAACGCTGAATTCGTATTTATAGAAAACCTCACTCTGATTTTAGCTGAAGAAATGCCTCCTTCCAACTTCTTTTTCAACAAGAAGAGGAGGTCTATAGTTAAAAGAGAAACGCATAAAAGTATGGTGCAACTGTAAAAAGGCATAGGATGTTGTATGATGAACAAGGCCATGATGATACAGATTTTGCTAGGGAAATGGCGGGCTCATTGGGTGCCTTTGCCACGACCAATCAATATTCAGTAGAAAATCTAGCAGAGCAGTTGAAGCAGAGAAATCAGTTAGTAAGGCAGTTGCAAAGCCAGATGAGCACCACCGAACAAGAGGTAAGAGATCATATGAATCATAGTTTTGAACAAATTAGAGCCAGTGACAGACATCATATTCAATAGCTCAAAACTAGCCTTGATGAAATGCATAAAAATTCACAGGCCAATAAAGAAAAGGCCATTCAACAGGAAGAGTTGATCAAACAACTACAGGCCAAAATAGATTTAGCGGAAGTTACAATAGTAGAGGTGGTCGCTTTTCAAGCTCAAGCATTAGAAGTGCACGGGAAGCTGGAATTAGCCCAGTAAGATCTTTTCACGAAAGTAGAAGTTGTTCAAAGCTGTTAGCGGGTGGCAGGCCTTTCTCTAAATAACATTTACATTAAGGAGATAGAAGCCACTGCAGCTCGGGCTAAGTTCCAGGAGGCCATTATAATAACAACGAAATATGAAGTAGCAGATATCCCTTGATTGTCTCGTTTCAAGCAAACCCGAGGTGACATAATCCTTAAGGCCTGAGAGACAAACCTGGCTGAAAGAAAAAGATTAGTCAGGGAAGTAAATAAATCTTGTGAAGAAGCATTGTCTTCACTCGACAAAGGGTTACTGGACGTTGAAAGAGATAGTATCTATGAGGCCCTGGGGTAGATTGACATAGCAAAAATTAACATAATGCTAAGACAAGCATAGAAGAAGCCCAGATGACCATCCAAAAATTGAAACAAATCGACCTTATCCAGATTAACAAATGGATAGCTAATCCTAGTTTACAACTACAAACTACATCTTTGGAAGCAAGGAGAATATAGGATAAGTTGCCCCATATAGAAAATAAGATTTACATTTTCGAGGCAAACGAAACAACAGAACCTTTTGTGTTAGTAGTATAGTTAGTAAGCAGATGTATCCAGTGTGTCAAACACGGGAAAGACAACACTTCTGGAAATAAATGAGATAACATGTACATACCATTCACACAGGTCATGATTAGAGGCTAGCTATTTCCGAGATGGAGGATATGGAGACGAAACATCTCTACCTACGGATGAATGGACCGAGGAAATGATTATGAAACCTTTCAGTTTTGCATATTGTAATATTTGTCAATTTTAGGCTATGAGAATTCCAACCGCTTCGGGTTGAGATCATTTTTGTATAAATACATAGTTTGAAGACTTAAAAAAGGTTGCTTCTTGCTGAATGTAATTGAGAAAACTCTCCTCATTGAGAATTAATACAAGTGCAGACCAGGGATTCCACATTTTGTCCAGTTTGGGTTGTGTGTTCTTCTGTCCTTCCATATCTCAACATCTCTTTATGTATTTCCTTGATGAATACTTGATTTCAATTTAGTACGAAAACTACTGCAATCATATTTAATTAGTAATCTGTTAAGCAAACAATTTTTCCTCTATATTTGCTATGAGTAAATCAAGACCTGTGAGCTACTTGGATTACTACATTTTATGCTTCATTTAAGGTTATACCATCTAATTTTTTCTACTATAACAGAGTAAGATTCTTCAGTAATTGATGCCTTGCTTTGTCTAACAGCTTTATATTTTTCTCTCACTACATTCGATATTTTCAATTTTGACTCAGACACGAAATACAGCCTCTATGCTGCTATTACTGTTAATTCGATTTAAGGAATTTTTCTCACATAAATGAGGTAGGAAAAACAAACATTAAAACTTTCCTTTTATTCCTGATGCCTGACATTATTCTTTGAGCCTTAAGTTTAATCTCAGTAACAACATGTTTTTTGCGCCGTTGCTGAGGACGGAGAAACACAGTTATTTTTCCCTGGGAGAACGACATTGGTAAGTTTCTCTCTTTGATAGTGAAGAAAGATTGAATATGATAATAAGGCTAATTTTTATCTTTCACTTGGCGACTCCACCATAGGTAAACTGGCATTCGGCCGAAAGAATACCAAAAAGAACCTAGACGATAAGAAGACTACGCCTGTATCAGACCCCGAAAATATATTAAAACCAAGGGGATATCTCAAACAAACCACTGCGTCAACAAGTAAGGTTTACCAACCCAAAGTTTCCCAAACTAATTCTAAGGTTCCTCTTGAAAAACTAACCTCGAAAGAAAGTTCTTTACAAACCCTTTCCGGAGAGGTATCTACTGATAAACCTGAAGTCGAACTCAGAAACCCCGAAGTGGTTTTACCCGAAGTAAAATATGAAACTGATTCGACCAACCCCTCTACCAGTAAAGGCGAAAGATCTCTTTCGATACTCGAGTTTATTGATATCCCTACGATAATCTCTCTTCCTAAAGTAAAGGTCTCACTTTTTTTAAACCCTAAGGAATTTATTTTATACCCTGATTCAACCCCTACTGGTTCCCCTGTGTATATCTCTTGTAAGTCTGAGGAAACCAGCCCAAGTTTTCCTTTCCCCCCTTTTTCATATTTTCCATCCCCTGACGGTTAGCCTCCAGAACTTCCCTCGTCACATCCCGAAGTAGTCAAAAGGTCACTCGAAATCTTTGAAAATCCCCTTTATAATTCCCAAAGTTTATCTCCTAGACCCTCGATGGTTACTGCCGGAGGAGGTGCTGCCGGAGGTGGTGCTACCAGAGGTGGTGGACAAGGTACACCTCCTCAATTTTTTTCCAAGGTAGTAGCCATATATGCTCCCCTGGTCCTTCATGTTCCCCTCCATTATTTACCTGAAAACTACATGAAGAAATTACCTAAATTCGTAGGGGAAGGAGACTTAACCGCAACTGAACATATAGCTTTCTTTGATCAATTCACCGAAATTCTTGGTATCGAACACGAAGACGTTTACTTGAGGTTGTTAGTTCAAACCTTCGAAGAAAAGGTGAGAACTTGGTTCCGAGGGCTCCTGACAAATTCTATAAGATCATATGATGAGCTGGAAAATGCCTTTTTAAGACAATAGGGAGAAAAGAAAGATCATCTTTATTATCTAACTAAGTTCGGGGCCCTAAGGAAAAAGAATTCTAAGTCGGTTCTTGAATTTACTCATAGGTTTAAAAAACTCTACCATAAGACCTTGGTTGAAGTTAAAGCCTCCCAACCGGCAGCAAAGGTCACTTTCGCAGGAGCTTTTGAGCCCGACTTTGCCCTACTTTTGAGGGAAAGAATATTTGCCACTCTAGCAGGAATGCAAGACGACGACATCGAAATCGAGTCAAACATGATGGCATCTGGAAAATTAAAAGCCAAGGCTGAAACATGAACCAAAGATCCTAAACGCTTCAGGGAATAAGCAGGACCCTCTAGATCTTGGAGGACCACAGAAGATAAAATGGATGACATGGCTAAGATAATCAAAGAATTATCATATAAAATCTCTAGAATGGAACTAGACTAAACCAAACCTGATCAGTTCGCTAGAAAATATTTCAGGAGGAATCCTAACCCTCAAATGCAACAAATACCTATCAAAAATGAAGATCAAAAGATTCAGGCCCCTTTTAAAAGTGAAAATTTTATGTGGGGAGACGACATTCAAAACTTTGAGGATTTAGAGGAAGCCATAAATAATCTTAGCGATGATGTTCAAGAACCTCACTTAACGAGGCAAGATTATGAGAGATCTTTAGACGTAGGATCCCTTTTTAACAATGATGACATAATAAATAATATGGAAGATTATGTTTATCAAGGAATCGTCGACTCTATAATGGCCGAGTTACAACTGAAGTATAATTTAAGGCCTAGAGATAAAAATTCTACAATTGCTCAACCAAAGAATATCTTGTCGAGAAGTAAAACAAATGAGGTAGCTCAACCATCCACTGAAACACAAGTTGCCAAAGCAAAAACAGTTGAAATGCAGGTTGCCCAAACAAAGACAGCCGAAACAAAAGCAACGCAGACTAATAGACCAAAAAAAAGAGAAACAAAGATTCCAACCAGAGAAGCCGAAAAGTCAATTGGAAGTTTCAATCTGGAAAAAGAAATTAATAAAATAAAAATTCATGTACCTCTGGTTGAACTAGCGAAAACTCCAATGTATAGAAAGAAAATTGCAAAGATGATAAATTTTTCGGAAGTTGAAAGTCATGCAGATGTTATTAATTTAGAAGATGAAAGACCTACTATAATGTTTGGTCCGCATATTGAAAATACTAAGGATTTTGTTGCTCATTTTTATATTACGTTGACTGTGCATGATGACTTACTCCATAATTGTATGTTGGATTCTGGGGCTTCCCACAACTTAATGCCCAAAGTTATTATGGAGAAACTGGGTCTTGCGATTACTAAACCTTACCAAGATCTGTATTCTTTTGATTCAAGAAAATTTAAATGTCTTGGTATGATTAAAGATTTGGTAGTTAATCTTGCACAGATTCCAATAAAGAGTATTCTGATGGATGTAGTCATCGTTGATGTCCCCGCAAAGTATGACATGTTGTTATCTAGGTATTGGGGCGCTAAACTTGGAGGATCACTTCAATTGGACATGACGTATGAAACGATCACAATCTTCAGTGGACAGTTCACCCGTCTATACAGAGAGACAATGTTGGCATATAATGTAAGTGACCCACAAAACCCTAATAACTATCTGGTATAGGTCACCGATCAGGATTTGGGAAACTGTATATTATCGATTACTGATGATTTCGATGAATGTATAGAAGAAAATTGTACAAAAGAAGAAAAAGAAAAAGCAGAAAAAACAAATAAAGATGTAAATAGTGTAGGAGTTTGGAAAATGTTCTTTGATGGTGCTTCCTCTTCAAAAGGAGAAGGAGCTGGAGTGTTGTTTGTATCACCCGGAGACGAATTCATTATTCCTTTCTCATATATATTACAGTGGGACATTGATTATACAAACAATGTGTGTGAGTATGAAGCTCTTGTCTTAGGATTAGAGGCTGCCAGAAAATTGAAAATTGAAAAACTAATAGTTTATGGTGATGCAGAATTGATTGTAAAACAGATAAGGAAACAGTATCAATCCAAGCATCCAAGGCTAAGATCATACAAAAATTGCACTTGGGATTTGATAGAAATTTTTTTCTGGTCGTTTAATATTCATCATATCCCCATGATAGAGAATCAACAAGTCGATTCTCTAGCAAAAGTAGTTACTACTTTTAGGACACCTATTGTCCTTAAGTTAAAGTATCACATAGAAATGAGGCACAGGCCCTCGATACCAACTAATGTGCAACACTGTAATATACCAGATATAAAATGTATGCAGAATAGAAATAAAATGTTAGTAATGGCAGAATAATAGCAATATAACCAGAACATTCACCACAATAACACTGAAATGATATAAGAATAACAATAGAAATAGCACTTTGAGTCTGAAAGCAATGTTCACAGGCCTCTTCGAGGGGGCAACCTCCATTTGAGCAGAGCTCTATTACAATAATATCCAAGCTAGGGTTCTCATACCCTCGACTCGTATTTATACTAAAAAGAAGCATCTAGAGGAAGATCCTTCTAGAAGCGGAAGCTTCTATTAGGTCTTCTTACATCCTCCTTATTCTATTTTATTGAAAGGCCTTATTAATATTGAGCTTTATTACATCCAAACATATTGTTCTACCTATGTGCGGGTTAGGAACCTCACATGTCCGCCCCCTTAAAAACAACCTTGTCCTCAAGGCTTGAGATGAGGAAATTGTTGCAGAATGGTAGCTGGTTCCCAAGTGGCGTCTGTTGGAGTTGTATCTTTCCACTGGACTAGCACTTCCTTGCTGGTTCTCTGATGTAGGTGATGCTCATGCTGGTTCAAAACTTTAGCTAACTCTAGAAGTTTGGTTTGAATTTGGCACTTAGCTCCAATCACCTTCTTTAAGCATGAAACATGAAAAACAGGATGTAGCTTAGAATGGCTGGGCAAAGCTAACTGATAGGCGACTTGTCCCACACGCTTGAGCATGGTATAAGGAACATAAAATTTAGGTGCTAGCTTCTGACAATGCTCGGCCTTGAGGGAAGTTTGCTTGTAAGGTTGCAGTCGAAGAAACACCTGATTCCTTTCTGCAAATTGACGTTTAGAGCGACCTTGATCTGCTTGTTGCTTCATGCGATTTTGTGCCATGACCAAATTCTCTTTGAGGGTACAGAGAATGGCCTCTCGAGATGCAAGTGTTAGGTCAACCACCTAGACCTTCGAGGCACCGGGTAAGTATGAGAGAACTGAAGGTGGCTTCTGTCCATATACCGCTTCAAAAGGAGTCATGTGTGTAGTTGTATGGTATGAAGTGTTGTACCACCATTCAGCTAGGAGTAACCATTGAGCCACTGATTTTTCTTTTCCGAGGCAAAACACCTCAAATATGTTTCCAAACACTTGTTGACAACTTCCTTTTGGCCATCAGTCTTGGGATGATAAGCTATGCTGAGATGCAATTATGTGCCTTGTATCTTGAACAATTCTTGCAAAAAATTGCTTGTGAAAGTTGGGTCTCGATCAGAAACAATAGAGTGTGACATGCCATGAAGCTTGAAGACCTGATCCATGAAGATTTGAGCCACCGTGGATGTTGTAAATGGGTGTTGAAGGGCGCAAAAATGAGCGTACTTGGAAAGGTGATCAACAACCACCATGATGACAGATTTATTTTTCGATTTGGGTAAGTTGGTAATAAAATCCATAGAGATATCCTTCCAAATAGCAGGAGGAATCGGCAGCGGTTGTAGTGTGCCTGACGATTTGACTGTTTCTCCCTTGTTGTGTTGACACACGTCACATTCAACTACAAAATTATGAATGTCCTATTTCATACCATCCCAGAGAAAGGAACGTTTGACCTTGTCATAGGTTTTGGTGAACCCAGAGTACCCTGTTGTGGGTGTAGCATGAAGCTCAGAAAGTACTGTGGATTTAAGCTTTGATTGTTTACTTAAATACAAACGGCCTTTGTATCGAAGTTCCTCATGGAGCCAAGAGTACCCTGGGGAAGCTGGAGCATTGGACTGCAATTGTTGGATCAACTGTGAACTTTTGGGGTCTTGGAGCCATTCCTGGCGAATGGCTTGGAGCCAATCTGGTACAATGAATGAAAGAGAAAAAAGGGATCCTTCATCTTCATATTTTCAGGAAAGTGCATCCGCAACCACATTGTCTTTTCCTTTCTTATAAATGATCTCATAATCATA
>ML789199.1:182748-197710 GCA_009831015.1 Picea engelmannii
ATCAATATAATATATGCTGGTTTTCCCGGTTTGGGTTTCCAGGTGAAAAATCTCTGCGTAATGTTTGTATTTGCCATTGTATCTTTTCTGTTATTTTCTGAATATCAGTTTGCAGTAGATATTGTACAAGGTTAGAATTTACAGTCATCTGTAATGCTGTATAAAGAGAAGTAATGTTCCATTTGGGTTACCCAACCAGTGGGGTCCGAGCCATCAAATTTGGTCACATCCACCTGTGGAAGGAATAGGTCACGTTGAAAGTGATGGTTCTGCAAGGTATGGGAATGAGAGGAATGGTCACCTTCAGTATGTGGGGGTGAGGAAGAGGAAGGGTTATCTGTAGGGATATGTAGTTTGGTGCAGAGTGCCGAAAAGACTGATTCAAGATGGGTGGTGAGGTCTTGTTTGATTTCTCCCATTGAGGACTGCATGGTTGTATTGATGGTGGCTACATTGGCACTGAGTTGTTTCACTTCTTGTTGGGTCTCAATGAGAGCAGACTGCAAGGTGTTGAAGCGAGCTTCTAAGTCTTGGCTATGAGTATGGGCCATGAGGATGGGAGAACTGAAAAGGGGCGGGCGTGGTAAAATATTTTTGCTGAAAAAATGATATGGATGAATGTGATAAGGGCGAATAGATGAATCCAATGGAATAGGGATGAAATAATGGTGAAAAAATTTCCAGAATTTTTTTTTTGTTTTTTACGTCCAGCCTGAAGAATACTGCAGAGAGGAAATGCCCAAATGATTAATCAGAAAGAAATGTGTATTTACTTGGCAACCTGAACACACTTGCACGACAATAGATCTTGTCTTTTTTAATTTGTTTATGTTTCTGTCCTCAAGGGTTAGGTATTCAAGGGTTCTACAGACAAGGGTTTTCACTATGCTATAGCTCTCTGATATATGTGCGGGGTCCAACAGTAGTACTTGGCCCAATATCTCAGGGTACTAACTAAGGAGGATAGACCGTACCCTTAGCTGTACTACCCAACTACCCAGGTACTAGATAGTATCTTCCCGAGCGTTGTTCTCGGTGACACTATAGCAGTTAGGCGGCCGATCGTTTTATCTAAAGAGGCCTTTAGGTAATCTAGGTCGATCTGTACATAGGTGTTGTCTGATGCGCTACCACTCGAAGGGGTACGAACAGGGGTTACAAGGGTGGCCAACAAATGTGCTCTTAAGTACCACTTGTATTTCCTGCGTGTATGAATCCCTCAACCATGGATTTATACGTGTAACGACAGATCTCTGTGGCTTAAAGACGTCGGAATATGTCTCTACCCTGAAAAAAATTTAACCCACACTTTCTACCGAGGAAAGTGCTCTGATACCACTTGTAATATACCAGATATAAAATGTATGCAGAACATAAATAAAATGCTAGTAATGGCAGAATAACAGCAATATAACCAGAACATTCACCACAATAACATTGAAATGATATAAGAATAACAACAGAAATAACACTTTGAATCTGAAAGCAATGTTCATGGGCCTCTTCGAGGGGGCAACCTCCAGTTGAGAAGAGATCTATTGCAATAATATCCAAGCTAGGGTTTTCATACCCTTGACTCCTATTTATACTAAAAAGAAGCATCTAGACGAAGATCCTTCTAGAAGTGGAAGCTTCTATTAGGTCTTCTTACATCCACCTTATTCTATTTTATTGAAAGGCCTGATTAATATTGACCTTTATTACATCTGAATATATTTTTATACCTATGTGCGGGTTAGGACCCTAACAAACACTGGTAGGTCTTTGAAGATGATGAGTAGATCAAACAATTTCTAGAGATGGTAGATGAATTTTCTGAAACACACATTGATCAGGAAAATCAGAATGAACCAGCTTGGATCATGCAGGAAGGTGAAGATCCTCAAAAGTTATGGGATAAGATTCCTAATCACAGCATGTTGGTGATGAAAAACAATCAGATCCCTAAAGGTATGATTCCTTTGGAAAGATTATTTGATCATGATGATATCCCCCTAAAGTCTACTTTGCAACCTAAGCTCGAAGAGGTTGAAGATTGTAATACAGGCACTGAGGAAACCCCAAAAGTTGTCAAATTATCTAAGTAACTTTCACCCGAAATAAAAGGTAAATATGCTGAGTTTCTCAAGCAATACAAATATGTTTTCGCTTGGTCTTACGACGAACTAAGAAACTGCCATCGAACATAAAATCCCTTTAAAGCAAGGCATTAAACCTTTCAGGCAGAAACGCAGACAGATAAACCCTATACTTCTTCCTGTAATATAAAGGGAAGTGAAAAATCTTCTGGATGCAAAGATTATTGTTCCACTCAAATACTTGAGTGGAGAGCCAAATTGGTCCCGGTCAGGAAGAAAAATGGTGAAATCAGACTCTGCATAGATTTCAGGAATTTGAATAGATCATCCCTTAAAGATAATTATCCGCTCCCTAAAATGGATCACATTTTGAAAAAGGTGTTCGGGGCTAACATAATGTCTATGATTGATGTCTTTTCAAGTTACAATCAAATTGTAGTCCATGAAGATGATAAAGAAAAAACCGCGTTTACCACTCCATGGGGTACTTTCATGTATGATAAAATGCCATCCGGTCTGATGAACGCAGGGGCCACTTTCCAATGAGCAATGGACATCTCCTTTGTCGGTGAGAGAGATAAGTTTGTTGTGATTTATATTGATGGTTTAACTGTTTTCTCTAACTCTGATGCAAAGCACCTGGTACACCTCAAACAGACATTCGAGAAATGTCGAAAATTCGGTTTGTCCCTAAATCCTAAGAAATCCCATTTTGCAATGCAGGAAGGTAAACTCTTGGGCCATATAGTATCCAGGGAAGGAATTAAAATTGACCCAAAAAGGGTTGAAGGTATAGATACAATCAATATTCCTAGGAACAGAAAAGAAATCCAATCGTTTTTAGGAAAAATTATTTTTTTAAGAAGATTCATTCCAAACTTCGCTGAAATTGTTAAACTGGTTACAGATATGCTCAAGAAAGACATCGAGGTCAAATGGACAACCGAAGCTAAATCATCCTTTGAACACATCAATAAATTTATAGGGGAAGCGCCAGTGCTGGCCAGCCCAGATTATACGAAAGAATTCTTGATTTTTTTCATTCGCCTCCGAACACACTATCACAACCGTGCTTTTACAAAAGAATAATGAAGCTTTCGAGCAGCCAATATCTTTTTTTAGTAAAATTATCAGAGATGCCGAGTTGAAATATGACATACTGGAAAAACATTCATATGCAATGGTGAAAGCCCTCAAAGCTTTCAGAACTTATGTATTGCATTCCAAAGTAATTTCCTACGTACCAGCCAGTTATGTTAAAGACATATTAGTTCAGTCGGATAGTCATGGAAAAAGAGGTCGATGACTAGCTAAGATTCAAGAATTTGATCTTGAGGTAAAGCCAACTAAACTTTTCAAAGGCCAAGGCTTAGCAAAACTACTAGCAGAATCAAACTTCAGGGCACTTGGGATGAATCACTTTCAATCCTACGAAGATCTCCCAAACATAGAAGAATTTGATGATCATACACCTGTGACTCAGGTTCAAGGAAATCTCTCTTCCTCGGCTTGGTATAGCGACATTGTTTCCTACCTCTTGACTCTGCAATGCCCGAGTGATATGACTCCTTCCAAAGCAAGGATGTTGAAACTACATGCGGTAAAGTATTGCATCATTGAAGGTCAATTATATTGGAAGGATCCTCTAGGATTTTTACTAAGCTTCTTAATTGAATCTGAAACAGAGGAAGTCATAAATAAGTTTCATGAAGGGGTGTGTGGAGGGCACCATGCCTGGAGGGAAACGGCCTATAAGATCCTCAGAGCTGGATACTATTGGCTGAAATTGTTTACTGATGTAAATACCAAAGTCAGAGCCTGTAACCCCTATCAATTATTATCAGGCAAACAAAAGCTTCCTGCACTACCCTTAATTTCGGTTAAAACAGAATCTTTGTTCCAACAATGGGGTCTGCATTTCATTGGTGAGATCCATCCACAGTCTAGCGCACAACACAAATGGATCTTAACCGCTACAAACTATTTTACAAAGTGGGTAGAGGCCATTCCGACACAGAATACTACAGACTAAGTAGTGATCAAATTCTTAGAAGAAAACATTTTATCAAGATTCGGTTGTCCCCGAAAAATAGTTATTGATAACGCCCAAGCCTTTAAATCCATGGTGATGGTCAGTTTCTGTCAAAAGTATAATATTGTATTAGGACATTCCATGGCCTATTATCCTCAGGGAAATGGGTTGGTCGAATCATCGAATAAGAGTCTGATCACCATCATCAAAAAGGTGCTGACCAAAAATAAGAAAGCCTGGCATGTTCATCTAAAATACGTTTTGTGGGAAAATCGAATTGGCACTAAAAAATCGATCGGGATGTCTCCATTTCAAATGGTGTATGGAACTGATATGGTACTCCCTATAAATCTTGCTTTTTTCGTAATGAATCTTTGGAAAGATGCAAAGGAAGAGTCGAATGATGTCACCAAAAGAATAAATCAGTTAATTGAAGTCCAGCAAAATAGGGCTGAAGTGGATGAGAAACTTCAGAAATACCAAGATAACATGAAAGCCCTATTTGACAAAAAAGCTAAGGATAGGGAATTTCTCCCTGGTGACCTAGTTTTGAAATGGGATGCTAGAAAAGAGGATGCAGGAAAGCATGGTAAATTCGACCACATCTGGTGTGGACCCTTCAAGATCGTGGCTAATGAGGGAAATAATTCATTCCTATTAGAAAACCTGGATGGAAAAATCCTTAACGCTCCTATCAATGGGCGTTACTTGAAGAACTTCATGCAATAAAAATGTTCCAAATCCCCACTGTATATACCAGTTTGAGTTTTATGCTTTAATTTGCAATTTTTTGTTTCTTTGGTAAGTTTTTCTCTTTCACTGTAAATAGACCAGGTCTGTTTGATGTCATAAAAACATAAATATAAAAAAGGTAATACAGGTCATTTCTTTTTTTGCAGAAATTCTGATGTTTTTTTATGTTTGTTTTCATGCAGAATGTTTCCTGACAGCTAAGAGAATAAAGATATATCGGAAAAATAACACTCTTTTTTCAGAACATTGGTTTTCTCTTAGAACAGGTGATGAATAAATGATCAACTTGATTGAATGCATAAAGAAGGTCTGAGGTATGAGCCTCTACCCTAGTAACCCAAGCTTAAATTTCAAGAGAATTTTGCCAATATGGAAGAAGTCTCATCTATATATATATCGTCACCAGATCGACAACAAGAGAAATATAAAATTATAGCTTAATCCTAAAGTTTTCTCTGAATGGAATAAAACTAAAATAAAAAATAGAATAAAATCAAAATATAAAAATAAAATAAAATTAATAAAAAGAAAACAAGAATAAAAAGACCTTGAAGAAACTTCGAGAATCAATAGACAAGCTTGTGTGGAAAAAATTTGGTTCACAACCGAACCTTTGAACCTTCATTTTTTTTTTATCATGCCCATCTTCGAGTTTGATTGTCCTATGATTCTAAATACCTCTCCTTGGTCTTCATAGAGAGAAAAGATTTCACCTTAACTCTAAAAACTCATAAACATGTCTTCAAAATAATATTAGGCGAAAATTTATATGTCTCTTTCACTCTAACTGAAAGAAAGTATGTTTAGGCTGATCCTAATAACTTTAGCTCTCTTATCTAGTTTTAACTGACTAAGTTCTCTCAAGGTTGATCCCCGAAATTAAAAAAAATCCCCTATAAAATCTTCTCAATAGGTGAAGAGGTATTGAAAATTGAAAGAAAAATAGTTTTGGAGTATACTTAAAATATTATGACATACCTTTTCTTTGAATATCTAAAACAGATATCATCCCTTGTATGTTACATATAGATTGATTTCCCCCACTTCATGTATTAAAATATAGGACAAATGGTGAAAGGAAATTCATAAATTGATTGCCCCCATCTAGTCCAAGACAAATGGTGAAAGGAAATTCAAAAAATCGATTGCCCCCATTTTGTCCAAAAAAGAGATGATGAAAGGAAATTCATTAAATGATTTCCCTCATCTCAGCATTTAAATGCAAAAACATAAATTGAAGTGGTGAAAGGAAATTCAATGGGAGAAGTAGACAACTTCACTGGGGTACTGAACAGGCTCATTGGCAGTGAAGAAATGTCTATGATATATGTATGGTTGTCATACGTGTCTACATGATATACTCTAACTCTAATTCTTTTTCAGTAAGATTTACATTCTGAACCAATGAGGGATCCCCATAAAAAAACATGTTACATATACTTAACCTTGATGCGGACGAAATCAATCAAAACCTGATGTTTCAGCTAAAGTTACTTTGATTATCTTAAGAAAATCCAAATCCGGTTTTAAGAAAGAGAAATCTCAAACAGTCTAACTGAAGGTCATGATTTGATGTGTTTTAAATGTTTTCTAAGTTTCAGTTGAAACTCTCTTTCTCAATATGATCCTTTTTCCGAATGTGTTTCACAAAAATGCAATAATGACTCCATTTACCCAATAAAGGCACCTGGTCTATTGTTCTTTTGTGTCTCGCAGGGAGACGTGATCCCTAGATGGATCCTATGTTGGAACACATATATATTTCTAAACTTTAGATTTTAAATAGATTTCATTCACAGTTAAAATAAGAATAAAACGCGCTTGGTTCTCACTGTTGATGAAGTTTTCATTTGAACGAACGATCCCTTTTTCCCTGAGTTTTTGGAGCCGCCTAATTATTAAGAGGTCAAACCACTAGAGACTGCTTCAGAGTTTCATGCCTCGTGCGTTTCGACATGTAGTACCTTCAAAACCCCTATACACAAAAAGCGTTCGACAGATCCTATTCACCATACACGTATACCTTCCTAAGCTTTAACACCTCACTAAGGGTAATGGCATGTCGAAAATCCAATAAAGTTGTTTTGTCGATGCACGAAGCATGTAAATGCCAAAAAAGCTAAACCCCAATTAAATAAGTTAATCCTGATTAAAAGGTTAATTAATAACTTCGCATATTCGGAGTTCGAATATTCGCCATCAATCGCATCCTGAATCCCCGAGGTTCGAACTTCCGAAATACATTAAGCACTAAAAAGGGTTAATTAAAGTCAAAAAGTAACTATTCAATAATTAATCACTTCGTGATATCGGGTTTTGAAGATCCTGTCTCGAGCTACTATCAAAATCCCGAAGTCCAAACACCTGAAGTGCTTCATACTTAAACGAGGTTAATTAAAGCTAAAAAGTGATTAACATTAATTAATCACTTTGCCACTTCAAAGTTCAGAGATTTCATCTTGAGCTGTATCCGAAAATCCCGAAGTTCGAATACCCGAAACAATTAACACTAAAACACGATTAATTAATGGGTTAAACAGGATTATCTCGCAATTAAATTTTCGCTAAACCGTTATTCGGGAAATTTTAAATCTAATTTATACAAGGTCCCGATCGCGAACCTCCAGTATTAATGGAATTAATTATGGCTCCACGACATAATTCCAAATAAGATCACAGATCACCACCTAGATCTTTTTCATTAAAGTAAATGAATGCATCGTCAGAAAAGGTATTCGTAAATAAATACACTTAAGGTGAATAAGGATATTGGATTTTGAATTTCATTTGCATTCTTGCAGAACAACAAGTTTTAGCAAGCTAAGAAGTTAACGCGTTTCCTTGTAACATGATAACACAGTTCTGAACTCGCCAATATCATGGCGCCGCGAAAAATGGGTAAAGTAGCTGGTGAGAGCGTGAGCCCGAACACAAATGTCCTCTCAGACACCTCTCCAAGAGTTATCAATTCTATGAAATCTTGGGCGTAGCTATTTGATATTCTACAATACAAGTTGATTAATTGCCCAAAGGATTCGGGTGATGAGGTAACAAAAACCCATGCTACAAAGCTCAAGTATATAGCTCAATCAGAGCTGCATAAAATAGCCGCACGACCGAGGCTCATGCCATATAACGACATGATAGGCTGGGATCTGGAGAACGTTGACGTCTCGACCAGGAGCATGTGCAATTCATAGAAAGTGGTTGTTGGATTTTTTCGACTGAAGAATTTATAGGTAATGTACAAACTGTCCCCAGTTTTCAAATACAGCTACAACGCCACTTTCCTAATGGATTTCAACAAAGAAGAGTGCACGCAATATGAAAATAACTACCCTGACTTAATCAAGGACTGGTGGGCACGCCCTGAGAAATTCAGAGCAGACACCCATGGCATATATGCCACAACATCATTAAACGCCCATATGTTTTATGTGGCCATGATTTTATGTAGACTTTTCAGGAGGAATGACTTTGCTCACTTCTTGTTGGCCTGGGTACCAATCATGCATGAAGTGGTAGAAGGATATTCCTTCGACTGGGCCAAGATATTATCGGACAATATGGCCAAGGAAATCACAGAGTATCAATCGTTGAAGGCTAAAGTGCAACCTGCCCCTTTCTACATGTCAGCTTACATTATGGTTGCCATTTGTTTTATGACACCTTTTCCTCTGATGAGTTGGAGATGGACTCCGACCAGTGTTGAACACATACATTTATATCACTCAAATCTATGGGAGGATAAAGAAAAATATTTCTTCTATGAAATCTGTCACTATGTGGTGGTGTCGATGCACATTTCCCTCTACAGTTGCCTGCCTCCTAGGATTTCAGACAGGATCGCAGCCAACCTAGGGAAAATGGCAGACTGGTATATTGAGGAACGATTTTCCTACATCAGGGTTTTTGGATGTTCAGTTCCCCCACATGGTTTACCAAAGTTTCTACCAGATTGGCTTGTGTGCTGAGAGGTAGCATATCAAACTGTGACAGGGGGGATCAGTAAATAATTAAAAGCAGCACAAAAAAAGTATGTCCAACCTTTCCTTTGTAGGTTGGTATGTTCACATTGTTAGATTTCAGCCACTCGAAAGTGGAGGCCGCAACCCTAGAAGACATTAAGCTGGTTAATATTGAGTTCAAGAAGCACGATCCCTAGAAAATTGTGGGAAATCACCTGGCCCTACACAATCTAAAGAAATATGAGCATGAAACTTCCCCACAGGTTGAAATATTTCGGGGAGAAAGGTCGTACCTAGAAGTGTTGAGCAGATTCTGAAATTTGGCTCCAAAGAAATTAACCGATTTCTACAAATTCCAAAGACACAGAAGAAATGGTTTGCCTAAATTTTTACAGGAAGAAACCCAGATATCTCCATCTACACAGGAAGTTACAACTCAGGGTTTGGAAACAGGAGGGCCCAGCGAACAGGACATTCAAGGAAGTTCGAAGAAAGCTGAATTTTTAATGCAAAAGGAGGATACTGCATTGTCAAATCCACCAGGCGATCAAGCCAAAGCTCAATTTGAATCTTTGATAAAAAAGGGACAGGATACACCTCTGTACATACCAAACAAATCAGCTACCAACACAACAGAGCAACCACAGTTCACCGAAATAGGTAGCCCTATTATGTCTTTGACACCTTTACAGTCCAGTCAGGGGAATCCAAACACTGAAGTCGTATTTATAAAAAACCTTACTCTGATTTCAGCTGAAGAAATGCCTCCTTCCAACTTCTTTTTCAGCAAGAAGAGGAGGGATATAGTTAAAAGAGAAACGCATCAAAAGGATGGTGCAACAGTAAAAAGGTAGAGGATGTTGTATGATGGACAAGGCCAGGATGATACAGATTTTGCTAGGGAAATGGCGAGCTCATTGTGTGCCTTTTCCACGACCAATCAATATTCAGTAGAAAATCTAGCAGAGCAACTGAAGCAGAAAAATTATTTAGTAAGGCAGTTGAAAATCCAGATGAGAACCACCGAACAAGAGGTAAGAGATCAGATGAATCAGAGTTTTGAACAAATCAGAGCCAAAGACAGACAGCATATTCAGCAGCTCAAAACTAGCCTTGATGAAATGCATAAAAATTCATAGGCCAATAAAGAAAAGGCCATTCAACGGGAAGAGTTGATCAAACAACTACAGGCCAAAATAGATTTTGCAGAAGTTACAATAGTAGAGGTGGCCACTTTTCAAGCAGGAATTAGAAGTGCACGAGAATATGGAATTAGCCCAGCAAGATCTTTTCACAAAAGTAGAAGTTGTTCAAAGTTGTTATCGGGTGGAAAACCTTTCTCTAAATAAAATTTACATTAAGGAGAGAGAAGCCACTGCAGCTCATGCTAAGTTCCAGGAGGCCATTTTAATAGCAGTGAAAGATGAAGTAGCATAGATCCTTCGATTGTCTCATTCCGAGAAAACGCGAGGCGACATAATCCTGAAGGCCTAGGAGACAAACCTGGTTGAAAGCAAAAGATTAGCTAGGGAAGTAAATAAATCTTGCGAAGAATCATTGTCTTCACTCGACAAAGGGTTACTGGACATTGAAAGAGATATTATCTATGAGGCCCTGGGGCAGATTGACATAATGAAAAATCAACATAATGCTAAGACAAGCATAGAAGAAGCCCGGATGACCATCCAACAATTGAAACAAATCGACCTTATCTAGATTAACAAATGGATAGTTAATCCCAGTTTACAGCTACAAGCTACACCTTTGGAAGAAAGAAGAATACAGGATAAGTTTCCCCATATAGAAAAGAAGTTGTACATTTTCAAGGCAAACGAAACAACATAAACTTCTGTGTTAGTAGTACAGTTAGTAAGCAGATGTATCCAGTGTGTCGAACACGGGAAAGCCAACACATCTGAAAATAAATGAGACAACATGTACATACCATTCACATAGGTCATGATTAGAGGCCGGCTATTTCCAAGCTGGAGGATATGGAGACAAAACGTCTCTACCTGCAGATGAATGGACCGAGGAAATGATTATGAGACCTTTCAGTTTTGCATATTGTAATACTTATAACGTATATTGTAATATGCATTCAGTTGTGGGAATTTGAAGCTATTGAAGCATACAGTGCTTTATATATGGCTTTCTTAAAATGTGAATAATTAGGTTGTTGTGATTGGAATGTTTAAGTGCATGTAACTCATTTCTTTACCAGTTTTCAGTATTGGGTTATTGTAATTCAAAGGTCTTGGTAGAAACAATCCTTCTTTCAGTAATGGGTTGTAACACACCCACGACGAGGCATAAATAAATAAATAAATTATTTTTCCTCAAATAGTCGAATCCTCCATCCACGGTCTCTAATCCCGGTCAATGGATCTTCAAAATTCCCGAGTTGAAGCAACTCTTTGGGTCCATACTAGAAACTCTAAGAAATCAATCCATGGGTCTTAGAGAAGCTTCACCCGCGCGAACTAGCACCAGACACAAGCCTCCTCCACATGACCACTGGTTGTGACCAACCGCCTATCCAAAAAGGCGCTTTGCGACTGCGCACTTCGAATATTTTGTTATGAGTCACTCGACTCTCCCGACTTCCCGAATTATGAACTAAGAGTCTAGCGCATGCTAGGTCCTCCCTCAACTTTCGCTAATGTGACCTCCAGTTATGACCTGGGGCCCAACTTCTGAGTGTTTTGGGACTTCGCACTTCGTGAGATCGACAATCAACTCTCCCCTATTTTTGGTTTTCCCGATTCTCTGATTCTCGAAAATTCACTCACGTCAGATCGACGGTCCACGATCCTCAGTGATCTAACGGTATTGATCTCTTCTTGCGAGTTGAGACTTCGTGTTTCAGGATTTTGGAAATTAGTTCACTTACCTCTTTTCCAAAAGTCCGATCTCCGAACTCCCGACAATGTCATATCAACGGTCCGAGACTCCCCGTGATCCAACAGTCCATATTCTCTCTCGCCAATTAGAACTTCGCGTTTCACGACTTTGGAAGAATGCTCACCTCTCTTCTTTTGACTCTTGATTTTCTGAGGTTCCTCGAGACCAGATCTACAGTCCATGCTCCTCTCGTGATCCAATGGTTCAGATCAACTCGTGAGTTCGTGTTTTGGGTATTTGCTGCGAGTTACTCCCGACTCTTTCGATCCCCGAACTCCCGAACTCCAAGCTAAGAGCCTAGCAAGCGCTATCCTCTTCCTTTAATTTTCGATGATATGACCTTCGGCTATGACCTGGGGCCAACTCCCAAACACTTCGAGACTTCGCGCTTCACGAAGTCGAAAGTTAGTTCTCCTCCCTTTCTCCAAAGTCTGAACTCTTCTTGCCTCAGATCAACGGTCCAAGACTCCTCGTGATCTAATGGTCCAGATGGACTCGCGACTTCGGATTTCATGAGTTTTCACAACCCCTGCCTCTGGTTTTCCCACTCTGTGAATCAATGAAATGTTGATTTCTCGCCACGTGTCTCCTGGCGCCAACAGCTGGGATGGACTTCAACACTTAGGGACTTCGATAATTTCACCTACTCCCCACCTATAACCTCTCGGAGTGTCCAAGCTCCAGACTAAAGGATCTATCGACACACATCCTTTATAATGGACGGTCGAGATCTACTCCAGCCTTCGGGGCTTCAGGATGTTGTCTCACTCCTCGAATGAAATCTCCCAGAGTTGGTTAGGGTTGATCTTACCACGACCTAGATCTAACGGTCCTGATCTATCTATGTATACCCCAGATTGACGGTTCACAACCTCCTCTCAGGGCCCCACTATTGCGCCACATTTGGAAACACCATCACTCGACATGTGCATTCCCACGTGCTCTCGATACGATACCCACATTTCTCGATCGAACGGTAAAGAGGGATCCCGAAGGATCCTTAGATCTACAGTCCACATTACTTCGCGACTTTGGGTTTCAGGGTTTTTGGTGTTACTAAACTTCTATTCTCCCGAAGCGGTCAACGCCAAGCTGCCTACCTCATAGATCTGACAGTCGGGATAGCTCCCGAGCATCCTCAGATCTACGTCCCAGATTAACATCGGGACTTTGGGATTTCAGAGGATTCACCCCTTTAACAATGAACATGCCTCATTCGCCGAACCCGCGAAGTCCGAAGGACTCAAGGGATTAACTCTCGCATCCCTTCTCCCGATCCAATGATCATGAAGGACTTTGGCTCCTCCGAAACTAATCTCATCTGTTCGTCTTCCAAACGAAAGGATATTCCCTTTAGATACTTCAATCTCGATGTTCTTCCTGATCTTTGTTAGCTCTGAAAGGCTTAATAGTTTTGCGCTCTTTCTCCCGATCTTAACACTTAGAAGGGTCTTCCGCGCACCCCTTGTGCTCATTCATCAACTCTAGGACTTAAGAGGTTCTCGGTCTCTGCTCGCCTCATAGAGAGCCTGTGCATACATGCACTACCTCTCCTAATCTTAACAGACTCCATCCTCCCGGAGACTTAGGGAAACTGGGAGTGTCAACGTGCACCCGTGACAACTGTGCCCAAGGTCGATGAACTCACAGGCATCTTATTTTAACTTAAGACACCATACGGCTCAGGCATTTACGTGTACAACTCAGACAATTCCATACTTGCTTAAATACACAATTTAAATGAGAATAAAGAGATACAGTATAACCATTAAGAAAACATGCACATCCTTGGGTCATTCTAGTATATCCAATTTTATTACATAGTTACAGCTCAATAGTTACATAGTTAGAATATATATATATATATATATATATATATTCGTCAAAAAGTTAAGGAGTTGTCACAGGTTTTTATGCATGCAATGATTTTTTGTTGTATTCATGAATGAAATGGTCCAGTGAGTTGGTGTAGTTTGAAGGTTTTGATGCTTCTAGTGTTTGGTTCCAATGTTAAACTAACCATGAAAATAGTGAATTATTGTATTGTTGCAACTTACAGAATTTGATGCATCCCATAGTTTGGTTTTCTTATGCTAATGCATAAAATGCATTGATTTTATGAAAATAAAGTATTGAGTCATATTACATTGAAGGTGGTTTTGATGTACTTCATAATTGTAGTTATGAAGTTAAAACCATAGTTGGGTAACAGGTAATGCATTTTACAACGATAAATGTGGATGGCTAAAATCTGTTCCACCATTAACCTAAACGTGGATGGCTAAAATATTTTCCACCAATAACCTTTGAGAACTGGGAATCTCCTCTTCCACCAATGAGAGACACCATTCCTCTAGGATTTATTTGGGAAGGATCAATTGACACTGTTGAGTACTCAAGTAGTCACTGCAATTGGGCTCAGGGCAATGAATGGTCACCATTTTTTTTTTGCAGTTTGCTTCAGATATGCAGGACCATGCACGTATAACAAAACCTATGCAAACAAACCATGCCATCGAAAAAATAGATGGGTATTTGGCTTCTAAACAAATGTTGCACTCTTCTTTCATAAGAGAGGCATCTTCAATTCTTTCAAACCACTCCCTTCCCTTCTTACCCTTTTGGGTGAGGTAACTAATATGTTTTTGCTTCCCAGGCATTTACCAAGTGAATCTTAAGGGTAAGGCAAGTAGAAACAACACCCACACAATTGAAATTTCAAAAAGTAAAAAAAAAAAACTAACGTTCCTACACATAATTGAATGGCCATGTAGAATGAATATGCATCTGGGTGGGATCACCATTTTTTGATAGAGTAGTGGAATCAGATGGATTCGAAGGTGTCGGAGAGGGAACATTTGTATATTTGGATACTGTCAGTTCATGTGCAAGTTGCAGTTGAAATTTAGATGCTATCGGTTCCTCTTCAAGATGTAATTGAGATGTATGCGACGAGTGAGAGAAATACATGACTTGAGAGAAAAGCATGACTTCTTCTAGTTGAAGTTGTAGAGCATTTTCATCCAAATATGCTTCCACGACTTTCCCCTCTTCCGATCCGATGATGTAGGAGTTTCGAGTCAGCTTTTCCCTCTTCTAGTGAAGTAAGTGTTTCTAGTCGGTTAAGCAGATCTTCCGGTGAAGTAGGAGTTTCAAGTAGGTGAAGGAGATCTTCCGGTGAAGTAGGAGTTTCCAGTCGGTGAAGAGAAGATACGTCTAAAGAAGAT